>JAUMHE010000016.1:3570321-3618833 GCA_032359235.1 Enteromius mattozi
AATAAACACAGTTTTTTTTAGCTCTTTAGTTATCAAAGAATCCAAAAAAAAGCAAAATAAAAACACAAGTATCACAAGTCCCAAAAAATATTAGCCAGCACAACTGTTTCAAACATTAATAAATTAGCATATTAGAATTATTAGAATTAAAACTCAGTTTTGCTTCAGAGGACTAAATTCAAATTTAAAATATATTAAAATAGTATTATCATATTGTTTTTTATTATTTATTTTCTGTATTTTTGATCAAATAAAAGCAGCCTTATATATATATATATATATATATATATATACACACATGCAATTTTTATACATTTTTATGTAGCTTTAGTCATTTAAAGTAAAGTAGTAATTTTTCGCGGTAATTTAGTAATTAATGCTTAATCTTATAATTGTATTTTATTTCAGCTTTATTTCAGTTACAAAAAACTTGGAATGTATATCATGTCAAAAACTGAACCATTTATGCCTCTGATATGAGAGTTTCTGACAGTTTCTGAAGTGTCTCCATGAGCATTTTGTTTTTTGCAATCAGTCAAAAGCTTCTTTCTGCCAACTGCTTGACTTTGTTTTCTCCTTTAATTTAGTATAAAAACTCTTTTGTTTGGTGAATGAGCTCTTGATTGCCACCAAAGACAAGGCAGTCATCTTGACTGAGGGAAGAATGTGTGGTGTTTCAGACTTGAGAGCTTGTGATGACATGCGTCCCAGTTGTGTGCTCAGTAACAGCCCCACATAATATGTGCAGTGATGCAGGCAGTCTGCGTATCTCTGATTGCCTCGTTCACTCTCACCGTAGAGAGTGATGAGGCTGTGAAACCAGGTTGTGTGATGCTTTAGCCCTGAGGCCAGCCGTGTGATAGCGTTTCCCTCCAAGAATTGATTTGACGTTACAGGAGACTTTAGCTCTCCCTGTGGAATGGTAGGTTACGATAGGGAGACTATTACATCGGTCAAGGGATTCCACTGAGATCCAGGAGGGCTGTAACTGGATGCTGGGGGTCTTTAGAGAACAATTGTGTACAAAAATATATATTGAAGTTAGAAAAAGTAAACGACTAACTAAATAAATTTATGGACCATATTTATTTTTGAAAGATGTTTTATTTATTTATTTTATTTATTTAATTTTATGGTCTCTTAAGTGGTTGCTTATTACTAGAATATTAGCCATTAATTAATAGTAACTAAGCACATATTAATGCCTTATTCTACATCCCTAATTCTACCCGATACCTAAACTTAACAACTACCTTACTAACTATTAATAAGCAACAAATTAGGAATTTATTGAGGTAAAAATAAAAAATAAAAATAATAAAAAAAGACATTTTTAATAAAATAATAGTAAAAAGTTTACTGACTACAGATGTTCAAATGGCTCATAGTTGCCTTTATATTTTATTTTAAGGGTATCATTATTTTTTAAGGTGCTTGGTACCACAGTATTTAGGTTGCCAGCCCTCCCCTCTCTCTATTTAAATTAGCCGGCAACCAATATAGGTCAGCTTTGGCATATAGGACTTATTTGCGGTGCCATTTCATTTTTGCCTGTCAGTGAGGATGTCAGAACATAATATGATTGATTGCCCAGTTGCCACTGTCAAATGTGACAAATGTCTCAAGTGAATCTTGTCCATTGCACTACTGAGCAGATGTTCCTAGGGAACGTAAGGACACTTACTGCTCCTGGGGGACTAAGCGTGTTAAGGCATAAAAGATCAAAGGTCATCACACTTAGAGCCTGACAAGGACTATTACACTCAAATACACACACACACACCAGCTCAGTTCGATTTTGAGCTGAACACAATATTAGTATCCACACATTTGTATTAAGCTAATACAAATAAATAAATGATTGAAGAAACATTCCCAGTATTAAAGCAGGTTAGAATCAATTCAGTATGATCTCAGGTATGGAGAGAGTGTGTGGGCTGCTCTGGGGCAGCTTACCTCAACTGATTGGATTGTAGGAAAAGGCCTTGAATTACTAAATAGCGCCTGTGGGATCAAAGGCAGACCTCCGGCAAACTCTCAATATGTGTCACAGTTTTTTTTTTAACTCCAAATTCCTTTTCACAGCTCTTGCATTTTCCGGCACCACATCGGATAACAACCAAGCTTTCTTGGATAACCCGCCTCAGTGGATGAGAGGGATTAGCCTTTTTCATTAAGTGATTGACCCAACCATTCTTTCCATTATAGTTTTAAACCCTGCATTACATTTGACGGCACTCCACAGGCCCGGCCTCCTGCTCTCTTGCTGCACCTGAGCATTAATGCGAAAATGACTCCCTCCGCTGCCAATTCAACCTCCATTTTCTGTCGAGGTCTTACATTGTATTTTTTTTTACAATTGCATGGGACTTGTCATTGTATTTTATCTCAAATTGGTCTCCCTTTTCAATTTAGTCAGTGGCTCGTCTTTAATGATTGACGTTTGAATGAAATTGGATTTTTTTTCATGTTCTTGACCATGGAGAACTTCTGCTTTTTACGGTAACTTACGTCACAGCATGACATGTACTGTATGTTCTCTGTGCTTCCTTAGGGTTTTCTGGACATCGACCTGACAGAGTTTAAAAAGGGTGAGGCGAATGTAACAGGCTTTCAGCTGGTGAACTACGCAGACCCTAACATCAGTAGAATAGTGCAGCAATGGATGGACTTTGACAATAAAGACGCCAAAGTTCCCAAGCGAGGACTGAAGGTGACGATTCAGCTGACTACATTTAAATCATCCACAGTGTGAAAAACTGATTTAAAGAATAAAAACAAAGCAACAACATGTCATTAAGTTATGTACTGAATCACAATGATTATGTACGATTTATATCATATATAAACATACTTCTCATATGCGTACTTGTTGCATTCTTTGTGCAGTACACTGGAGCTCTGACATATGATGGAGTCAAAGTCATGTCCACAGCCTTCCAGAACCTCCGCAGGCAGAGGATTGATATATCTCGCCGTGGAAATGCTGGAGAATGTCTGGCCAACCCACCAGCACCTTGGGGCCAAGGCATCGATATTCAGAGAGCACTTCAGCAGGTATCTCACGCTGTAGGCTCTGCACACGGACATGCTTCTGAACGAACACAGTGTTCACGAACATAAACTTTCCTATCTGTAAGACTGACACCAGCTCTAATCTATTCTGAGCATACAAAATGAAACCTCAATAAGCAAATTACATCTTTATCTCATAAAGTTCATATTCATTCACCAAAGAGACCATCACAATCAAATGTGACACTACAGATAATAAACAAACCCAGTTGGTGATAAACATTTCTGCTGGTCGTAACAGCACATGACAAGTTATATTTACAAAGAGATGCGTGAGGGAAAGAGCACCTGGTTTTGTTGTGTTACCCTTAGGCAGATGTGCGTCTCTTTGCCTTGGGCGGCATATGAAGATTCAGGTGCCGAGGGTAGAATTTGGCAGGCGAGGTGGAGCTGAATTACCAAATCTGTAGAAATGCACTCTGTTTGAGAAACCGTACACAAATTGGTATTTTCTTCCAGCCGTATCACGTGTTCATCATTTACGCTTAATTATGAGTCTGAGAAAGTCTAAGCAATGTAGTAAAGTCAGTGTGCAGCAGTCTTCTTGCAGAAGTAGACTCTGTCTCACACTTGCCTGTGGCTGTGTCTGATGAGAGTCTGATGTGCGCTGGACTGAGGCAATTTGGTCCATCTGCTGAGAGGCCGTGGAGATTGATGTTCAACTCGGTCAATTAACTCCATCATGCGGCCTGGGAGACATTCAGTACTGTACACACAGAAGAGGCGCTGTGAGAGATGTACACCCCTAGAGGAGGAGTACTTGAGAGAGAGAGAGGGGTAAGAAAGAATACTAAGACTATCTTCTATGTGATTTTCACTCAGGTTCGGATTGAAGGCCTAACGGGACACATTCAGTTTAACGAGAAAGGACGAAGGACAAACTACACTGTCAGTGTGATGGAGCTCAGGCCGACAGGACCGAAAAAAGTAAGTTCTTAAATATCAGGAAAAGGATTAGGAAGCCTCTCAATATGACAGACTGTTTCACACTTCTTGCTTCACTTACAGTTTAAACGAAACGGTTCATTTTGTAGGCTCCAGTATGGTCACTGTTTTAGCAATCCAGTCTACATCTTCTGGGATGACTAAATGAGTACTGTATTTCATGTAGCGTGTCCCGTGGGATGTCTCAGAAAGGTTTCTGATGATGCTCAAGTTCCTGTCCCTGATTTGATCTTTTCTCAGGTGGGTTACTGGAATGAGGATGAGAAGTTTGTGAGCACGGCGGCCTACATGCCAGGCAGTAATGACACTTACGGACTTCAGAATCGCACGTATATTGTTACCACCATTCTGGTATGTCTTCATTAAATTATTTTTGAAATAATATTAGCTAAATAATATTAACATCTATGGAATTGAAAACATTATTTTTCATTAGTTTGGGGCCAAGTAAGATATTTTTAAACTATTATTTTATTCAGCAAGGACACATAATATTAGAAAAAGTAGCAGTAAAGACATTAATAATTAATAATAATTTCTGCTTCAAAGAATCTTGTATCACAGAAAATAGGTTTCCACAAATACATTAAGCAGCACAACTGTTTTCAGCATTAATAATAATAAATGTTTCTTGTGTGTCAAATCAACATATTATTTGATTTCTGAAGTATCATGTGACACTGAAGACTGCAGTAATGTCACGAAGGGAAGGCGAGAAGGCGTTCGGATTTAAATGCAGGCTTTATTTAAAGCACACAGAGCGTAAACAGACAGGCGGGGTCAATACTGGCAAACGTAAATGTCAGAGGCGAGGCTGAATCGTAATCAAAGTCAGTGCGTGGGTCATGCGAGGGGTAAACAGTATCCAGAGGGCGAAACAGAGACGATGGTCAAAGGCAGGCGAAGTCGGCAACAGTAAATCCAGAACAAATAGAACACTTAGAAACAGGAACGCGAATGGGAAACACAGGACCAGGTTGACAGTGTAATGAACCGTGAAGACAGACAAACACATCCGGGGTTTTATACACATGAAACTAGGTCAGTGGGTGGAGACAATAATGAAATACCATGACAACTGATGAGCAGGGCGGAGACGTGAGTTCGTGTGAAAGAGTCCATGAATGAAAACAAACAGAAAACACAGAGAGTTCGCTGGGCACAGGAGTGCCAACCCCTGATCTGGGGTTATAATGAAATAAATCTCATTTTAAAATATATTTAAACATTACTTTAAATTATAATACTAATTCACAATAATGCTGTTACTGTATTTTTTTATCAAAAAAATGCAGCGCAGCACCTTTATATTTTCATTAAAATGAATGCCATCACTGTTTGTATGTCATATTTTACTATAGTACATAAACAGCTTGAGAATTGAGACTTTCATTAAATGTATAGCTCAGCTTCTTGGCAAAATATCATTCTTCCCCAACACTGGTCGAATACAGGAATTCAGACTCAGTCCACCGTCTCTCAAGTCTTCTTCACCATTGTTCCTTTCTTGGAATGGCTGATGCATCACCTTCATGTTTTTATCCCTCAGTATGAAGACGGTAATGCTGTGCTGTGCAGATAAAAGCATGAAGGCTCTTCTGTGCGCTGTCTGTAAATGAGACATTATTGCTCCTCCAGCCACAGTGTTTTCATCTCATGCTTAAAGGGGAACCTTGGATTGAATTGCCAGCAGTGGACAAAAGATTAATTTTTCCTTTTTTTCTTTTCTTTATCCTCGTTCGGCAGAGATCTTTGGGCTTAGCCTCCGTTTTAGCGATTCTCTCGCAAGTTAGGCTTCAGAGGGCATTTATTAACCTTTCATATGTGGACTGTCCGTCTCTTTCCCAGCCAGAGAAAGGGCAGAGTGAGTGGACCGGCCTCCTGTTGGAAGGACGTGGGGAGAATCGGTGATAGGACAAAAAAAGCAGTAATGGATCATCTGTGTGGGTTAGGGGCTAAGCGCTCACAAGAGACTGGGATAGATTGCAGGAAAGCTATGCTGTTTTCCGAAAGAGACTGTTTATCAGAGAGACTGGGAATAGTCGCATCGTCACGGGTGCTCTAAAGAATTATCTGTTTCTGAAAGACAGCGAATAGGCCATCTCAGAGGTCTGCATTAGCAGGAAATGCGCTGCCACTGTGTTTCTAAGATGCATTGCAGCACAGCTGGGTTCAAAGTTTTGTTATACTGAAGCATTTGCAGACATGACACTGTAATCAAGGGTTTCACTCTTTGAGGTTTGTTTCTGGAAAGGGAAGAAATGATGCATCTCTGTGGCTCTTTAATTTTAAAGCTATGCTGCACAGCAAAGGCTTTGTTTCTTTTCTTTATGTCAGCCCACTCTATTCCGTTATGCTCTCATGTTATTTGTTCATTGTGAGCTCCTTAGAAAAGTCCTGTTACTGAGTGAGCTGTCAGCTGGGCCTCAGGTGCCGTTTGTGCTGTAATCTCCTTAGGATGTCCAATCTTTCTGAAATATAACAATTGAACTGCTAACTCATATTACAGACTTTCCACAAATAGAATCACCCTACACTTTCTCCACAGTTGATTGCCAGGTCTGTCCCTCATGCTCAAGAATAAGGCATCTGAAAATAAACCTGTCAAGTTCACCATGTTTTAAGTAACAAACCACTATTTCTTATCTGCTTCGTCAACTCTTTTCTTACCCTGACTCTCAGTGTCTTAATATGGTTTCTTACACTGCTTACGCTGTTTATACTGGATTAGACTAAATCTAAATTGTATACTATATGTATAGTCTGTATTTTAGCATGTTATAATCTATTACAATCAGTATAATAAATATCTTATATAAATAAAAAAATATAATTTCATACAAATACATATATATATATATATATATATATATATATATATACATATGTTTGTGTGTGTGTGTGTGTGTATGTACAATTATAAAATTAATACTGTAATATTATTATTTTTTAAAAAGCAAAAATACATTTTTAAAAAATATATATATAAATGAATATAAAATCAAAAAAACAACAATTTAGATTGAAAGTAAAATAGGATACACAAACATTTTCAGAATCCTCAATAGTTAAACATAATTGTTGTTGTTCACTGTATGTCTGTCTACCTGTGTGTCCTGACTAGGAATCACCGTATGTCATGCTGAAAAAGAACCACGAGCAGTTTACAGGAAATGATAAGTATGAGGGTTACTGTGTGGAACTGGCAGCTGAGATAGCCAAACATGTGGGATACCACTACATACTCAAGATAGTGGCTGATGGGAAATACGGAGCCAGAGATCCTGAGACCATGATGTGGAATGGGATGGTGGGAGAGCTTGTCTATGGTGTAAGTGCTACATCTTATTCTCCCTCTGCATATATCCAGAATCAGTATCAAAGCGTTAAGGAAGAATGCAAGAGAACCTAAAACCTTTTCACCAGTTATGCCACTGGTTCAGAAAATTGGCTGGTTTTAAAATCTGAATAATTTTAATCAACATTCCTGTACTGAGAAATCAAATCATTAGTTTACTGAGAAAACCAGACCTCTTCAGAATGAGACGAGTTTCAGTAATTGAAGCAAAAGGCTTCATATTTTCACCACAGTGACAATAATAATAAGAGAGAGTGAAGAAAGCTCTTTCTGGAACTGTGTTTAGATAGAGGTGCAGAGGTTAGAAGAAATCCGCTCTGTATTTATAGATAAACAACAAGTAAGAAAAATAACTGTAGCAGGTCTATGTCTTAGATTGACTTCTTTCTTTCTTAAATCCATGTGGAATTTAATTATTTAATTATGTTGAACAATATACAGTATACTTAGTGTTTATTGCAATAACATCATATAACATCTTCTGCAGAAAGCTGACGTAGCTGTGGCTCCGCTGACCATCACCCTGGTCAGGGAGGAAGTAATTGATTTCTCCAAGCCCTTCATGAGCCTCGGCATCTCCATCATGATCAAAAAGCCCACTAAGTCCAAGCCTGGTGTGTTCTCCTTCCTGGACCCTTTGGCTTATGAGATCTGGATGTGTATTGTGTTTGCCTACATCGGCGTGAGCGTGGTGCTTTTCCTAGTCAGCCGATTCAGTCCCTATGAGTGGCACGCAGATGACTGCGAGGAAGGAACTGAGCAGAACCCAAACCAACCCTCCTCGTCGTCCGCTCAACCGGGTCAGGGCCAGCAGAACCAGAATCAACAGAGTCAGGAGCAGACCAATGAGTTTGGCATCTTTAACAGTCTCTGGTTCTCACTGGGAGCTTTCATGCAGCAAGGCTGTGATATTTCCCCCAGGTAAGATGCCAGTTTGTTTTTATTCAGCGTTTTGGCAACTGGTTATGCTTCAGAGTTTCATGTTGGATATGAAGCGGTGACTCAACAATCATGAACAAAAATTGTCCGCAAAATTGAAGACATTTGTTGGATTCTAAACTTGATGGGTTAATGCAAGGTTAAGGAAGGTTGTTTCCACCACTGAAAAAAAAAGGTAATGGATTCTTTTTATCTCACAATTTTTACTTTTTTCTCAGAACTTTGAGATGCAAATCCACAATTAGTTATAAAGTCACAATTGAGAGATATACACTCTTATTGAGAGTTAAGATTTTTTTTAAAGCAAATTTTTAGCAATCCAGACTTTTTTCTCAGAATTCTTTGAGCTATAAAATCCAACTCTGAAGGGGGAAAAGACTGTGTTCTCAGAATTGTGAGATATTGAGTTCATATCAATTTTGTGTTGGAATGTCAGAATTGCGAGATATAAACCCGCAGTTATGAAGAAAAGTAACTACGGCAAAATATAAATTCTAAGAATAAGTCAACATTGTGAGTTTATTTTTTATTTACTTTATTTGTCAGAATTGCGACTTTATTTGAGTTTTTTTCAACAATTGAGTTCATATCGCACATACTAAATTCATAAAATGGGAGAAAAAGAAATGTGAAATAAAAAGTCACAAATACCTTTTTTACATAAATGGGCTTCCATGCAAAACAGCTTCTCATTGCAAATTAATTTCTATTCAGTGTTATTTGGGTTGTACTTTTTAATTAATTTTTTACTTAGCAAAGTTTTTTTCATGGCTGTTTTGAGTTTGAGAGTTTGACAGCATAACATGCAACCTGTCCATTTTGGCACTCATATAATTTGGCTTTGACCAAGTCACAGATGAATTTGCAGCAAAATACTATAATGTTTATTTGGGCACACAGCGTTTGACACCAGCAGGGAAAGCAATTTGCTTTAGTGAGTTTATGAGCGGTTTATTTTGCTAGCTTACTCTACTATACCATTGCATTATTAGTTGCATTTCATTACGATGATTTCTTCATCATCAGTTTCAATTGTGAATGATGCAACGGTTCACAGCTATCATATAGAATCCCATGCTGAAGATGTTCAAATCTTTCTTAAATGTTTGGGGTCTAGTGATTTCTCAGCGGTGCTGCTGTGTGGCTTTTGGTAGATTACTGAGTTGTGTTTGTAGTTTAGGAGTTTCTCATTTATGCAGTTGGTTTGTGGTACATGGCAGTATTTCTAAAGATCAGATAGAGCTGCACATCTAATGCACAAGCCTAATGCCACAGTGTCTAATGAGAGGAAGACAGCAGCTCTTTGAAAGGCAGATTAAAATGCCATGAGCGCTACATCGGAGCCTGTAACTCTGCTGCTGGTCAGAGATGAAGTGTCTCTCTCTACACAGTTGCTGGACTCTCAAAGGTCACCAATTAAAATCCTAATTAATAGGGGGTGAAACTGGCAACATGAGGTCAATGGCTGTGGGTTTTAAGGGCACAGGGAGAGATAGTGCAGTAGGTCTCGGAGAGAGAAATGTCAGTGGCTGTGTTCAGGCACTAGACAGCTTTCACACCTGTAGGCAACACATTTAAGTCTAGTTGATGCTTAAAGCTAACATTACAGACGGATATCCTAGATTCCAGGTTCTGCAATATAATTAAATGTCTATCTGATATGTGAGCCACTTTTTAAAAGGTTTTTATATATGTGGCTGTGGTTGATATATGTCTGTTTTATTACTTTAATTTTATTCAAGGTACAGTATATGTATTTTTCTCTGTGAATCATAAGCTGTTCTAAATGGCAGCCAACTCAATTACGTTTTCTAATTTAATCTAATTTCAGACAAAATTCCGCTATTGCATGGAATATTGATTCCTAGAATGCATTCCAACAAGCTCAACTAGTGTAAACTGTGTGAGTAGTAGTTATTATTAATGAAAGCATTCCATTCAGTATTCAAAATTATCTGTAGAAACTATTTAGTGCAGTTGAAAATGAATTTTCAAGATTGGTGTGCATATCACTGTTAGTTTAGGAACAGGCTAATGCTAAATTCTGTTTGAATCAGTTGAGTCTGCTGTGCACTTGATGTGAGGAGATATAAAGTGCTTTAGTTTCAGTTACGATGCTGCCTTAGAAGGCATAATTACAAATGGAAGGGAGTCATTAAAAGTCTGCACTGTGATGAGTAAATCATGAGCTCAGTCTCACAGGTAACATCTCTCACACCTTTTAGTATAGGTTTTATGTTCAGCAGTGATGGCAGTTGTATATCAACATGCTCTTTGCTTACCATAAGTGTTCACTTTTTGCTGTTAATATTATTATTATGTAATTCTTGGCATAAAGTTGATACTAGATTTGACTGCAAGAGCGTGTATGCGCGTGTATTTATGCATAATAAATACACACAGTGCACACTCATAAACTATGTTTTATTTTGGATGCAATTAATCGTTTGACAGCACTGATATATATACTTATATATAGGCTAGCTCTTTCTTATCAATTATATGATAAAAATATAACTGAAATTTGCTGTGTTGATATGGAAAATGAGCTTAACCTGTACTGATTCACAGTGATAAACCTTCACAATCGATCACAGTGTACAGTCTGTCCTCCAGCATATCAGAACATACAGACAGTGTATGTCTGTGTGAGCTCCTGTATGAATTGATTGTTCTGTCTCAGCAGTGGAGTTGAAATGTCAGTGGTGTGAGGGAGAGCAGCATGCCACTTTCCTGTGGATGTCTCCTGTGATGGGGCGCAGAGAGTCTTCAGAGGGTCTTAATTAGACCGTGTCATTTCTCCCTGTCATTTCTTGCCGTGACTCAGACTCTGCAGAGTGGAATCGACAATGTTGTAGTGATTATACCTTCTCTCTCCGTGTCACTGAAGTTCTATAAACAAGTGAGGACGGGCTGCGGATGGCGAGCGCATTGCGGGTGAACATGTTTGGCCGTCTTGAACACGTCACCTCAGACGCTGCTGTATGAGCAGTCATGCGTGGCTGGATATTCACAATCCTGTTTGTGTGATGACATTTAATTAGTAATGAGAGGAGAGAGTGGACGATAGAGCGAGTGCAGCATTATGCTTCTTTAATCACGGGTAGTCAGAGCTTCTTCTCTCTGTGATCATCTGCTTTTGAATTTACACACTTAGTCCTGCTGTCTAATGAGCGCTGATAGGTTGAATGGTGAGTGGACTGGCCGCTCGATGGTAACAGTCAGACTATGGTTTGCCCCTTCATGTGCTATTTATTCTTTGGGAGAAAAAAATCCCTGTTCAAATGTCAGGCCTGTCAGTCAAACCTCCCCATCAGGCTTAATTTATGCAAGCCACTCAAGATAATGTTTATCTCCTCAGACGCAGGTGCCCACAATCTCTTACAATCTTAACTGTTACATTGTCCTTCTCTTCTCTTTTCTTCTCTTCTAGCCACATGATTTTGTCCAATTAATTTGTTTTATAATATATAAAGTTTTATATATATATATATATATATATATATATATATAAACAGACCCTGGACCACAAAACCAGTAGCATGGGTATATTTGTAGCAATCGCCAAAAATACATGTTTCTTTTATGCCATAAATCAGTAGGATATTAAGTAAAGATCTTATACCAAGATT
Source organism: Enteromius mattozi (assembly GCA_032359235.1). NCBI lineage: Eukaryota > Metazoa > Chordata > Actinopteri > Cypriniformes > Cyprinidae > Enteromius > Enteromius mattozi. Next base: position 3,582,271 of record JAUMHE010000016.1, read on the forward strand.
TTTTTTTTTCCTACCATAAATATGGTATAGCAAAACTTTTCTGATTATTAATATGCATTGCTAAGGCATTTCTTCTTTTTTTCTTCTTTTTTTCATGGACCCTTAGATTTCAGATTTCCAAACCCATGTCCTATTCTATAAAACCATACATTAATGGAAAGCTTATTCATTCAGATTATGTATAAATCTCAATATCGAAAAATTTATAAATGATCCTTATAACTGGTTTTGTGGTCCTGGAATGTATTTGATATCAATAATACATACTATTTAATACTACATTTGCATTAAAATAATAACATTATGAAATATCATTATACAATATATAATTATAATTAACACAGTTATATATTATATTTAAGAACAGAATTGAGTTCTATGTATTCGTATGTAATAAATAATACTATAAATACTAATATTTATAAAATAGGATTTTTTAGGTTTTTATTCTCTCCAAGGCTGCTTTTGTTTGATCAAAAATACAGTAAAAACGTAATTAACCTAGTTTAAAATAACCATTTTCTATTCAAAAATATATTATAAAATATCATTTACTTCTGTAATGCAAAGCTGAATTTTCAGCAGTGTCACATGATCCTTCAGAAAACACTGATACACTGATTTGGCACTTTAAAAAAATTATTATACATTTTGAAAACAGCTGTGCTGCATAATATTTTCATGAACTCATCACCTTTCAGGATTCTTTCACAAGAAGATATATTTAAGAGCATTTACCTGGCACAGGTTGTATGATTGTCAACACTAGTTATGAAAGTTAAGTGTTCAGATTCACATATGCCCATTTTTCTATATCTTCCCAGTGACTTCATGAAACATTGACTCTGGCAGGAATCCCCCGCAGCCCCCAGAAAGAAATGGCATGCTTTCGGTCAAAGAGCACATTGTTCCTTGTGTCATGCTTGGTTTGCTCTTCTGAGCTCTGCTGTACTTCTGTCACTAGGCTCGTTTTGTTCATCTGTGTTCCAGAAGCATACAGCAGGTCGGTTCAGGTGATCTGTACTTAGAGCAGAACGGATCTAGCTGTTGAGTGGCTGATGGATCCTGTTACGCTGATGATGGCTCTCACAGGGCAAGGATCTATTCCATATCTCCCAGCACCCTGCCCACAATAGCACATCAAACATCATTTTGTGTCATTACACCAACACACACAAGCACAGTCTAGTGGCCCATATCACACCTGCTACAGCGGTTAAGTTTGTAGAGGATACAATATTGTTCTACTCGTCATTTACAGAGGGTTTTTGTGCATTTCTGTGCTCACTTGACACATCTACCTTTGTGTGGATGACTAAGTGACACTTAGTCGTACCAAGAATAACAAAAGTGAAATGCAAATCATTTGAAGCTACAAAACAATGTGCAAATTTTTTTATTGTTTTTGAAAGGAATCCTTAATGCTCACCAAAGTTACATTTATTTAATTAAAAGTAAACACTGCGAAAGTAATAATAATATGTAAAAAAAAAAGAAAGAAAGAAAAAAGAATATATATATATATATAGTATTATGTTTTAATATAATTATGTTATAATTATATTCAAATATTTAATTACATTTTTAATTAGCTTACATATTAAAATATAATTAAAATATATAATCTAGCGCTGTCAAACCAAAATACATAATAATTATGAGTGTGTACTGTGTATATTATATATATATATATATATATATATATACACAAACATACTGCATATATTTTGAAAACATTTACATGTATATGCATTTATATATTTATATTATTATATTCTATATAAATATGTTTAATATACATAACACATTTTTCTTAAATGTACATGCATTTGCTTGCATTTATATAAATATATACATAATAAATATACACAGTCATATATTATAAAACAAAAACTTTTATTTTGGATGTGATTAATCATGATTAATCATTTGACACTAATATAATCATAATTTAATTGTTTGTTAAAAACAGTGCCTTTACCATCACTTTAGATCAAGACACTTCAAACTATGTAAAAAATTCAGTAATGAATTGCAATATACTGCACTCCTCAAAAGATTCAGCATTAATGAAATATTTCCCTCCATGCACATTATATCCTTTATGGCAACAATTATATTTGTTTGGCAGTGCAGATTGATGTCTAAATTCGTGTGGTTGTAATATTCATGCTACTGTGGCACTTGCTTGGTTTCCTTAATGTTTTATTTAAAATGTTAAGATTTTTCTTTGTCTGTCAATATACATATCTTTCCTTCTTTGTGCTGCTTTTAGCTAATTCCATTGTGTCGTATTCAAAGGTCTATAAAGACAGAATTAAAAGATGCTGTCAGACATGCTTTTTGGGGGAAGATAAAAGTTTGATGAGGTGTGTTTTTTATGCGTTGTGCAACAGGCCTCCTGAAGAGAGAGAATGAACACAAGAACAGAAGCAGCAACAGTTTTCTTTTTAATTATCTTCAGTGAAGCAGTCCCTGGAGGACTCCACTTAGACTTTGTTTTGCAGTTCTCTCTGCGTTTCCTCTGAGGAGTTACATCGCTTATTAGTTATTTAGAGAAACCGCCTGAGTCAGTGTCCAGTGTTCTGCTTATTTACCTAAGCACTCATGATCTGCTTCACATCAGCTCATTCGTTTCCAATTAAACATCTTGTTTCAGATATTGAAATAACAGAAATGATATGCCCAAAACACATAGCTTTATTAAAGATTCTACTTTTCCTCCTTTTCCTTTTAACTTATATTTTCCATGTAGCATTAACCTAAGACAATAGTTGATCACACACTCTTATTTATCAAATAACACTAAAAGGAATGTGTTATATCGTTTCTAAAAGCGATAGTTCACCAAAAATAATTTACTCAACCTCATGTTATACAATACATGACTATGACTTTCTTTCTTCTGTGGAAAATAAAATATTTTTCTAATAATTTTTTTTAACTACGCTGTGTTTTGCAGTGAAAAGAAAGTCAAACAGGTTTATACTACTGTACATGAGTACATTATAACAACAGTTTTGGATAATACTATGCCTATCTATTTGTAATCCCTATTTGTGATTACACATATGATTTTTTTTTTTTGCTTTGTTTCGTTTTATTAATTATACTCTTTAAATGTATACTTTAGGAGCATACCGTTTTATGTATTTATTTAAAGACTTCAATTTTTCAACATTTTTACCTTTTCTTAAATATTCAATTTAGATCAAGATACATCAGAATTCAGTAATGAATTGTAAGATATTATACTCCTGAAATTATTCCCCCACATTATATCCATTATGACAATTATATTTGTTTGGTAATGCAGATTGATGGTTAAATTCAGCATGACGTTTCTTACATATACTTAAAAAATTTGCATAACTTTTTATTTACAGACTTATTTATTAACATTTGTTAATGTTTATTTCCACATTTACTTACAGCTACTGATTCTGTCTACACGGATGCAAGTGGCACGACAAATCTCCAACAGAAAACTGCTGCCGTGTTCTATTTATGACGTGCTGACTCAAATTTGAAATTAATTTTAACGGTCGCTTTATCGTGTCCAGTGTATGCAGACTTTAGCTGTCGTGGCGCAGCGTCTGGTGTAAACACGGTGTTACTCACCTATGGAGAAGAACCAAAGCAACCTCGGCGTCTGATCGCATGCCTTCTGCTCCTAGAGTTCTCTCCAGCGCTAGAAAGCTGATACAATATTTACACGGGTCCTACTTCTTGTCTTTTCGCTCTGCAGACATTTTCTTTTGTTTTTTATCGGCTGTTCACTGAACACACTCTCCTCCACATCAATGAAGACACGCCCCCTTAATGCTGATTGGCTACAAGTTTGTTTGGGTACTCGGCCCGACTCAGTTTTCTAAAGCATTTTTGAAAAATCATTTGCCCTGCCTTTAATGCACTGAACATGAATCATGAATAATTGTATTTTTATTATTAAATTGTATTTTATTAAAGTTACACAAACACACACACACACTGCTTACTGTTAATGTTAACTAATGCAATGATTAATGTTAACAGATGAGACCCTATTTTAAAGTGTATGTTAGATGTACAGTATTATCATCTCCTTTACATCCTCGGCAGTAAAAGAGCATTTCTGTGTGGGACTTTGATGTGAGACAGTTTAGAGTTTTTCAATAACAAAAACAGATATTGGATTTAATGACAGATGAAAAAAGATAACATACAACGGACAAACAGTGGGCTTCTGCGTGCTGCACAGATGCATGCTGGCCGCAGACAAGGTTCAGTCAGTTCAGCGTCGACTGAAAGCTGCTCGGTGACAAAACCCATCTCAACCGCCTGTTTGGAGAGGAGAGAGTGCTGCCATGGCAACGCTGAAAGACATGGGTGTTTCCTCTGGAGTGGCACAGCTCACAGTGTGAGAGCAATGCTGACTGAGTACCACCATCCGCGCATGTGTGTGAGTGTGAGTGTGTGTGTGTGAGGCAGCTTTAGCCTACATTATAAAGACCAAATGTCCTGACAAGAATAAAACCTGAAATTACCTGCAGGGAAGCGGTCATTGGAGGAAATTTGCTTAATACACGTACAAAGTAAACTGTAAAAGATGAAAATGTGTGAGGAATAGATTTTGATATAGAACATGTCATTACCTGACAAGTTGCTCTGTATTTAAACCTGTTTTATGCGCTCTAGTGTGTGCAAATTCATAATTTACATGAAGACATATGGCTTTGATTACAGAGATTGGTTGTTATGATTTATCAGAGAATGATTTGTGTTTTGTAGATGAATACGGTGAATAATGATAGGTCTAGATGTGTGCTGTGTGTGTGTGTGTGTGTTTTGTTGCAGAGGGAGTCAATATCTGTGCCACCTTCAGTAGTGAGTTATCTTGGAACAGGGCAGTGCAGAAGATTATGGCTATAATTTATATAACATGGGAGGGTAGCTTTATCTCAGAAATGGATTTCTTAAGACACTTACAAATTCGTCTAAATACAAGACTCTGAGCCAAGTTTGTTTTTAAAAGATCTGTGAGATTTATGAAATAGAAAGTGCACAAATAAACCACAGCAATTTCATACAGAGTCACATACACGTGCTTGAGAAGTCAGCATATTATGCAGACATTAGGGAAATCTTCCTCTCATTTAATTGCATTTGTCTGCTGTAAACGGCATTTGCATAATCGTCTCATTCCATACATGCAGAGCGTAAATACTGACCTTGTGAGGAAGAGGAGGCGGCGGTGTGGATTTAAGCACGGAGAGATTTTGACATGTGACCAGGAATGAGATCAGTGTGTCAGCTTCACACCGCTCAAACGATGCCTGGCAAAAGCTGTCAAACAACATCAGAGCTGTGAGCTGCAATTCCCTCCGCCAGCTCTGAATTTCTGGTGCCCCAGCCTCTTGTGGACATTTTGCTTGTGGTGTATTTTCAGAGTCTGACTTGAGGGGTTTTCACAGGCCGCTGATGTTTTGCATGGGTTTAGGAATGATCTGAAAACTGGGAAGGAGACATCAACATTACCTTGACGCATGAATATTAATTAGGTGATTAACTGATTTGCTTAAAATGCACATACTTTAAGTGGGCATGGGCTATATAAGGATTACCATGCATTAATTGTGTTTTTATTCATTCTGCTGATGCAGCCATTTGGCAAAGACTTCTGCTTGAGCTTAAAACCTGATTTTTAAACACTGCTGGCAATTTTTTTTTTTTTCTTTGCTTTGTGGCTAAGCAAAGCTTTTTAAATGTATGTTTATTGCTCAAAAACTATGGGTCTCTGTATAAATGTGCTTGTGTAAATTAAGACAATATTATGTTAAAAATAATAATAATGTTACAATTAAATTTAAAAATACATTCAAATATGAATATTATAAATATTCTTAATATATAATTTTATAAATAAAATATATTAATATTATTTCTTATCTTTTAATTATCATATCTTTTAATCACTATGTAACATGCAAACATTTATAGTTAATTATTTTAGTATAATTTATATACTATTATAGTATTTATTATGATTTTAAATGACTTTTTTCAGTTTCATTTTAATTTTGCTGTTTTAGTAATTTCATGCTTTTGTCATTTTTTGTTTCTTTTTTATTAAATATTTCAATTTATTATTTTTATTTCAGTTTTAGTAGTTTTAGTGCCTCAGCTTAAACTTGTTTACTTTTATTTGCAGAAGCTAAATTTTTAATGTTTAATTTTTTTAGGTTTAAGTTCATCTCTAATAAAATACTTTTATTTTACTTATTTTACTTTTATACTATTTTATTTTCGACATAAAATAATTGTTCATCTATTTTATTTCATCTTTTGTCAGTAAGTGTAAGATGTGTCACTTGCGGTCTGCAGCATTCTTCAGTGTTTCAATTATCAAGCACTTACTAAATCACAATATGGAGACTACTGAAATTACTAATCAAAGACATCATTTAGTACTGAATCATCCATTTTATTTTCTCAGATAAACGTACTTCAGAATGTGGTCGCATTTAATTATCTTATTATTTGGTGGTTGTAAATATGGCAAGCTGTATTTGTCAGAATATGTATCGTGTGTTTAAGGGTAATTAGCTAATATGAATTATGAGGCTGAATAAATAGCAGACACAACACATCAGCATCTTCATCAGAACGGTTTAGCACTAACTCAACACACTTCGGCAGGTCCTGTCGTGAATCATTTTTACGGTGTAGCCTGGTCACGCTGAATAGTGATTTACCAGCATCATTACATTATAATGCTGCTGTGTACTAAACCATTCAGCAAATAAATTTCCCATCTTACACTAGGTGCTTACATAGCTTTCTGTGCACAGCTATATTTGTAAACACATTTCACAGAATGAAGTAGACATGAATAAGAGTCTCAGGTTTATAAATCAATGTCAATACACCTGTTGACTATCCAGGCCACCCCCTATCAAGGTGGATTCACCATGTACTGTTAACCCTGGTCTTTACTCCAGCAGAGAAAGAGGATTATGCCGCCCGGCTGCCAGGAACTCAGGGGAGAGCGGCCCTGGTTTTGTTTATGTCTTCTAGGCCTGTAGGTAGACCTTTTAAGACTCCCTTAGAGATGTTAAACTGATCTCATATGCCTGCTTGAGCTTCATTCAAGTTGTTGGATTAGAGCCCAACCCCAAAGGTCTGGTTTAAAAAATATTCTTGTCGCATAGTGTTCTGGATTCAGAATTTGGCCAGGGGTGAAATTGTTCTTCCTTTTTTTTTTTTTAACCTTGTGAAATTGGAATTTGTGACGATATCTCAGTCCAGCTCTTGAAGAAGAAAATCAAATATTCGTTATGCTCTTTCTCTTAAATACACATTTATTCGCTCTTTTGACAACCACTGCACATTCACAGGGGTTCACAGGTTCTTGCCTTTTCATATTTCTGTTTGTTGCCATCTCGTCAGCCTTTCATCTCGCCAGGTTCCGCCTCCCTCCCAGCTTAAATGATTAAACCGTGCGTTTGTTTTTGTTTACGTGTTTTATCTGAGCAGCTTTTCCTGTTCCACCACACATATCGAACAACTACTTTCCCTGGAACCTTTTACACACACCGTTTCTTGTTGTATGCTGCTTAGACTCACTTGAGCGAGAGAGAGACTCATCCTTGGGGATTTGCGGAAATCAGTTTTTTTGTTTTTCACTTTTTTTTTTCATTATTATTGGTTAAAGTGCAATTACGGTGGTGGCTGAGTGCTCTCATCACCATTAATCCCTGGCAATTAATATGCATATATTCGTTTAACATACTGGCAACTTTCTAAAAGTGAGATTAATGCGCTGCTGGTGAGTCGCATTGTGATGGGCCTTATCTCGTTTCAGCACATTTCACTAAGAGTTTATAGCTGAGTGGAGACAGAGAGCAGTGTATCAAACAGACTAGACCTCTGACCACTGTAAGCATCACCGTGTGCATGAAGAAGCTACCTGCAGGCCAGCGTTTGTAATATGGTTAGGATGTAAAAAAATGTTCAGTTCTCCTCAGGGATTTGGGATTTGATTTTTTGAATGAATACGCCTGATAAACTCCTGATAATGGATCTCCATCAAGCATGTGATTTCCATTAGTTTCTCTGAATTGGTTTAGCAGAACAGATACAAAATATTCAACTCTTCCTGAATAAAATCCCAGCTGATAAACAGCTGATAATTATGTTCAGGTTATGGCTGATGACCGATAAATGACTGAAATGGCTGATTTCTGAAGGAAAGTGACTGTGAAGACTGTAGTAATGGCTGATGAAAATTCAGCACATGAATAAATTACATTTTAGGTGTATTAAAGTAGAATAAATACATTTTAAATTGTGATAGTATCTCAGAATATTGCTGTTTTACTGTAGTTTTGATTTGAAAAAATAGCATTTTTCCCAAACCCAAAATTCTGAACAGTAGTGCAAAAAAAAACCCCCCAAAACTATAAACTACAATCATTTTAAATGCTGTATAAATGAATTTAGACATTATAGTATTATCTGTACATTTGGATATACAAATGGATATACATTTTTAAATTTGCTAAGGATTTAAATGTTTAATTTTGCACAGTACATCTATTGTTTTATATCTGACCCTGGACCAAGGGTCTTAAGGGTTCTCTTTTTGGATTTATACATCATCTGAAAGCTGAATAAATAATCATTGATGTATGGTTTGTTAGGATAGGAGATACAACTATTTAAAAATATGTAATCTAAGGGTGAAAAAAAAAATCTAAATATTCAGAAATTTGTCTATAAAGTTGTCTAAATTAAGTTCTTAGCAACACATATTACTTTGATGTATTTATGGTAGGAAATTGGAACATGATCTTTATGTAATATCCTAATGATTTTTTTATTGTTGGCTATTGCTACAAATATACCCATGCTACTTAAAACCAGGGTCACATATTTGAAAACCAACAGTGTTCTTTGTACTATATATCTTTTAAATAAATGCTACTTGGTTAGATGCTTGGTTTTCTAATACAAACACATGTGTTCACAAGTTTACTTATTGAGGCCACTATATAAGCATGTAATTGTGTTTCCACAGATCTCTCTCCGGTCGTATCGTGGGTGGTGTGTGGTGGTTCTTCACTCTGATCATCATCTCTTCATACACAGCAAACCTAGCTGCTTTTCTTACAGTAGAGAGGATGGTGTCACCCATCGAGAGTGCAGAGGATCTGGCCAAACAGACTGAGATTGCTTATGGGACTCTAGATGCCGGCTCCACCAAAGAGTTCTTCAGGGTAAGAGGAGACAAGAAGTGTTAACCTAAAAACAAGTATATTTGTAAATGCATAATAGATTTCACTTTCTTTCCTCATTTAGAGATCAAAGATCGCAGTCTTTGAGAAGATGTGGTCTTATATGAAGTCTGCAGACCCTTCGGTGTTTGTCAAAACCACAGATGAAGGAGTTATACGCGTGAGGAAATCCAAAGGGAAGTACGCCTACCTGCTGGAGTCCACCATGAACGAGTACATCGAGCAGCGCAAACCCTGTGACACTATGAAGGTCGGAGGAAACCTGGACTCCAAAGGCTACGGAATTGCCACCCCCAAAGGATCCCACCTCAGGTAAGGCCAGCTGTCCACTGTATGCTAACTATATGGATTTAACCATTACTAAACTAACTTCTCGTGGTGGTTCAGTTGTGGTAGAGGCTGGATACAGTGCTTAAGGGGTTATGGGATAATATCCATTTTTATATTACATTTTGTAAACTTGGAAGCCATTTCTGAGTACCAAGGACACAGCAGACTAATGCAATCTGGCATACTTTACTGAATCTATCACCGCACTCCTGACATCTAAATCAGCTCTTTAAAATGCCAAGTGTGCTTGAGTACAATGCATAGTCCATATGTGCTCTTCTCCATCATTTAATATATTTTTGCTGACACGATTGCAGGCAACTATTGCTGAGTTTTGCAAACAAGACACATATAATAAGCTTAATTTACATAGAAGAACAGTGCATTTGTGCTGAGAATGGCTTACTGCGCAGCACCAAATTTAACACCTGTATTGCGGGTGCTTTATGAATAAGATGCGGCTGTTCAGTGAACTCGCCTGGTTTTTCTTTTCTGAAGGACTTTTTAATGCCTATACGTGACATCATTAAATAAGCCATCCTTTGAACTAAGGGCGAGGGTGGAAGTAATGTACTAAGCAGCCTCTGCTATAACAGAACGTGCTGTTGTGTGGGTGTGCGTACTTGTGTGTGTGGAGCTGTTCAAAATCCCGCCCGTATTTCATGTTGCTCAAAGGGGTTTTCAGCACACTCCACCAGAAGTGCTTGCATAAGAAACAGAAAAATGATGCGCCCCCTTTAGAAGCTCTTTAGGAAACACATGTGTTCGCCGTCCTTTCATTAAACAGCAGCTCCGCTCGGCAGAGCCCATTGAGACGGCGACAAGCTCTTTGAAGCTATAGGTTTACCGAATGCTAATTTCGCTTTCTCTCCTCCTTCATTACAAATAAGCTTTTTCCTCGCAGAGTGACTTGCGCATGAGAGAAATTGGGCAATCAGTTGTTATTCTTATGCAAGCCACTTCTGAAGATGAATGTCGACATTAACACGTTTCTTTTATATTCTGTACAATATAAGGTGAACAGTTGTTATTTCAATTGTGCACCACCATCATTAACGTCACATTTATTGTGCTTGAACGTACCCATCTGACTAATACACCATGGCCCACATGATATTACATTCATTGCAGTGCAAAGGGCCTCGCAAGGGCAATTTGGAGCTGTTGAAATAACCTCAATAACTCCATCTCTCACTAATAAGATAAGCTCCTTGGGGAAACGACCTCATAACAATTGTACAGTTATTTTTTGGGTCACCTTATAGCAAAGCGAACAGGGGGAGAGTGTGGATGGAGTGAGAGAGAGACATCCGATACAAGATGTAAATGACTGACTTCCATCTTGCCACCTAGGGCAGGACTCAAATTAAATTCAATACTAGCTAGCCATTATTGTGACAGCAAGAGTGAAAGAGGCATGGAAATGAATTCATGAATGTGTTTCTCTGTCTGGTGAGTTACCAGCTGTGCAGTGTATATCTGATTTAGAGAGGGAGCGACTGCCATACTGACACGTGTTTACATGTACCAGTATATGCTATATGGGCATATACTGCGGGATTTCTTCACGTGGAAGATAATGGACGAATTTGCTCTCTCTGTCAAAATTGGTAGACACTGAGAATCTTATGTGAACATTTAGATTGAGTTGTGATTTGGATTAACCATGTGGTGCAGTTGTCAAAATATACCATAATGCTCCATGTATTTTCACTAAATTTTGTGGCTGCTTTTACAGTCTATTCACGTTATTATTTATAGACACAGGCACAGATCAAATATTGTTAGGTACAAAAACACTAACTTTTTGTATGTTATCAATGTATAAACTTAAAATACTTTTAAATAATTTAATCCCATATTCTGAAAAAAAACTTTAATTTCTTTATTTCTTATTTGACAAAACTTTCTGCTGTTTAAATTAATTCTTTTTAAAAATGTAGTCAGATAAATCATTGATAAAACATAAAACAATAAATAATTTTTAAATGCAACATTTAAATGCATTTTAAAGCATCTTCTTGATTAATGTAAAATCTCGGGTAACAAAAAAATGGACTTGAGATCTGTGCATGAGCCATTACGATGTAAATGTAGCTTTAATGACATTGATCAGAGCTTTTAATAGAGATCGTTTTTACACCTCACTATCTGATGTGTTACGGTCTGCTAGCCTCATCATGCTTTAATGAATAATTTCTTAACTAAGATGATGCTAATTGAGCTTTTGAACTTGTTTTACTTCTTACTTCACTTTGTGTTTTATGGGTTAATTTACTGACTGAAGAAATAATCAGTTGTTTTGGTGCGTTTCGACAGCTGTTCCACATTTTCCTTGTCTTATCTCCAACTGATACCTTAAACCAGTTTGTTTTGCAGTCAAGATGTGACAGCCATAAAGATTGATGTGTGTGCCCTTTTATCTCTATCCATCTGTGCCCATTCTCTAAGTTTAGTCAATAAAATCATCTCACCCAAAGCACTGCCACCTCCTGAAGCAAATGCTCATCAAACTGAATGTAGCTGTTTGCTCCTCATTCCTGAGACACTCTCTGACTTCTTTCTGTCTGGTACTTATGGGATTAGAAAGAATTCCTGGGTTTTATCAAGCCAGAGAATCACTCTCCTACACATACTAAGACAACTTTAGTATAGTGATCATGCTGCTCCTTTCAAAACAATGAAAGTAAATGGTGACCAAGTTACAAAACTGACAAAAATCACCATAAATGTAGTTCATGTGACATGCATCTAATAAATTATACATTCAAGAACATGTGCTAGTTTACTGCAACGATGGTGATGTGAACTTGACATACTTTTGGAAATCTAGCGTTTAGTTGATCTGGATACGCATTTATTGTCACAGTATTAAACATGGCTGCTTTCTTCTTCCAAAAGGAGGACTGGCAGCACAATGGCTTTGTTTCCAGGCTGACATTTAAAAAATGTATCACAGAAATCCTATGAATCCAACCAAACAGATGAAACCAAACAAAGTCTTTCTCATTTTGTGTGCCTTATGCATCACAAATTTGGTCTATGGGCATGACGTCTGAGGGTAAGAATACCTCTAATGCAATACTCCAGGTTCTAAAGCAAATTTGTTTATACTTCATTTTAGGGTCCCCTTTAGACATTCTGTTGTCTACTCAATAAGCTACTTTGAAACTACATTTCAACTAACTCTCATTAGAGTATTAATAGATTATCAGTAGACTTTAAGGTTAGAGTTAGTAGAATAAGTCAACATGTACTTACAAGGTTACTTTTAGTCAGTAGAATGTGTGATGGGGATCATCAAAATAAAGTGTTAGCAGATTCACATTTTAATTCCTCAAAAATGGCACATTCATGTCATATAAATGACTGAAAGACTGTATTGCATGTTAGCTTATTAACTTGCTATAAAATACAAATTTTATACTAACAAGAAACTATGCTAGCTTTAAGAGCTGTAGTTGAAATCTTTTGCACAAATGAGATTTGTGACAACGCACAGCTTCTGAAGACTTAGAGAATATAGTGAGCAGTCACAGAGTATGAGCTACTGTTGAGGTACTTTTTGTATTTTGACAGCCCTTGGTTGCCATTTGCTTCCATTGTGTGCATGAACATCTGTATGTGATGGAGCAAAGTAAGAGTTTTTTTTTATTTTGGAAGGAGCTATCTCTTTAAGAATTCTAACATCTAATGTCTCCAGGCTGTTGTTTTCAATTCACATTGCTACGTTCCCTAAAAGGGAACAGCCAAAAGTGGACACTAAACACTAAGGACATCTAAGGACATCTTTTTTCTCCTCCTCTATCTAAAGAAGTCTTGTTCCTGGCTTTATGAAACCTGTCTTTCACAAAGGCCACTAACAAAAGCATTGTTTTCCATTAATACACATGTTAACATACTTTTTATACAGACTCGGGACAAAACCACTGCGAATACCATGCATTTAACATTCCAACCTACATAGCAGTGGCTGTTGTGTTTAAACCAGTCTGTTTTCCCATCACGCTGTCTCTGAAATGGTTTATCTGGGCTGACACTGACCAAAATATTATTTCGTTATCGTTTCAAGAAACCCAGTAAACCTGGCAGTGTTAAAACTGAATGAACAAGGCCTGTTGGACAAATTGAAAAACAAATGGTGGTACGACAAGGGAGAGTGTGGCAGCGGAGGAGGTGATTCCAAGGTCAGCCCCAATGTGACAAACCCAGCGGGTAAAACCACCACTACCATGGGGGGGTAACCAGCAACTCACACCGAACAAACACTCTAGACCAAAACAATCTGGCCTAAACTGAGCTTACTACACATTTTGCCTGGTTAATAAGTAGCAAGGACTTTTTGATCAAAATATGGCATATCATAGTCAATAATAGCCGATCACGTTATCCCGGGTGGAGTGTTTGCGGTCTGCCGGTTACCCAAAGTGATATAATAATACACATCTTGCAGCAGGGAGCAAGGAAGCATCGCTAGATGGAGTATTAACCCATATCACTTTTTCAATGAACTACCAACATGTTTCTGATGTGTGTGCAGTCAATTAAAAAAAGAAAAAGAAACAGAACAGTTGAGTTGATATTGATGGGTATGTGTTTAATGTGTGCTGAATAACATAAAATAACATGGATAATGTTATTTATGTTATTTTCCTGGTTGAAGAATCCCAGTTAACCTAGCGGTGTTGAAACTCAGTGAGCAAGCCGTCTTAGACAAACTGAAAAACAAATGGTGGTACGATAAGGGGGAGTGTGGAAGCAAGGACTCCGGAAGAAAGGTCAGTTCACATATTTGGTCCTGCTCTGTTCCCTTCAGTTTAGCCCTCTCAGTCCCCTTCCAGAAACTTCAGTTAGGAATCTGGACATGGGCGGCTCTTACTCTCTCTCCAGGGTTGTATTCTTTCATTTGGGCTGGTGGTAGAATCTGCTTTTTTTGCTTTATTAAAATGTTATTACAAAAAGGTTGCTGCTAAAGAAACATATACTCAGTGTTGCGCTGCTTAGTATTTATGTTTTTATTTATTTGTCATTTTATTTATAAAGCATTAATAAAGAGATTTATACAATAGCAAAATTGTATTTTTTTCTTCCACAATGAATCTAAATATACATAGAAATATAATAAAATAATAAATAGCATGCAAAATAGATAGATACATTTAATGCATCATTGCTGTAACAATGTTTCAATTTCTTAAACTGAAGAAGATTTTTTTTAATTTACCTTTTGCATGTATATGCACACCTTAAATCTGATGACTTTTATATTATTAATTCAAGTGTAAATAATAGTATGTCTAGCTCTAGGAGCTGTGAAGAGAAAGGCCATTATTATAGACTGGATGACTCACTGTATAATACACTCACTTTGTTTAAAATAGCCTGGTGGTCTGAATGGAGCTTTGGAGAGAGACTGGTCACATTGCTCTGATCATCCGTAAGAGTCAAGCCTCTCTTGTGGTCCTCAGCCTCTGTGTTCTCCCTCCTGTCTGCCCTTGGAGTGTGCATGTATTTGGATGCAAACCCAGTGGACAGCTGTCTGTGCTGTCATAGGCCCCGGCCGACACACACACCCCCACCGCACCAAACCCACCTGCATGGCACACACAGACGACACCACAGTTCCCTTATGTGCCTTTCTTAGAGAACCGGTTCCACACCAAGATGTACAAATGTACAAATCCAAATCTCCTTAGATTAATGACCTGGGCTGCATGGGTGCCAACCACTAATATAGTCTTTTACAGCTGTGATATTGTATGTGATTGTTTAATAGCCTGTAAATTAGTCAGTATGCTATTTAGCAGGTAAAATAAGTGAAGAATTAGTTGAAGGTGGACTCAGACTGCCTGTGTTAGTGCATGAATGCATGTTTGTAATGGCAAATTAAATGTAACAAATTGAAGTTTTATGTTCCAATTTTAAATGTTTCATGTTTCATTCTTAAATAAATTTTGACACTTTAAATTACAAATGACAATTTGTGCAATATTTTAACAACCTAAAGTAATTTCCAGTTGTTTTAACATAAATTAATATTAATTATTGTATATAATTGTATTAACATTTATATAATTGTATGTACTAGTTAATATTATAATAGCATTTAGTATTGATGTGGAATGATATTATTAGTATTTAATACTAGTATTTATTATTACAATTATATTAGTAACATTAGTGAACATAATTCACAATAAATATGTCTTTATGAATATAATTTAGCTATAATCCAAGTTCAGCAGTCCAAAAAAAATTATTGTTTTAGCAAAAACATCCTGAATATTTATTTTCATCAATATTCATGATGTTTTATACTCAAAGGAGCAAGAAACATGTTGTGCAGGATTTTTTACACTTTATTCAAGATAGTTCTAATATTAGCTTTTATATTTTCTGTATATGTTTAGATGTGTTGGATGAATGCATAAATGTGTATATGTAATGCATAGGAATGATTCTATTGTCTTTGTCCGTGTGAATTTGTTAATATTTTATCCAGTGACTAAGACATTTTTCCTTCTCCTGTAGGACAAGACCAGTGCTCTTAGCCTCAGCAATGTAGCTGGGGTCTTCTACATTCTGATCGGCGGTCTGGGTCTGGCCATGCTGGTGGCCCTGGTGGAGTTCTGCTACAAGTCCAGAACAGAGTCCCGCAGAATGAAGGTGTCCGCGCGGGCCGCTCAGGCCTTTCACTGCACCGCCTTAGACAGCAGCTACACTGAGCTGCAGAGTTACGGCCTGTACGGTGCCGACACTGTTAAGATATAAAGCACTCTGGGGTAGGAACCTCGAGTATTGCGGAGAACTAGGCCACATCCTGCCCACGTAGCAGCCTAACTTGCCCCCATCTAACCGTTGCCAGATTCAAAGCTTCTGCTGCCCACTTTCAATATCATCCGTTTCTCCTCACCTCTTCTTTTTTCCTGTCTGTTACACTCCTATTTTAATAGTAGGGCTGTCAAAAATGTAAATTAGTAAAACATAAAATAATTAAAATAAGAATTTTAATATGATTATTTAATAATGTTAATCAAAATATATTTGCTAAAAATCTTCCCAAATGTAATATATTATTTAATTTAATAGACAATGTTTTATTAATGTTTTAATGTTAATTAATTATTTTAAATTAATGTATTATTTTATCATTTATTTTTAATTGTCAGCGAATGCATACTTACAAGACTACATCTTGACAGCCCTATTTAATACTCTAAATTTAATCTCTCATTATTTCTCTCTCTCTCTCTCTCTCTCTCTCTCTCTCTCTCTATTTCCTTCTCCCTCAGTTTCCCGTTGTCCGTTAGCAGCTCTGTCCATAGACTAGAGCTTTGTTTATACACATCGTGTCTCTGTTCATTCATGAAACAGAGCAAGTGTTCCCCAGAGACACTGCAGGTCTCTGTTTTCCACCATGACTCCAAAAATAGTCCGTCTAGACTCATGATTATGCATCATTCAGCTCGTGAGCTCCTTTATACAGTAAGACTCATGTCAGATCTTACCTGATGTACTTTTGCTAATGCATAGTTGATTAAAAGTATCTATCATAAACAAGCAATCGACAGGCCTACTGAAGCCTGTTTCCATTGTGGAATAAAACAATTTAGAATTCATAAATCTATTGTTTTATCATACGGCAGAAACAAACTTCCTTAACAGGCCATCAAAGAAACCCCATTGCAAAAATAGACCCCGAATTAATGCAATTCGTTGCACATATAGATACCTCAGTGTGATTTTTGTAATAAGTATCTTTATGACAGGCAATTACCCAAAGTAGGATTTGTAACAAGTTTAGCTGGGTATTACACACTCGTGTAATATTATAATAGCAAAGATTAATATAGATTTGCTTTGTTAATTCAATTGACAGGAGTCACATTTCACAGCTGTCCATTTTTCATATTAGGCGAGCAGGAATCTGAATCATTATAGGCAAACTAATTAGTCTGCATCAGGCGTATAACTTCATCCCCCAACGCGCTGAAGTGTAGGGCAATGAAATCATTCCTAGATTGGAAAAATGCGATTTAAAGGGACACATCATTAGCCTTGGTTTCAGGCCCACTAGCTGCGACTACAATAGTGGATTGCTCTTCACAACAGCAGCAATAAAACGATGACATTTCTCACTTCCACACCACCGTAGCAAATTAAGCTCGTGTTACACGCCTATCAAGACTGTTTATTGTCTACCCACATGTCAGAGATGCTTTACAGTGTCAGCTTTGGTTTTGAGGGCCTAAGTACGGTGGTCCTGGGGGGCACAATGCAACAGCATTAGCCAAGCAATTAAAACTTGACAACACAACAGCATTAGCCCACAACACATCTTTAATGCAAATGCGGGTCGTTCCCATAGCAAATCATTTTGGACACAAATGCTCAGTGCAGTTATAAGGGGGTAAAGCAAGGAATTGCAACCCAAGCTCAAAAAAAACC
Source organism: Enteromius mattozi (assembly GCA_032359235.1). Classification (NCBI taxonomy): domain Eukaryota; kingdom Metazoa; phylum Chordata; class Actinopteri; order Cypriniformes; family Cyprinidae; genus Enteromius; species Enteromius mattozi. The sequence goes on from JAUMHE010000016.1 coordinate 3,600,324, forward strand.
CCGCCTGTGGCAACATTTCTGCAAAATATTTTGCAGCTTCTTGCATGTTTTGCATCACTTTCAAAGTGAAATGTAAAGTGAGTATCGCTAATTAAGCATTCAGTTTTATCAGAATTTTATCACTGGTTTTTGTATGTATGTCGTCAGTTTGGAAATGTCCGGTGCTTTATGTTTAAAGATTAATGCTCAATCAAGTTTATACACTACATTCTACCCTAAACCTAACTGATCTGTTAACAAAAGCAGTTAGTTGCACACCACTAAAAAATGGTATAGTATTACATTGAAACAACATAACGTAAATCCAGTAAATTTTAGAAACATTTGCAAAGAAACTGAAATTCTGAAGTAAAAAGGCCAAAATAGTATGTACTTGTAAAAAACATAGTCTCTCATCATTTTTATTTGCAAATTTTAAAAAAAAATTAAAAAGTGTAACACTTTTTGAGCTAATGAGCAAGTTTACTACAAGAAAACCATATATGGACCATGTTCTGTGATGCAAATGTTAAAATGTATTTGTTTGAAAATCATGCATTATGACAATAACATGGTACTGTGCATAATAGGAACCACACATTTTGTTACAGCTGACATTTGTTAAAAAGTAATACGATTTGTCACTAGTGGTGGTTTCAGCTGGAAACTGCAGTGAATTGTATGTACAGCTACGTTTTTGGAGTTTCGTACAAATGTATTTTTCCAATGAGCCTGTGTTGTGGAATTGATAGGTTGGTAGAGCTACTGTTGTTAGTCATGATAGCAATATGGCTAATATTGCACCGTTTCACAAAATGCATCATTGTCGGAAAGGTTTCATTAGTGTTTCATCTGTTTGCTTTGCTAAAGGCATTGTGTTGTGCCCCCCCGAGCTACCATGCTGATCAATTACAGTCAAGAAACCCAAAAGATGGAAATCTGTTGGCACAGGCCTGCAGATTAGTTCACTTCACAAATGTTGTCTAACTAATTATCCAGTCATCACATGGCAAAACATTTTCTGTGCATACTCCATTAGGCAGATGCTTAAATCATCTTTTACTGTCTCCTACTAAAATTGAGCATCTTTCAAACAGTCCTGCGCATATTTCCGTATTCCTGTCTAACGCTGTTGTGTCTCCATCCCAGCAATCCATCAATGACGCCATGCGCTGCTCCACGCTGACCAGGATGAGCGGGAATGGTAGCGGCGGGGAGAACGGGCGGATTGTCACACATGACTTTCCCAAAGCTGTGCAGACGCTGCCGTGCATGAGCCACGCGGCCAGCATGGGCCTGGGAGCCTCTGGCATGTGACCATCTTGACGGAGCGGCACGCGTCACATGTAACGCACGGACCTCCCGTTCACCTGCCGTCTGCCCCTATGTCTGTCTGCCCGCCCGCAACAGACGCATCGTACTGCCAAAATGCACTCGAAGACTCTTCTCAGTGAATAGCCACCAATAAAACTCTTTTCTAAAAAAAAAAACAAAACATTAAAAAAGGAGAAAAAAAAGTGCTGCAATAACAAGCCTGTGGGACTCTTTGGGGGGAAAAAAGTGTTTGTTTATGTCATGAATTCAGAAAACAAAAAAGAGAAGTCTTGTGTCCAATTCGACACTCGCGCTGTGCCAATATTATAAACCTGTTTACTTCTGTCTGAGTGTGCAATATTTTAGTTCATATTAGTGTTCGGCAATGTTGTCTTTAACTTGAATTTCTTTACGAAGATTAGCTCACAGAGACATTTGTTTTTTGCACAAATATGTTTATGAAATGACAAAAGCAAGTTAATTTTCCTTATACTTACTAGAAAAGAGTTAGAGTAAGCTAACAAGCAAGATCTCATGCATTTACGGTATATGGATCCAGTGCCCCGTAAAACAACATCGCTTATTTCTCTCGGTCACTCTGTGTATTGAACAAACATATCAGCTCATTTAACGACCTGTCCATAGTGTAAATACTCTGATGTAAATCTGAAACCGAGTGAGGGATAAATTTGATTTGTTGTTGGATCGGTAGAGCATAGCAGAACTGAACTTGTTGATTATCTTTCTCTGTGATTTCCCACCTCATGGACCTCGCATAGCTGCTACGCCTCGTTTCGGGCGCCATACCTCATCAGAGACCTGGGAGCGAGCCGCCACATGTTTTGATTGCCACTTCATTGGGAGCTCTCCTAGGACGGAGTCAAATTTGACCTCAGTTATGGGCAAATGTGCTTTAATGAGCCTAGTTTGTCCCCAATACAAACCATCGGCGGATCTCGTTAACTGAAGCCATTGAGAATACATTAAGAAAAGTTAATTTAAATTATGTTGTTGTTACAAAAAGGGTACTTTGGTAAAGATTTGGGATGGAATATCCAGAGATTTCCGCCAAATCTAAATGCCCATCGTTTAGTTTCTACACATCCCTTGCCACATTTGGCTTATTTGATCATTCTGAAACAGTAGCACTCTTGGTTTACTGCATTTAGAATCCATTCGGCAGATTTTCCCCTACAGTCAATGTGGAAATTGTCAAACTTGTCTTTGTGGGCCTTTTGGGTGGATAGTTCCCCAAAAAAATTACAATGCTGTCATTTACTTACTCTTATGTTGTTCCAAATGTACACACACAGGTGTACACACACACACACACACACAAAAAAACTTTTTTCATATTTTATGTCTATCATATGCGTTGTTTGGACCCCATTGACAAAAACATTGCTACGAACAACATAAGGGTGAATAAATGAGGGATTTTTAACAACTGAGTCAACTACAAGTTATTTTCTGTCAGAGATAAGAGTGCAGAACCGCTACAGGATCCAAATATTATTCTGTCTTATATATACACACACTGTGCGACACGGCTCCTCATGAGATGATGATTGTGGAGATATCATTGATCGGCTACTGGGGCCAAGCTGACCTTTCTGAGCTCATGGCTTCTTCACTGCAGGCTTTCAAAACATGGCTTCCAGCTCTACCTATTCAGCCTTCCCCTGCACACTGCCATTGTACTGCGAAACATGACACACTGTGTGGCCATCGAAACGCTTGTATTTCTCTGGCTTTTTCTTCCCGTTTTCTTGACATGTTTTACTAGGCACAGAACACTGCGGTCCTTTATGGCCTCATGTGAGAGCAGTATTTTATAAGCAGTAAAAGATTTGTAAAGTTCAAGTGAGACATTTAACATTTATACCGCTGTGAGATTTTGAAGAGTTGACTGAACTAGTGTTTTACACATTGCAGATGCAATGCTACTCGGATATTCTCACTGATAGGGATGTTGATTTCAATTAGTTAAGAGAGAAATGGAGTCTTTGTGTTTCTGCTTTAAATGTTGAATCTTCTTATTTTAGGCGGTATTTTAATGCAAAATTTTATCTTCATACTCGCCTACTTCTTGATGATTCCACAATCTTGAGCTTTTTATTTGGGACGTTTTTGTTTGTTTTATTTTATTGTTTATTTTTCTTTTTTATCATAAAAGAGAGATGTGGTTGAATCAAGTTTACTGGAAAATACATTCAATCAATAATGAATAAAACTTTTCTAACCACAGTCACCACGAGCTGGGTCACTGCTTTTCAACCATGAGAAATTATTTATATTTTAGTCATCTTTTTGTAACGAATACTTGTGCTTTGGGTGTGAAATGATTTTAAATGTATTAAACTGAAGAACAATATTTATTGCTATGAATGCTATTTTATATGAAGAACAATTGCTAAAAGTAGAGTGATTATTCATTTGTTACTTTCTATTCATTACTTGATAAGTGGCCATCTCTAAAAGACTGGTGTCTAATGTATTTCCAGCCGTAGATCGTAGAGTGTTTTAATTACCTACAGGTGCATCCCACACATAAACACTGGCGTTTAACCAGTCGGCACATGTTGCCTCAAACCCATTCATTTTTGGAATTATTAATTCTTTAATCTTTGTCAATTTGAGCTCCCCTGCAGAAACAACGGAAGGAGTTAATTGGGATGCCCCATGGCTCTAATCATGGAGATGTTAACAAAACGTTAACAAAATGTAGAACCAAGAAACAGGTGTTTGTTCCCTCATTTTCATTTGGTCTGATGCCATACGTTGCATTTCGAGTCCTATCGGGGCATGCGTGGAAATCTAAACCGTTTTACTACTGCATTATCGAGCAGATGATAAATCTGGCATGAAGTAAAAATGCACCAGTCACAGCTGTAGCCAACATTATTCACAAACATCTCTGCGCTCAAACTTCAAATGTCTCTTTCAGTTCCTTTAGTAAACATCCTCAACCTCACATGGAGATGCAGTGTGTAAAAACTGAAATTTGTTGTTTTCTTTCTTTAAGATTTGTGCTCCAGAGACTCATTTGTGACATTCTGTCAAGATGATTTGTTAGATGTAGTGTAATTCCACACAAAATAGGCTAGCCTCTGTTGTGAGTTTTCTGAGTTTTCTTTTTGCATATCAGGTTTATAATCAGTTCTGTTCTGCTTCCAAGTAGGACAGTTTAGTCTGAAAGCTGGCATACTGTGTAAAGTGTCAGATGTGGCATTCTCAGCATAGTCCTGTTATCCGCCGTGACACTGGAGAAAATGGATCGTTTGTTCGTGGGAAGCTGTCATCAGGCAATGAAATCTGGGTTTCTCTTATTTCCCCAGAGGTGGGTGACACAAGTTAACCTCCTTAACTTCTTTGATCTTCCAGAACATCATTACGTTCTTAAGTGAAGGTTTTGCTCTGGGTCACAGAAACAAAAATGTAGAAGGTATTTGTGTTCATGTTACTGGCAGGTACAGCTGTTTGCAGAAACAGTTACAGAAAACAAATCAATTAATCGATCACTAAAGACTTTCTGATCCTCTCCCTGATCCTTATATAAAGTGTTAAAAGCTCACAAATGCTGCTTTAACTGAAATCAACCAAAGGGGTTTGGAAAAATGAATTGTTGAACAAATAAGGTAAAAATAAATGCTTATTTTAACAAAATTAAAGTGTTTTTGGACCTTGCTTGCATGTCAACCTATTGTTTGGGACTCCCAAAACCAAAATATGAACCTTTCATAACCCATAATAGGGGCACTTTAAAGAACCTTTGACTGAATGGTTCTTTGTGGGACCAAAAATGGTTCTTCTATGGAATCGCTGTGAAGAGTAAATGATTCAGTGACTCACATAGTCTTGTTGCATTTCTAAATCAAGCAGTGTACATGAACAAATCAGATAAACTAATTATTCAATGATGTCTCATTAAAAAAAAAAATGTCATTGTCACCATCTAATGATGAACAAATGCAGTCATCTAAAATTTCCTTGACTAATAAACTGACCTGATTTGAGGACCAGAACTGACTGTTGTAAAAAAAAAAAATCTTTATCTGAGCCCCTGCATACTGCAAAACACATATGACATCCTCTCATCAAAAAGACCAGAAAAGCATTCGGAATAAAGGAAAAGCTCATTTTTAGAGCAGTCTAAAAGAGCAGTATGCTTCCTGATAGCCTGAGCTGTTTGATTGCTCACACTGTGTCACTATGGCATTGTAATGTGTGTGATTGTGTGGGCCTGAACAGCATACATAATGAAGACACAGTGTGGGTGTGTGAGACGGCATGAGAGGATCCATGACACCTGCCACTGTGCCTCAATCCCATACTCTTTCTTTGCTCTTCTCTTATACACTCCTCCTTGTGAATTGTATTATTTCCCATCAATCTATCTTTCTTCCTTTTGGCTGCGCAGTCATGTTGTAGCCCACTCAGACACAGCTGCTTTTATCTCAGCAGAGGGTCTCAGACCATCCGGCATCACGTCCAGATTTTCAATAAAATACATACATAAACATTCGTGGAAATACTATCCGAAGTGATCTGCTGTGAAACATACAAGCTAAAGATATCTTAAGTGACATGCAGTCCTCTGCCTAAGCTTCTCGGCTTCGAGATTGATATTAATCATGAATCGTAAGGGGGCAGAATATTTGAGCCGAGTCTGATCTGACACTACCATCCCATCATTGAGAGACAGAATAGCTTGGGGCAACACAGTACACGGTACCCAGTGGATGGATGAATGTAGTTTGAAGAAGCAAACATACATGAAACATGACGGAAAGTCATCTTCCTTTAGATCATACTGCATGCTCTTTTCCGTGCAATTACAGGGGTTAGAAGCTTTCGAGATTTTTTCAAAAAAAAGCAAAAGGACTATAAAATGATGTCTTGTGAAATGAATGCTATAAATTTGTGTGAGGAAATACACTGAAATTTAATTTACTAAAAATGTTCATCACAGTGAGCTGCACTGTGACTGGATTGCTGAGTCTGTGAGTCAAACTTGAGATATGGATGTTTTTTTAATGACTGAATGAAAGAACACTTATGTGAACAGGATAAAATTCATAAAAATACTGATTTCTACTGACTTGGAAGTAAGATTTGTTTACATAACTACAAGAATTGGGGACAAATTTAAATCTGCTTCTCATAAAGATAAAAATCTCAAAAACTTATATACGTCATAAAAAGATAAAATGTTAAAATTGTGATATCAAAAATTATAATTCTAACATAGAAAGTCAAAATATGACACCTAAGAGTAATCTGGTGGAAATCGACTTCCATAGGTTTTATGGAAACATTTTAAATTTGTCATTATTCACAGAAAATTTTAATTATAATCTAAAAAAAGCCTTGTACTATTGTCGGCACATTATTTTGACAAAATAATTCCCTGTGTAATACTGTAAAGCTACTTTCTTTATTTAAAAAAAGTGCTATATAAATATTGGTGTCTTGACTTGTCTCCACTTTATTATGATTTTGCAGCCTTTCCAATTTAAAGCTTATTTCATCCCAAACGTGTGACAATAATCAATAATGAGGTCGATAATTTCTTATAATTATGACTTTTTACAAGTATGTCCTAAATTGTTTTTATCTCATAACTATGACGTCGTTTCTGATCATTTCAATTTTGATTGAAAAACAGTAAAAGGTAAAGTAGCTAAATGATGACAGAACTGAGTTCAAACAAAGTCAGAAAATTGTTGCAATCATTTGCAGGATTTTTTTTGTAAGAGTTGTAATTTGTTTATTTGTTGCAAAGTGGTAGAAGTGAATGGGAGCGATGGAGTGATGGACCAAGAGTCATACTTATGTACACAAGTGAAAGAAAGAGAAAGTGAGGGAGGCCTTTTATTTGTACGTTGGCTCATCAGCGGCTCCCACTGTTCCACGGTCTGTGAGGAGAACAGAGGTCTGTTAATCACACAGGCTCATCAGTGCAGTGACAGAGATAGATCCCCTGCACCGCCACGGGTGATGCGTACGAACCACGCTAATGCGCTCGTGATTTCACTTCTGTCCTACAAAGGCACCCTTCACTGTTTCATCCCAGTCACATTTATGCACAGGCTTTGATCTCATCCAAATCTCCTCTCTGAGAGGGAAATCACTAAACGCTATGCTGTAAATCAAAAGTTAAAATGGAGGCGCACTCCTTACTCTACCGTGGGTGAATCGGACAGGCTCGCTTGGCCAGTGCTCATGTTGTGTAGATGTACAAGTCGCTGGGATAAGATGGATGGTGAAGTTAAATGAGCAACGCAGAGAGCGGAGAGATGTATGGCGGCTCACATGGAGTGAGACGGGATGACGGATGAACGGATTACAGAGTCACACTGGAGCCTTGCTTGTCACCGTTGAAAGGGGAGCAGGAACAGCCAAGCAGGACAGTCCCAGCTGACCTCCAGTCTGTTTCAAGCCCGACTAGGGACATCACAAGAAAAGAACAGCTGGAAATGTCTCCCAATTGAAGGCAATTTTTGTTTATAATGATTGTCACGGCTAGAGTTTGTTTGAGGCACTTCTGCTGAGGTAACAATTTAAAGGGATAGTTTACCCAAAAATGAATCTGTACTTTACTCACCCTCATGCTCTTTCAGACATGAAACTGCTACATACAAACTGTGCCGTATGCCCAATCCTCTAAAACCATACAATGGCTCATGTGAGGAACATACAACTCTCACTTTGCATTTATTTTCAACTTTCACACATGAATCACGTTAAAACATTGGACATCAAAAAAATTGCTATTTTTTAAAAGCATATTATAGATCATATTGTGAAAGCATTCATCCATGTCTATTCCTTTTTTGTATTTACTTGTATTCTCTAAGACAACATTTGTCAGACTTCTCTAATTCTTTAGTCAGCTTAAACCTAGGCTCTCCGCAACTGACTGCAAGCTTGCGTTACTTTTTAGATCCAATACATAAAGGTTTGCCATGTTTTTCCCATATGGCCACCATTCAAAACTATTGTATGCATTCGCTGCGTTTTGACAACCGTAGTTTCTTTACTGGTGTGAAATGTCTCGTTCACACAGCAGCTTTCAGTTTTGTTTAGAATTCTGTCTGTATGAACGTGCAACGGAAGTCAAGCCCGTATTCATTATCAGTAAAGTAATATCAAAGATGGCGACGTCCATAAACTGAAAGTTTTATCACTTTTTGAAACATATATATGTGTGTGTGTGTGTGTTTGTAATTACGAGTCTTTAAAAGTCTATTAATAAAGTATCCGAAAAAGATCTACTCTATGAACAATACATTAAATTACATAAATAAAGACAAAATCAATAAGAAATAAAGAAATAAAACAAGCAAATGAAACAATAACTAACATGTGGTCCAATGCCATGTCTCAAGTCAAGTGAATGAATCGTCTTATAACAGGCATCCAATACTGACTTCCGGAAATGGGGAATAACCAATGACATTTGAGATGACAACTAAAACAGCAAGCCCCGCCCCACGAAGTGTTGGCGCGAGCAGGTGAGAGAAGATCACGCGCAGATCATACGCGCGCGAGGGTTTGAAATGAGCTCGTGGGCTCTCGTTTCTTCGTATGTAGATCTGTTTTCCTCTCGCGGAAATGATTTAACGCGCGCGCCAGCATCAGTGGTGCGCTCGCTTATTAATGGCATAGATTTGCCGCTACAGAGTTCTTTCTTCAAACCTTCATTAACCGACAGCAGCTTTTAAATTTGGGCGCTGAGAGGAGCATTTGAATCGTGCGGCGCGCGAAACACAAAACTGACGGGGGAGCGGCTCCGGTGGAAAACTGACAGGATAAAACTTTCAGACACGCAGCTTATTTCTCCGTCACTGTAAGTTACCGAAAACACACATAAAACACGCACTACATGGTAGACGCGCGTTTGTACGGCAGAGAGGCTCTCTCTCGCGGTGTATGACGTGACAGACAACTAATGGTCCAGTCCTGTTCTGTTCACACAGCGCCTGTGTTCCGAGAATGCGGTGGGGGTCCGGAAACCGTACAGGTGTGAGTTCGGTTGCAGAATGCGGTGGGGGTCCGGAAACCGTACAGGTGTGAGTTCGGTTGCAGAATGCGGTTGTCACACCCGTAAATAACCGAACTGGGTGTGAACTTAACCGTAAGGATTCAAAAACAGGATTGACAAACGTATTCTGCTCCTGTGTGAACGTACATGAACTAGTGCTTTTTAGCGCTTTACATTTGGTCACTCTGAACTTTCATTGTATATCAGTCTGGGAGGGTCAGTGTCCTGCAGACTTTCGTACCAAATAATCACACACTTACTGTCATTCTGGAAAAACCTTTTCAAGTGTGAAGAGGCCTGTTGTATAGCAAAAACTGTAACAATTCTTTAAATACGTCTCCTTAACGTTTTACAGAAACAAATAACATAATATAGGTTTGGAACAACATTTGCTAGTACACAATATTAAAATTTTTGGGTAAAAAGAGTTCTGAGCAAGTTGTACATGTATGTTTAGATCACCTGTGTAATGTTCCATTATTAGCATTATGAGAGCGATGAATGGAAATGCAATGCGGGTCTCACATGTGATTTCCTAAACAGAAAGCAGCACTTCTTTGAGTGTAATGTGAATGTATAATAGATGCAGCCTATTTTCATTTCAGTAAACAGCATCTCTAACCTTGAATAATGGATTCAGCGCCTGCAAGAATGATCGGTGAACCTTGATCCGAGTCCACTGAAGTTTAATATCATTCCGAATGTCAGGATGCTTTACGGCAGAGAAACATAATCCTTTCTCACTGAAGGTTGTTCTTGTCACCAGGATGTGCTCCAAAACACCTCCAAACTTCTGTGAACAATGAGCAAATTATGGCTGAATAATCACCTAACATGATTCATTGAATTCAACAACTGCTTTTCTAAACATCCCAACAACCCCTAAAGAGATGGCCCAGGTTTAAGATTTTGTCATCGGGTTTAAATATAGACTGTCTTGCAATGACTGAATGACTCACGGCATGAGTCCTAAAACAGACTCCATTAGAAATCTCTCAGGGGGAAGCTTTTCCCAAAGGAGCAACAACCCAATGTCCTCTGAGGCTCTGAGTAGTACATCTAAGAAAGAAGAACAAGCTTTTCCACTTTTTGATCCCTGAAAAACACTTGAAGGCATGTCGAGCAAAGAGAAGCGAGCATGTCTTCAGTGAGGTCACTGCCATTGGCTGTTCTTGAGCTGCACAGACTCATGGGATCAATATCTCAGTCGACATATTCAGACCTACTTTTCTGAACAGGCAGAAGTGCACCTGTCCTTTGAAGGTGTGATCGCCATCAGCAAAGGGTAATGTGAAAAATAAATCAATTGGAAACAGACAGCCACTTGCCTTTTGTCATTGAGACTGAAAAGCAAAGAGTTCCTGTCAGATTGTAGTGTTGTATTACTGTTGTTCAGCTGAGCATGATGACCATTTCGGTGTGAAATTTAGTTCTTTTGAATGTAAAAAGCAGTTTTTTCCTCTGAATGGGCTTTTTTCGAAAACACCACAACAGTGTGTGGGAATGTGACATATCGGCTAATAAAAAAGGAGATTTTTGTAAATGTTATAGTCAAGCAATGAATGTGGCAGTCTTTTATATTTCTGAGACATTATACAAAAGGCACACTTAATCAGCTCATCACAGAGGTGAATTAAATGTGGGCTATTAATCTTGTCACACAGTTGTGACATTTAAGTTTCTTTCCTTTGCATGCAGAGTTTTCTTTTTCCAGCTTCAATCTATGGCCTGGTGGTTCTTTAACAAGAGAACGAATTCTATATTCACAAGCATCCACTGGACCATTGCACTGGAATGCAAATAGGTTGGCTGTGGAGAGAGGAAGTGTGCTGGGCTGCCATGTCCTATTGTGGATTTTTTAAAGACATGGCATTTTTGATGATTATTCTAATCCCACCAAGGACCTCTTAGTCTGAACTTTCCTTATCTCTCACTCCCAGTCATTCTCTCATTAAAAGGCAATCACAGGCCACCCGCTCTAATAAACCTGTAAGTTCCCTTCTGAAATGGGCATTTCTGGAGCTGCTTTCAGAGTGCTTGTTTCCTTTAACTGTTAAACAATTTATGTAAATAAATGTATATTGGTGAATCTATTCTCTTATACTAATGATAATAATGGTACTTATGTATTATTTGTAGCTCAAATAAATTCTGGTTGAAACTCTTATAAAACTCTGTAAGAGCTCAATTGGCGTAAAAGCTTTTTGTGTGAACTAATCCTTAAAAAAAACACTTTCACCAACAGAAAATGTCAGTCTAACTCTTTTCAATGCTGTAGCATATTGGTTAGTGCACTGCCAATCCAGTTCAATCCAAGTTTGAATCTGTTCTGTTAAATCCTCCTCTGTTCACTTTCCTGTTAACTGATGGTATAAAAAGCCTTGGTTTAAAAAAAGAGATAAAAAATGTTTTGCCTCATGTTCAAAAGAGTAATGTCCCATTACTGTGTATTCTTGTTTCATCAAACAGACAAATCCCTGTTAATATAAGTGAATGCAGAAATATAACCACAAGTTACATATGTGATAACTGCAATTTTTTTAGAAAGTTCTGATTAGTAAAGTGATTCCTATTTAATATGATTAAAATCTTTAGTGATTTTGTCAGTTGTCTTAAATTAGAATGGATGCATTTCCCTTACTAGCACATTCTCTCTTTCTTTGTTCTTAAAAAATTCAAGATCTAAAATTTTCAAAAATGACTTCCAATTAACCTCCATATGGTATTTATTTTTACCAAAGACTTTGATCAATTTGATGAAATAGAATCTGTTTGTTTGTTAAAAAGCAATTACTAAGTCAGCCAGTCCATATGCTATGTTTTCTTCCCAATTTTTAGAAGGGGCAGTCAGCAAGGAGACAGAAAATGATAAATAGGATCAGGAAATGGCACAAGCTCCAAACTTGAGACATCTGTATAAAAACTACCACACAATACCCTCCAAGCCACATCTCCAACTTGAATACTTTATCCCACTAGACACTAGCTCGAGTGAAATACAGGTATTACTGATGAATCCTTAGGTATTGATTGGATCGACATTTTCTGTTCTATATCAGGTGTTTGGTGATGCTAGAATCACCAAATTAATGAATCACTCTTTTGAGCTTATTATTCACAGTTTGTGAGTTCATTTACACACTGAACCACTTGCAATGGTTTTTCACACTGAAACAGCAAAAACAGTAACATTTTGAAATATTTTCAACACCCATTTTCATCCAAATCAGTATTGAAAATGAATATTGAAATACTTTTTTTAAAAGTGGGAAACTTATAAAAGGCTAGAAGCACCCACACTTTATGCTTATAGTATTTCCAAAAACCAAAGAAACTGACCCACATGTTTTTCTATCAGTGCTACAGCAGCTCTCAGCTACCGCACTGCAGCAACAGGTAAATGAGCAGACTCCAGTCTAAGAGCCAGAAATGGTATAAATAACCATCAATGTCAATCCCATCTGTTTTTACAACAGTTGCCCCTGTCACAGCTAATGTTTTTGCACCTATTTGGTTTGATGAAACCCCTCTTAACCCGCTTTGGCTGGATTTTTAAGCGCTCTGACATACTGTAGCTTGGAGCTGTTTTTTCCACCACATGCACTCAAATAATTTGTCATGGATATGGACTACCATCAAGGGACAGGGCTTTTTCAGTTTTATAGTTCCGCTGATAGTAGCATAAAGCTTGGGCTTTTCTCTAACTTTCAAGATCAATGATTAATGCACTGAGTGGCACGAAGCCAAACGTGGCAAAAAAGTGGGAAATTTATGTAAATAATATGCATTAAAATAGAGCACCAGCCAAACTCAGAGCAAGCGGCTGTCACTCCGTGTGATTCACAAATCTATAAGTCCTCTTTGTTACTAAATTACGTCCGCAATCTGTTAGTGCTGCGGGGCTAGAGGCCGCCTGCGCAGATCTGTGACTCGAGAGACAGCCGTCCACAGCGGTGGATCAACATTTCAGCACATGCAAGCAGCCAATGGGGTTTATTCTCAATCTTACACAGCATGGGCTGTAAAGTATCTGGAAGACACAGCATCCCGTGGCTTTGCAGTTGAGAAAAACAGGCTAAAAATGCACCCAAAAGCATCATGTAAACACACTCTTATACGCAAGATACTTATACGTTTGCATTTAACCATGTACGTTAACACTGAAGAAACATGTTTAGCTCGGGTAAAAAGCGACTCGGTTCATTTGCGTTGGATGAGAGGCATATTTTCTCAGATGTCTTAGGATATGCATTATTTATGGATCGGTTCACACAGAGAAGCCTCATATGGTTGGCTGCCATGTCCCAGTAGTGCTCCCAGAATCCTCTTCTCATCATCTTAAGGAGGAGATAAACCTCCTTGGTGTAATGCAGAGGACCTTGGAGATGATACCAGCTTTCTCCCTCACAGCACAACCAAGATTATGTGCTCCATGGCAGCAGTGAGACTATGATATAGTTGTACATGTCATATTCTGAGTCCATGTAATTAGACTGTGACAGTGTTTACAAGTACTGTCAATTTTGTGTTTTTCATGATATCCAAAGGGATATATTGGTCTATTCATATCTCTTATATTTTAGATTCTGTCCTCTTTGTTGTGTGTTTTGTTTATTTACTTAATTTCAGATAGCTTTTCCAATTTTGCTTCAAACAAAGCAAACGGGTTTGACTGATGAGAGTAATCTGATTAGAGAACGATGTCTGCATATCCCGCTGAAAGCCATTGGCTGCTGAAGGTCTGTCTCCATGACAATGCTCAGTCAAAAGAATATTGGGAGCTCATTGGGGCGCTGATGAGAATAGACGAGCATGTTTTCATCAGTCGGAGCAAAAAGGCCACTCTGGCTCACAGCCAAATGAGCGTTCATCAGCCTCTGTGCTGATCCACTGCCAGGTGGTTCCGCTGTTACCATTTCAAACTATTCGAGTGTACAATATGACTGGCCATATTGTAGAATAAAGATATGTTAAAGACTCCACCATAAAAGCCATGATCATAAAAGCCAAAACCCAAAGTGCCATTTGTTGAAGAGGTAGCCAAAACATAACAACAGCATGCTGCTATTTCAACAGACAAGAAAAAGATCTGCACAATATTAATATTATTATTTATAAAACTTCAATGCTGTATCAGACCACAGTCTTCATACTTTCAAATAAATTCAACCCAGGCTCATTGGAAATACGTTCCTGTACATACATTCCTGCAACCCCGTATTTATGTACCTTACTGTACGTTTCGCTGCAGTTTCAAAGTGAGATGTCCAGAGAGTTACGCTAAAACACACATTTAATATGTAACCGTGCCACGTTTGTATTAGGTTGGTACAGGTACGTATTGCAGTGTTGTATAATGCTGCTCGAGGTACGTTTTGTGGCCATTCAGAATTCAAATATCCAGTGAGTGTCACTAAAAAAATAATGCTATATCATGTTGGAAATATCCCCTACACCAAACCTAAACCTTAACCTACCCGATAGTGTTAACAAATGCAAAAGTAATGTAAAAAAAATATTCACTGATGCAACCATGCTATTTTAACTTCCTTACGCTGATTTAAGCGGTGTTGTCAAACCATTTTACATGGGATTTGGACTGGTGCTTTTCATTGCCTAAGTGCAATGCCATACCACGTGAACTACCGAGTAAACCTAGTGTGCTTGAAAACTCAAACATATGAAGCTGTATATGTGACGACAACGTTCAAAAGTATCAGTTTTCTGTGCAGAATGTAAAAAAATGTTTTTAAGTCGTAATATAACATTCTGCAACTAATTGTGTGAAAATTAGCCTTTATTAATGAAAAATTTACCTGTAAATTATTCTTTTGTGTGAAAAGGAATAAAAGGTATGGGAGTTTTAGTGCCTATAGTGTTCATTTCAACTGGAAACTGCAGTGATTCATATGTATAGGTACGGTTTTTCAGTTTTGCAGAAATGTATGAAGAGGCACGTATTTCCAATGAGCCTAGCTTGAATAAATTGCTTAGCAATATTTATTATGGCTATTGTGGTTTATTAAATTTTATTACTCACTAAATAATATTTTGTTTTATTAATAGTAGCCTATTATTTAAAAATAGTGTTTGGTATTGAGAAATGGTCTGTGTGGTGATTTTAGTAACGTTGCATTACAATACTTTACAAAAAGACATCTTTAAATTGAAAATGTACATATCACAAATTAAACCGCCTGTTGTTTTGCCATCACAGGATTAAATTACATTAAAAAAAATTTAAAATTTAGAAAAATTTATTTAGAATAAAAAATAAAAAATTAAAAAAATGTAGAATTTATCAAATAAATTCAGCCTTGCTAAGCCGTAAAAATATTAGGCTACCAATTTTAAACTTTTAAAAAGAAATATACTGATAAATTAGCATATATCAACCTTTAGTAGGAAAACGTGCTGGACTAACATATCCCTTACTTTATTCTTCAACCTTAAACACTCAAAATAAATTCCATATATCATCTTTCTTAAATTTTTCTGTTGAATGTAATTCTTCATAATGCAATAACACTGTCACTGTAACTTCTCTCTAATAATCTGGTGCAACATTACATCTTCTAACACAAACTTATTACGTACACAAACTTATTTTGTGTCATTCCGTGTTTGGTTGCAGTAACCCTGTACGAGGAAAATAAAGAAAGCTCCAGAAAATATGTAATAAAGACTTCAACTGGCTGTAAGCAGCAGCTGGTTTTCTATAGGGAGGCTTTTTATGACAGTCACTATTTCTTCTGTTGCCTGCTGATTTCAGGTCTCTTTTCTGAAGCTCGGATCTCTGTGCACAAGCTGGAGAAAGCCAAGAGACTGCTGATCTTTGCAGGTTTGTGGAGAATGAAAGCTGAACACGAATGCCATTCTTATCAGCCACATTCACTCGAATCCCTGTCAAAATGAATATGTCTTCTGTTTGACCCTACATAAAGACAGGGAAGAAATATGCTTCTCTTGTACTCTAAGAACTTCCTTATAAAGGCATTAGGTATTGTGCTACCCTTGCAAGTAATGCAGTAGATCTACTCAGGTACGCCATTACTGTGTTAAAGCTTTATTTATGAGGATCAGGGTCATGCATTATATAAAACGAAGTGGGCTTTTCATCCATAACTATTTGGCATGATCCCCCATTAAACTCAGTGCTTTGCATCTAAACCTGATCTGTGAAAAAACCTGCCATTTTTCAGGTTTCAATGGCATGTTTTTTATTTAAATGACTCATTTCACTTGCTCTTAGTTTATTCCATTTGGCTCCCATCTTTTTTTCTTTTTTTTTACCCTGACCTTGTGATTTTGTGCTCACTGGAATAAAACTGCAGAGGCCACCCATCACATTTAAATCACCCGTCTTTTAACTCAATGTGCAGCACACTCTTAAAAATTAGGTGCTTAAAAGGCTCTTTGCAGTGATGATTTAGAAGAACCATTTTTGGTTCCAAAAAAACCATTGAGTCGAAGGTTCTTTAAAGAACCATCTCTTTCTTACCTTTTTATCATCAATCGGAAGAACCTTTTTTTGCCACAAAGAACCTTTTGTGAAACAGAAAGGCTCTTCGGGTTCTTTATGGAACAATTTAGACAAAAAGGTTCTTCTATAGCATTTTGAAGCACCCAGGTCTTTAAAAAAAAGCTTTTTTTTCAAATGACTATTGTAATTACAGTTTTACAGGTAGTGTAGAGTCTTTTGTCCTTTTTTTCATTTTGTGCTTTATTCTCAATGTCTTTCTGCCTGATCGCATCAAATCATCAGTTTTTACAAGTTTACAATTTTCTTGGCAAATGGCAGCAGTTATTGTGATAACATTTGGTCATTTGTGGGAAGATTTTTAGTCAGTTTTGAAGTAGAAACGGCCTATTAGAAAGATTCTCCACACTATTTTTACCCTTACAATAGTTTTGGCAAATAATAAAACTACTATGGTTGAAAATTTCATAGTATATAGTGATTATATAAGTAAGTATTGCACTCAGTTTGTGAAAAAAATTATAAATTAATACATTATTCTTAAGGTGACACTGAAGGCTGGAGTACTGGCTGCTGAAAATTCAGCTTTTCCATTCAAAAATAATAAAAATATATATTTTTTTTAATATCCTAAAAATAGAAAGAAAAAAATGGTTCCAAAAAACAAGAAAAAGTTCATTTAAATTGTAAAAATATTTTACTAAAATCAAACAACACTGTGTGTGCATAATTTTATAGTATATAGCCTATATTTATTAGCTTTGCGCATCAATGTCAAATAAATAATAGTTATGTCAAAATAATTAGGCTATTAAACATTAACATTAAACAATATTATTAATTATTATATTAACATTGCATTTGATTAAGCTGCGTTTTGGGAATATTTTTTGCTCTGAAGTATATAAATTTTAGAATATTACAACTCATGTGCTAAGGTCTAAATGTACACTAACCGATTTGAGTAAAAAATGTAACAGAGAAATTTAGCCTTCAAATTTGCAGGGCCGTAACCACCATAGACATTGAGGAGGACAAGTCCCCCTCCGATAATTAGAATGGCCAAATGCCAAATTAATGTGTGTGCGTGTGTCAATTAAACACAACACAACCACAGCATTATTTTGTGCCTCTGAGCAACATGACAGTGTTTCGTTCCTGAATGAATCATCATGATTCGCTTCAATCGCAATGACTTATTTACAGTGACTTGCTGCCACCTACTGGCAGTTTTAATTTCACATTCAAAGTACCTTTTATTATTTAAATTTTAAATAATTTCAAATATCAGTATTTAAAGACAATTGACACTTTTAAAAAAAGACTTTATCAAGGTAAAAATAAAACTTGTTGGAAAAGATTAATTTCTATCAGTGTGAACTGACCACCACAGAATATGAAGATTATCAAAAACTCTAGGGTTCAGCTGTCCACGGCAGTCCTTCACATACCAGCATAATAACACGCTCAACAAAACATCATCTAATTATTATTATGGATAAAATCCCAAAAAATATCAAGATATTATTTTTTGTCAAAAGAGCACACGCTTGGTCATATATAGGCTATATATGTATATAGCCTACATACACTACTGTTAAAAAATTTGGGATCAGTAAGATATTTAATGGTTTTTAAAGATGTTTCTTCTGCTCATCGAGGCTGCATTTATTAGATTAAAAATCCAGAA
>JAUMHE010000016.1:3618933-3629161 GCA_032359235.1 Enteromius mattozi
ATATATTAAACAAGAAACTGCTGATTTAGTTTTTTGTTTTTTTTACTGGTACTTTAACATTCATTAACCCAAACACAAAGAATACAAATCGAATTATAACCCAAGGTGAAATTGTACAGAAAAATGTAAAACATTAAGATGATGGTGGTCATGCAGACTATCATTCAAAAATGATACAAAAAATATATTTTTATATTTTATATAAGTACTGTTATTTTTAACTTGATTCATCAAAGAATGTTGGGGAGGTAGCACAGTTTCTACAAAAATAATAAACAGCACAATTATTTTCATCATTTATAGTAATAAAATGTTCCTTGATTATCAAATCAGCATATTAGAATGATTTCTGAAGAATCAAGACTAAAGTAATGATGCTGAAAATTTAGCTTTGCTGTGTCATTTTTTTTTAAAGAACATTTAGAGATTTTATATATATATATGTATGTGTGTGTGTATATATAAAGCCTTACTGACCCCAACATTTTCATCACTGTACCTAACATATAATTAAACTGACTGATCATATCTTTGAGTACTACAACTTACCCCATATTTTGAATCTCTCTGTTGGTGTGTGTGTGTGAGAGAGAGAGAGAGAGAGAGAGAGAGTTTGACCTCAGCTCGTAGACCTCCCCTAAGGCTACACTGCATGGGCCCCTGTGTTAACACCTCTCAGTGCTGGACACACCTGTCATTGATTAGCGTGAGTGTGTAACCAATCCGGTATGCCTTCCCTCATAAAACAATACATCCAATTTCAGCTTTGCTACAAGATGACCCAATGTATACAGTTATTTTAAACATAAGTACCACCATACCAGCTTGTAGCTTTTCTCCCTGAAGCCACGGAAATGTGTGTTGGCTGTAATGCAGTTTTCGTGTGTGTGAGTGCGTGTGTATGTGCTTATAGAGGCCCCACTAATGTGGCTCACATAACATACAGAACGATAATGGTAAACCTTCATTTCCACGAGCCGTATTTGTTGTTGCAGCTCAGTCTGTGATCCCATCCCTCAACTATGATGCATGTGAAACAAAGAACAGCTGCTCCTCGTTGCTCCATGCTTTGAATGTATGCACCATTCCTCGGCCCGCAAAGTAAATCCCCAGGACAAAACCTCAGGAAGACGCCGGTCCCACAGGAACCGGGCTGACCACCGCCATCAGCACTTGACGAGCTTGTCAGCCGCATGCAGAGGGCCAGCTTCTTTTCTTATCATCAGGAAGTTGTCAGGTGGGAGATATTTCTGTTTGTTTGTTTTGCAAATGTATTTGTTTCCGCTAATGCAAACAATTAGGTGACATCCTATGACAGAAGGAGCAGCAGTCCAGCTGCAGCTGGACGTACTGTGTGGAGCTCTACAGTAATGGACTCATCCATCAACACAGTCTGTTGAAACACTGTGACAGCATGGCCGAAGCTGAGGTGACCGTGTTCAAGGTTGACATTTTGGACGCAAACAGGAAACTGAGATGCTTCAAAACTTCAATAGACTATTTTTTCCATAACATGATGGTATCTAAGCAGCAGAAACACAAATATGGCTAATTAATCTCTTGGGACATGGATCATTTTGAAAAAAAATCTATACATTTTAACAATATTTTAAAAACTAAAATATATATAGGCTATATATATTAAATCTGGCTAAAATGTTTGCATATAATGTTGTATTTGTTAAATGTAAAATATGTTAAAAATGTAATATGTATAATAATATAAACACAGATATTTAAAAATGTGGGATCAGTAGGCCTTTTGAATGTTTTTGAAAGTCTCTTATGCTCACCAAGATTGTAATTTGATGGAAAATACTGTATGTGTAATATTGCAATTTAAATTAACAGTTTTATGTTTAGATATATTTTACAATCAAGTTCATTTCTATGATGGCAAAGTTTGATTTTAGCAGCTATTAATCCAGTCTTCAGTGTCACATTATCTTTCAGAAATCAATAATAATCAATCAAGGTACTGATTATTATTATTTATTTTATTTTTTTAGAAAGTTTTAAAAACAGCATTTAAAAATTTTACTGATTCTGAGATTTTATATATATCATTTAAGTATTTATTTTCATTTTAAAACTATATTAATATTTTTATGCAGATTATAAATTTAGATAATACATTTAGTTGGTAGATATGATGTTTAAGTCCCCACTGTCTAATATGTGAAATGCAGTATTTATGGCACATCAGCATAAATGTATTTATTTATTTTTAGAGCAGGTAAGGAACTTATTCCTCTTTACTGGCTTCCAATGTATCAAACTCCAAATGTTCAGTTCCTCTTGGACTGTGAAAAGTTTGCCACCCACTATAGTGTTTGTTATTGTTAATCAGCACCTTGTAGTCCGAAGTCTGATATTCAACCCATGCTGTTTTTCCTAGAGTTTACTCTGTCTACCAGCAGTTCTCTTTCAGACTCCTGGCCAAAAAACACATAGGTGCTCCGTTAATAATTATTTTTTTGGTTCACATTAAAAGAACGGTGAACATGTGGTGTTTACGTCCTGTGGCATAAAGCTTTAATTTAAATGATATTGCTGTTTGCAACTCAGAATCAACCTATTTAATACATTTACTGAAATATGCTGTAAATCAGAATCGGCTTTTCTGCTGTCATCACAGCCATTTATGCATGCTGTGGGCTTATTTGTTTGGCCCAGTGTCATATGCCTTCTGAGAAAGCATTCATGCGGAGAAAGAACCAATTATGTGTAATTTCTGCTTTTAAGCCCATCTCCCATAATCACCATGGTGATATTTTAAATGTGATTAAACACACAGGAGTACTTCCATGTGCATAAATGTTCCTTCATCTTCACAGAACTGGAACAGCCAGATTTTATATATATTTATATACACAGACAGCTGGACAGAGCACAACAGAATAGAACAGAAGCACAAGTCTTGAAATACAGTATGTTTTCCAACTACTTTTAACTTCACACACAAATTTAAAAATGCAGCACTCATGGCATGAGATGCTGTAAACGACATCCATCTAGATGAGCTTTTTAAAGTAATGAAATAAAATCAAATATTAATTTCTAATCTAAAAAATATATAGACT
Source organism: Enteromius mattozi (assembly GCA_032359235.1). Classification (NCBI taxonomy): domain Eukaryota; kingdom Metazoa; phylum Chordata; class Actinopteri; order Cypriniformes; family Cyprinidae; genus Enteromius; species Enteromius mattozi. The sequence continues at coordinate 3,622,017 of JAUMHE010000016.1, forward strand.
GTATATGTGTAAATCAAGCCTAATTTATTCTTACTATCCATTGTTCTTTTCTCTTTTTTTCAGTCCATTTCTCAAGGACACCACCATAAGAGAGCCCTCTTAGACTAATACAGTTATCTGTTTATCTCAAGCAGATGAAAAACTTCCCCTGAATGAATATACACAATATCTTGGCACACCGGTCAGGATCCAGCACAGAGGACCCTATCTTTAAAATCGCAGGCATGTAAGTATGCATCCTCCTAAATTCCATTTCTTTTGTTTTCAGATGTAAGGGAAGAGCAGTAATGGGTCTTCTGTTGACTTTACATCCTTGGAAAGTCCGCCAGGGCTGCACACCTGCTGTCCATCCAGACCTACATGGATAGAGAGGATGCAAGATCTGGAAAGTATGCAGGCAGCCGAAGACCCTTAAGGCAGCGTTGTGTGCGTCGAGGAAATGGCCAAGAATGTCAATGCAACCATTCCTTCCATATCCTCTGTCGCGGCCAAGAATTTCAGCATTGTTTGGATGGCCGTGCCGTTAATCATCAGTATAAACACCTGTATACTTAATATAATTCACCAGGCCTTTTGTTGAGGGATTTTCCCCTTGTTTTGATGAGACGCTCAAAGCGGGAGACCGTGAGGTCGTCTCTCCATGATAACCTGAGTGTTACACTCATGGATGGTTTTGGTTTATGTATTAATTCATTGCGGTCAGCTGACAGTGTGCTGTGAAGGGTAGTGTCACTGGGTGCACTGGCAACTTGACAAGTGCCCCATCTGACAGAGGCCAGACTGAATGTCCTTGACAGAAGCATAGCGCTGCCAGGAGTGCTTCAGTGGCAGCAGAATGCATAATTGGTGACACGATGAGCAAAGAGGACACTTGACAGAAGTCCTGGGCTGGAGAGAGAAAGGCACACTGGCAGGCTTCACTTGCTTAAAGATGTCTCAGCTCAGGGTTGATTGAGACTCGGTTCTTGGTCCAAAGTACAGTCTAATGACTGTCAGCTATATGCCATTCATGTGTAACCTCCTTAAAGGATTTGCTCACTCAAAAAATCCAGAAGGTCGTTATTCATTGATTAACCCTCCTCTTTAGGGCAACATTGTTTACAAGTTGTATAAAGCACTGTTATGATGCTTTTGTCTGTTCTTTTTTGGAGCTTGAAAGCTTCTTGGAATCTTGGAATTTTTAGAATGACCTCATGACAGAATTGACATTTTTTTTGACAAAATATTTCTTTAAAGTTTTGTCACATCTCCTCCTGATAACACATAAAAAACTTAAATTACACTTTCAGTTTTAATTGTATAGATAAGAGCAAAAATCTATCGAATCTGTAAAGGATCTACTTTTATTTCAGTACACACATAATAACTACATAACTTTGTACTTTTATGAAATAAAGGAAACAAACAGGGTGCGCTGTCTGCTGCCTTGGACTGCGTAATCTTCATTTAGCAACTCAGCAAATTCTCCACAAAAAATACATTGCTTACAAAAATACATTGCTTACATATTGTGTTTGATTTTTTTAGCAAAACTAGATAATTGCACTAATTATGTTATATATTATATATTTTCTTTAATTAATTTTAAAACTGAATATTGAAGGAATAGCAGCCAACAAGTGGCCAGCATACATGGAAACACTTCTAATACAGATTAAAAGCATCCCAGACAGAATCACTGCATATTTCCCGTACTTCCCTTTGTGTTACTTAATATATTTGAATGAGAAAGTGTGTCCAAACTTAGTAGTGTAGACTGTTACAAAATTGTTCTCACATATTTTTCCCTTTCTTGTCACACATCCTTTTTCTTCCTTTCTTCTTGTGAGTCATTCTGTTCAGGCTAGAGTGTTTTATAAACTGTTACTGTGCTTTTATGTTTCAAGAGCAGAAGAACATATTTTTCTTCTCGTGAATTCCTGTGTTAACATGAGGCACTTTATTAAGCTCTTTTTCTCTGTTATTTATGTTTTGAATCTGATGTGATTATGAGAAAGAGGCTGAAGGCAGCTCTCATGAGAAAGAGATGAAACATGGATCAGTTCGGTGACAGTTCCAAACTCATCTTTTTGATGAAGAGCTCCATTATGCTTTATAAGTCCAGCTGCAGGATTTAAATGTCATAAACACAGCAGAGTCATTGCAGTTAGCTTCAGTGCAAAGATGCAAGCTGCTGAAGAGATATTGGATTGAGCCTAAAATATGTTCATTCTGAGCGCTCGTGGCTGTCTGTGACGTATGATCTTTGTAAACCAATGATGTCAGTGTGTCAGGGTAAGTTAATGAATGTCTAAGCAGTTGACATCTCTCCCAGACATTTATACCTTGAAGCTTTAGCCAAGAGGTCGAGATGAACTTTTCATTTTCCCTTCTTTTTTTTTGTTTAGGGTTTATCTCTGTTATTAGGAAGCTGAGGAGTACTTGCCAGAATCCTTGATTTGAACTAAAACTGGTTTATTTAGCTGCTAGACTTGCGATAATTGTGATTACTTGCTATTTACAGTAATTGTGTTGTGCTTTTGATAATCTGTGCATGTGAAGGGCCGTGTCAAGTTTTGCTTCTTTTCATTTATTTAATTATTGATATTATTTTGTGGTGTATAGTCATTAGACTCATAATGTTTTGAGTTTGTCACACTCTAGTGAATTTCTGATTTACAGTCTGAGCGAATGTATTGACTGATAGTTGTGTTTTGTCAGAACAGAAGCAGAGGCCTGTTTGTTTGAGTGCAAGTCAATGTTCTCATGGTGCGCACATCCTCTCTTCATCTCTAGCTTTAGTCACAGTCACTGAGGTGACGTGTGCATCTTTGTCTTTACCATGTAGCTGAAGGTTATAGCCAGGGTTGCCAAGCCCGTAGTTTTTTTAAATGAAATTGGACTGTTTTTAAATGGTTGTTGTGATATATAGAGGGGTATTCCCTTTTTTCCCGCTCTTGATCACCAAGGCTGTTTATTTGATCAAAAACACAGTAAACACAGTGTCTCTGAATATGTTTTTAAATGTAATTATGTGATGTCAAAGTTGAAATTTTCAGCATCATTACTCCAGTCTTTTGTGTCACATGATCTTTCAGAAATCATACAGACAGCATACAGTGCTCTCAAAAAAAGCTGTCAAAAGTTTGAGCTGAGTTTTAGTTTGGTTGCGTTTCTCATTGGGCTTTTTCACGCAGACCTGGCAACCCTGTCATGTGTGCAGGCCACAGGAGGAGGTGCTGAAAGGTTAGATGTACAATCAGGAAATTCTCTGTGATGGCCTCAGCTCCCTCGGTGGGTGTCTGTATTCCCATGACACAACTTTCCTTTTCCTCCTTCACTCACACGGCACCCAGCGATTCAGAAACCCCCATAACTTAAGAAAACTTAGCTTTGTTTGGCTTTGCTTTTCTCTTGTTTTGTTAGTCTATAAGAGACTGCAGATTGAGATCATGAATCAACTAGCCGAAAGAGAAGGTCAGGCATCAGAGGGACGCCTATGTTGACCGGTCATCTGCTTTGTCCATTTTTCTTACGACTTATGGAGAACTGCTCCCTTCTGGGTAACCACAAGTCTCTCAGGATGGTAGAGCAGGTTAGACCGTACCTCAACCTCATGCAGACTCATAAACACACTTGTTCTGATTTAAAAATAATGTGACGGACGCAGCATGAGCGTCTGTCTGAGAGTCTGGGAGCTGAAGGGCTTCAATCAACTTTAATCAGCGCGTTTCAGCTTCTCCAAGAAACACAGTTGGAGCAATGCAGCAATCTCGCCACGGCCCATTTGCACTGCAGTTTACTTTAACCTAGCAAGTTATGAGGAGCCCTCAAGGCCACACAACCTAAAAGTAAACACGCCGCACACAGAATGTGTTTACCAATCTGCCAATGACCTTTTCCTACGTGCTTCAAATGTGTTTTTGAGGATTTTAATCTGAAATCAACATCGCATATTTGCATTTGCGTTTCAGATTGTTGAATTAAAGGCTAGAGGAAGGGAGTGCACCTTTAATGTCTTTAAATGTTAAATGAGCAAGTGAAAACTGATAGGTGAAAAGTGCGAGTTCCTGGAATATAATGGCCTAAAAATAGAGTTTGTCACCAGATGAGTGGAAGGAAAGTGTTGGAGAGGTCAGAACTAGCAGTCTGGCTGTGTGTTTGAACTGTGTGTGTGTGTGTGTGCGAGTGGCTGTGCTTCTTTTCTCTATGTGTCAACAGGGATGCATACTTTGATAGTTTGACAGGATGTGTCAGGCTGAGCCTTCTGCCTTCGTGTCCATCTATCGGTTGAATTCTCTCTCTTTTGTCTGTCTGTTTGTCTCTTACTTTCATTTGCTCTTTCCCAGTGGAGAGCAAAATCAATGTGTCCCTGTCTGTCAGTGTGATATTGCCTCGCAGGCCTCAATTTTCCAACAAAATGAGTGCAGTGGATGTGTTTTGATATTGATGTACCACCCCATATAAAAGCTGCAACAGTTTCTCTTGTTAAAAAAAGAAAAAGAGATGTTTACTTCAAGAGATGGATCGCAAGTCTAAATTAAAAACAAGGACATTTTATTCTGTCTTTATTATTGTCTTTTTGTTCTGTTAAGACCAACATTTTTGTACCAAGATAAAAATATCTTGTACATATAAAATGTACTGCTTTTATTAAACTTAATATAGGCTAATTATAATTTTTAAGTAATACGCTAATTTAAGGTGTATTAGTATACACTACTGTTTGAAAGTTTTGGCTTAGAAAGGTTTTTATTCAAGGAAAAAATTAGTTTTATTCATTAAGGAGGCATTAAATTGATCGAAAGTGGCCGTAAATACTTAAATATTTCTGTTTGAAATAACTGCTGTTCTTTTCAACAGAACCGTTTTCAATATGAAAAATATTTCTAGAGTATCAAGTCGCTTGTAAATTTGTTAAAATAGGAAATAAATCATTAACATTAAGTAACATTGAGTTGCTGTAAAAGTATGCATGTTCATTCTTGTTTCATGTTTGTAGCTATTAAATTAATAAATGCTAACATGAACCTTATGGTGAAGTGTTTCTGAAATATTTCATAATAACTCTGAGTTTATTAAAATAATGCGTCATGTACAGAAATATTTCTGCCTTTTCCCACCAGTATGAATAAAATCCAGATAATGAATTCAAAAGAATTGAGTATAAAATGTCACAATAATGCAATGTTGTGAAACTTTAATGAGTATTTTACATCTGGTATTGTGAAGTTCACACACACACACACAAAATAATAATCAGCCAGTCTCACATTCACATCTTGACTGGCCATCCTGGGGTCTTGTTCCTCTATTATGTCCAGTTTGTGGCCCGCTGGGACGGCCTCAAAAGTCCCCCAGTGGAATTTAGAGAGGGGAAAAAAATCACTTTGTCTTTCAGCAGTGGTCTTTTTTCTGCATGTGCCGTTTGTTAGTAGAAGTCTCAGGCCATTATTCACTAAGCTTACAAAGGTCGGGTTAGGCTGCAAGCAAATCCCTCTTCAAGCTAATTATTGCTCTCTGAATATGTGGATCAGACTCTGTGCTAGGTTCAATACAGACTGTTGACTGGAATTATTTCTATAAGACACATATTTCACTGTGAAAACTACTTCACATGGTGTCTCAATAAAACCCAGATAATTGTGAATCAAAGGGACACCTTTATCTTATTGTTAGTCATGCTAACATGCTTAGTCCCTTGGATATGCAATCTCTTATCCAAGATTAGGCTTTAGGAAAAGGAGGAATTTAAAAATATCCGCCCTTAATCAAGCTGTAGGGTCCATTTGGGCAGCTGAGAACCTCCATACGGTCCAGGCGTGTGTGTGTGTGTGTTTGAGCTGTTGGTCTGATTAGGGTCATCATGAAGCGTTGCAGAATTCCCCAGCTGAGAGTACAGCAACATCCTCTGTGATTCAACTGGAAAATGTCCAATGGCAAATTAAGAGGCAATTAATTACAGTATCATTTAACAAACAGAGACGCAAACATACACAAATGAGCCAAGAGACAGGATGCCAAAGAGAGGGGAAGCTTGAGCCGGCCGATAGGAAGCAAGGACAGTAGCGGCTGGAGTGCGGCCCTGTCCCTGAAACCAGCATGCAATTGTGACCTCCCTGTATGTTCCTGTTTACCGACCTACTCGTTCGCTTGTTTGGATGTTTTCCTTCAGTCCCCCGAGTCGATATCTTCCTGTAGCGCACGGGCGCTCACCTGACTTAATCGCTCCGGTCTGGCTGCCGGACATCATTAAAAGGCTCAGAATATCGACTCCAGGAAGTCTGATGGAGTCTGGTGTGCGGTGCATTGTTTCAAACTTTGTGTTTGTCAGATTTTAGACTCTCATCTTGCTCCATTCATGCCGTCTTCCCTTCATTTTGACTTTGTGCAAGAGGCTGTGATTTTTGACAACTACTGTTATGAGGAATTAATGCCACTTGAAAGTGCTTAATTTTTCTTTTTTGTGTCTGACCTGGACCTTAAAATACAATGCCTTCGAATGAGTGTTTAATTTACCTGTCAGACTTAAGTGTGAAATAGCAGTGGAAAAACAACAATGAGTGTGGAGCATTGAACAGTTTGGATGCCAAAAAATGACTGTTGTTGTACCCTTTGAAGTGATGGCATGTCCGTTCTTTGTCTGCTGCGTATAGTCTGAGCATCATTAAGATGAGTTTTTCCTCCCATCTTATCATCAGTGACCTCGTGACCCTCATGTCTGGAGGAGATTTAAGATGCAGTGTGGTTTGAACAAGGTCACACAGGTCTCTGGCCAGTAATGGCATCTGTTACATGTGATGAGTGCCTTCATATCAGCCCAGTCTTTTTGATTATGGAGACTGTGAGATTTCTTATCGTACAGTCAGTGATGTGGATTAGCCCACTGGTTCTCAAACCTTCGGGTCAAATGCCACTTTTGATCCAGTCGACCAAACATTTCCAAGGTTCCTCTAATGACCTCCTTAAAAGAACTGATAATCTTAGATATTCACAAACTGTCTCTTACAGAGATATTTACTCACTTTAGTGGGGAAAGAATACAATGATATGTGAGTTACTTTAATTGGATTCTCTTAGAGGACTTTAAGATGAAGATCTGATCATAATGCAGGTCAAATTTATGCAGGAAATTAAGAGACTTGCCCCCATAGTTAGAAAACATT
>JAUMHE010000016.1:3629261-3660826 GCA_032359235.1 Enteromius mattozi
AGATGAAGATCTGATCATAATGCAGGTCAAATTTATGCAGGAAATTAAGAGACTTGCCCCCATAGTTAGAAAACATTTAGCAGAGCTTTTAAACATAAATTGGATTTGTCTTGCCAAAGTAGAATGTGAATCATGCTTTATAGTCTAAACTTCAGACATTACACTTGATAAAATAAATAAACCTGAAATAAATCTGAAAATATAACAGTAAAATATGATTATTTGTGTCTGTTTTCAGGGCAAAATTTCTCATCTACCTATTACATTTATTTCAGTTTTATTTTAACTACTGAAAATAATTTGCAATCATTTAAGCTTTAGTTAACAATAAGACTGATGGCATGTATATGTACATCAGTATAGGTTTAACTATATGCGTAAAACTCCATGAGAAGCACTGTCCTGACTTATTGCACAGCAGATTCCAGCCATTAACAGTCGTGTAAATATAGCTTCTGCTTGACCTTGTTCCTCTTGTGGTTAAAGGGCTTAATAAATGTTCTTGAATATGTTTATATGTTTATGTGTTTATCTTAAAAGTTTCATTTAGCCTCGGTGTAGGTTAATATTCAGTGATGCACCTCATGTCCAGCTAACCACACTGACCACATTCATAAACATAATGAGCACCGTTTCCTCGTCCTGGTAAACACTCAGACCCTGTGACAGGTCACCGCCTACTCTTCTCTCAGAGCATCGGAATGTGTCGCTCTGGGTGCCGGAGACATAAAGACACTTTTCGTGTGGCCCAAGCGTCCACTGCTGGGCAAAACAGGGGAGAGATGGGTTACATTCAGATAGTCTAGGTAGTTCACTAGATTTTGAAACAGCCTTTCAGATGCACATTTGTTGATTTGAACTATGCCCATTTAGGACTGTGGGAAAGAGACGTCGGATGACTCTCATACCGGACTGAATATATGACTGCAATAAAGAGAGCAGAATTTTCTCATTCTGTGGTCAACCAGCTATTTCTGTTCATCAATGGACAGACGAGTGTCTGCTTTTTTTTTTTTTTTTAATAATACACTGTAATGACATGATTGTCCAGCTGCTTCTCATTCTCTTTATATATATCGTGAGGGCTTTCTGAGGTGGAATCTGAGTTTTGGCATAACAAAGGTTGCTTGGTTCTTTGTGTTCTTGACACACTTGTTTTAGTCTGTGTGTGTGTGTGTGAGAGAGAGAGAGGAACAGAGGGCTTGTGGGCTTGTCCTGCAAGTCTGGAAGGTTATTCTTTGTCATTGTGCTTTCTGGTATCACCAAAAGCGACTCTTGACCCATAAATATTTAACAGAGCAGACTTTAATAGAAACTTCACTTTCACCTCTTCCTCTGCTAAAGACCCTCGGCTGGACTTTGTTTTCAGCACCCCTCACCCTCTCTCTCTCTCTCACACACATAAATATTTATAAGGGAGTAAAGGGAGAGAAGTTTTATTAGGGCATCTGTGATTTAATGTGATGGACCAATCACGGGAAGAAAATAAATTGCACTTACACTACAAAGTATATAAAAATACCCAGCATACCTGAAATCATTAAAGACAGTTGGCATATTCCACAAACACTGTGGTGTCCTGATATACTGATATATATATATGGCCTGTCTCACCTCAGAGGACTTGACAATGGTCTATTTAGTTTATTTTGTAAATAGGGTTTTAATTGATTTAATTTTAACACAGATGGAGTCTTAGTTCCTTGCTACTGTCACCTTTGGCTTGCTTAGTTGGGGACGCTTGACTTAATGCACAAACACTATTGGAAGAGAGCTGAACTGGATGATGACATCACTGAATCATCAGTGAATTGACTTTAACTGGAAAAAACACTCTTTGTCAATGTCCTCTTGCATTATTGACAAACTTTCTTGTTAACACTGTAAAGCTGATTTGACTCATAAAGTGCTATATGAATATAGGTGACTTGATTTGATTTTTAATTAACTGATTTTAATGACCAACAACAAATTGTGTTATGCATGATTTTCTCCTTATTGCCGAAACTGTAACATTATTTTAACATTTTATTTATTTAGACTTGCTGGCTAGATTGACATTTTTTGTATACCTCCTTTCACTGTTTTTATTTTTGTTTTTCTTGTTTCAGGCCCTACTTTTTACCCTGTTCGCAGACAGTCCCTGCATTTGTTTGAACAGAATTCAGGCGCCATATTCTCTTTCTTTTGAGGAGCACCGAGCTCAACCCTCTCTGTTATTCAAAACTGGAGCACTTCCACATACCTTCATTAATTCTGAGGAGTAGACGCACAGTGGGGTCTCTTCCTCTGGTGCGAGCAGCATGGGGTGCGTTTGAGTGTGAGACTGTGTGTGTATGTGTATTAGTAGAGCTCTAGTCCTGCACCCCGGAGACCACCCGCTGATTATGTAAAACTCCTCCGCCCTTTGAGTGTCTAAGCACAGCCGAGAGGGAAGTTCAACATCCATCTCTCCTGACCCTGTCTGACCCATCTAATCCCGCTGTTTCTCAGGTTCTGATTACACAGATCAGGGACCAGCATCGGGATCGAACACCAACCCCTATCATCAGTCACTCCGACTGGCATCTGACAGCTCTCATGGCCTGCTGGACCCTTCTCCACACCCGCCCCGCTTCGCATCCACTTCAAAGTCCCACGTTTTATCTGAGGTTATCTCATTTCCCAGGAATATCAATCAGATTAAATGGGTGGATCTAATGACAGAATAAATGTGTGATTCGCTTAATTAGATTCTAATATGTCATTAGTGTATATAGTTTGCTTGACGCGTCAATGAGATCACTCCAGTTTCGTGATTCGTTCCATGCGTTGTCTTGACATTCCTGTCTCCTTTCAGCAGTATCTGGTTTATCGCAGCCTGTGATGATTTCGACTTTCAATACTTCCCTTTGTAAGCTCTGAAAAACTGTATACTGGATGATACATTGTATATTGCAAAAACATTCAGAGAGCATTTCGGTCACAGTGACGAAATATTTCCTCTCAATGTTTGGCGTTGGATGTTAAAAGCTAACTTCAAACATACTGCAAACTTCTACAAAACTTCCACCTGTTTTTAATCTGGCATACTTAGCGAAGTTTACAGCAATTACCATTTAGAAAGAGAAAATTCTGGTTTGTCCATGCCAAAAACACAGTAATCGATCTAATCTAAAGGGAAATCGTTGTGTTCACAGTCTGTGACTTTGGGACCTAAAATTGTCTGTGTTGACAGAAGGGCCTCTGTAGTGCAATGGGTTCTGTTTCCTCTGCTCAGAGACTGTGGACTAAAGCTGAGGTACAGACTGTATTACGTGACCCAGCTCACAACCTTCTGAGGCTTCGTAGTGTATATGCTACTCCTGAAGAATTTCCTCTGCGCACTTAACATTGTTTCTGTAGACACTACTGTACCTTCCTCTATCTCTCTTTCTCTCCTTTTCATTTGACACCGCATAACATATTTCAAGGGGAAAACACATGCTGTGTGTCCTTGGTCTCTGCTAGCGTTGATATCTATGATTTACCTACCAGCACCTCTAGGCATTTGACAGTAACTACTGTAGTCACATCATAGATAATGATTGACTGCGTTAGACTTACAGTGAGCAGGTGAGGGACACAGTCAGCATCATGGGAAACAAATGAAGAGCAATACACTGAACAGTACTTACATGCTGTATTTACACTTTCTAAAAGAAATATGGCATTTTAATGGTTGCTAGGGCAATTCTAGGTGGTTTCTTACTGATTCAAGTCAAGTCAAGTCTCTACCCTGCATTAAAAGGTGTCTTTTTAAAGTTAACTTTTTTTGACTGATTTGATTGATTGACTTTAGTTGATTTATCTTTGCAGCCAAAAATAACCCCTTCCAGCCCAAAATTGTCCAGAACTCCTCTAAAAACAGATAACCAAGTGCCTCTGTGTTCTGTTTTGTCTGCTTTGTTTTGTTGCTTTACTGTGATTTGTGGTTTGTTTTGTTTTGCTTCGCATTGCTTTGTTGGTTTTGTTTTATTTAGTTTTTTTGTTTCTGTGATTTGTTATTTTGTTTAGTTTATTAGCTTTGTTTTGTTTTGTTTTTTGTTGATTTGTTTTGTTATTATACTTTGTTGTTTTTTTGTTTTGATTTTGTTGCTTTGCTTTGCTTTGTTGTTGTTGTTTTTTTGTTGTTGTGTTGCTTTGCTTTTTATTTTGGTTTGGTTTGGTCCTTGTATTATATTATTGTCCTTAGATTTGCCTCAGATCCCTCTTTAGTCTTTCATAACCTATATCATATATGCTTTTATCATTCACAAGGTAAAGAACTGTATGTCTGATTACATAGGGAATTTAAAATCACACATAACCTCAAAAATCCCCTGTTTGTACCCGACACCATATCATATGACAGTGCTGCATTATCTGTGTCACAGATTACAGTGCGTACAGTTGCTGTGTACACATGCAGTGTGTGGCTGCACTTGGCTGCTCTCAGAACTGATCTAAGATCAATGATCTATGGATGCGAGTGTAAGGCCGTCTGGGCTCTGCTGCTCTGTGTCAGTGGAGGTATTGCTTGTGGCTCCCCGTGCTGCTCCACATTACCAGGGAACGGTTGCCAGGGCTACCATTTATTAATATCTATCTATAACTTTGAGCACTGTGCTCATTTGAGCAAATAATGAAGACAGCCACTGGTTTCAGGGGAGGGTTCGTTGGCATGTGAGCGCGCAAATCTACATACTTAATGTGTTCAGGACATAATTGAGTCTGTCTGTGTGTTTACAAGCTTGTAAATAAGGGTGCAATTGAATAAAATATTGCACAAAGTATGTGCAATCGCATATTTGTGTTTATGTAAATAAGCAGCAATAGGAAACTGTCAACTAGGCAAATTAAATCTGTTTGGCAGAAAAGCACTGAGACTTGTTAGTATATATGTAAATGTATAATTTATTTGACTCTGGCTTCTTATATATTACCTGTTTAATTGCTTATGTAAATTGAATCAGTTATGTATTCATATCACTGTAATTCATTTATTCCCAATTGCATTTGAACTAAAAATGTTTTTGAATATTCATGTCTCTGCTCTGATTCAGCTATGTTTAAGGGTTCAATATAATTGTAAATAATATAATCAGTGGTATTTATGCTGTACAATATTTCCCTCTGTATCAAGTTAGGACCACTACAGCCAGAAAAAACTAATGGAGCAACCCTGCCCCCTGCTGGTTGATTAGTAGCACTGACAAGGACAAGGGTTTCACTTTGGATATACATTGTGTAACAAACAGTGTCTGTGTTTAATCTTATGTAAATTTACTCAGATGATGTCCCTGATGATGGATCTCTGATATGTTGGGCCTGGGGTTTTATCTTATCGCCACTGATTGAGGGTTCATGTGTTAGATAACAACCTTTTGCTGGGTTTTATGGCTATTTTATTTTGTTATTGATGTGTGATGTCAATGAAAGTGGAAATCTCTTTCATAGGAAGGGCTTTATCTTTTGATAAAAGATTATGAAATCCAAACGTTGATTTAAAATGCACAAATGAATAATTCAAAATAAGACCGCTAATGTTTACTAAGTAAATAGCACTGATTTTGATGTCATGTTGGCATTGTTTTCATATTTAGAACTTTCTAAACACTTGAATGTATAGATTTTGCATTAATAATTTACTATTATAAATATAACATCTTGGCAAGGAAGTAAATCTCCTCCTAGTCTGCAAATGACACTGTTGCTATGCAGTAATGAGTCTGGTGGCAGAGGAATGGCCAGACGTGCATCTCAGCTGTTCACTGAAATCTGACTGTGGCACTGTAATTATCTCTGTCTAGACAATTGTCTTCATATAACAATCAGTGATATGCAGTATTACTGAATTTCTCTGAGCTTCTTATTGTTTATTAGAGATTACCTCAAAGTTCTGTTCTGTTGGATTGTTTGAAATCAAAGTGATGATTTTGGTCAAAATGGGCCAAAAAGCACACAGTAAACTCAGGGATGTCATTTAAAGTGAAGTCAAAATTCTAATTTCGTAATTACTTAGTCCCAATCATGTTATTCTAAATCTGTGGAACATTTATTTCGAAGTAAAACAACTGAGAATGCTCAAGTAAATGAGGGATGGATTTGTCCGAGTCTGAAGCCCTATGATACCTTAATGTGAAAACAGCCTAAAATTCCTTTTGTGAACTAGATTTTAAATCTGTACTGCAGAATGGGACATTTTGAGTAATGAATTAAAAAAACAAACCAACATTTCTTCTACTGCCGCTCTTGTGTATATTTATATGTTGGTCCTAGCTGACACAAACATCATTGGTTCTCAGCAAACTTTCAAGAAGGCATTGTGTGTACACATATATACATAGGTATGTATGTTAAATCCTCTGGAATCAATATACTATATGTCATAAAACTACATGTGATGTCAAGTTTGAATATGTGGAAACGTGAACTAGATCTGTACTGCAGAATGGAACATTTTATGTGAATAATGACATACATTTTTGTGTTTATCAAGCAATGCTGACTTTTGACGTCATATGTCTTGAAATACAGTACTCAAATTGCATGGACTACTTTTACGGTACATATATAGGGGTTTTAGGTCACTTTAGAGCATGAATGAATGAATGAATGAGCTTGCTTTAGAGTTTGCTTAAGAATGCTCAAGCTGCTCTCTTCCATCCCACAATTAAATGAGGGATGGATGATATCCAAGTCACCTTAGTGTGAAAAACAGTCCTAAATTTTACTTGCTATTTGGAGAAAATCATCCCTTCCACTACAGCTCTTAAATATATTTAAATGACACTTCACGACATGTTATACCTAGTTGACCCAAATATTGTGTTCTTTTTACAGAAGTACAATTATTCCATGGGCCTCTCTGCATCACAGGGTAAGTAAATGCATAAGTCTTAACATATTGATAGACACATCACCAATACTGACTTAAATTTGAATCTTTTTATCGCAGTTTCCTATATATGACTTGAAATATAATACACAAATTGCTACTTTTATAGTACATTTGCTGTGGTTTTAGGTCATTTAGGAATTTGAAATCATTCACTTCCGCTTTCATTGGTAAGACGAGCATTCAGCCAAACATTTCCAGTGAAGAGGGAAATATATGTAACTGCATGAGGATGAGCAATCGAAGACAGAGTTTTCATTTTCGGTTGAAAGATCCTTTTTGCACAATAAGTGTTTGCACAATAAGTGTTTGCACAATAAAACCTTTCTTGCATTGATAGGCAGAGTGATGTTTTTAGTTGGCGGCATTGAAGTACAGTTCAGGAACTTGCTAGCTTACAGTACATATGTGCCAGGAGACATAATTTATTATGCGACCAGCAATTTGTTCGCTATGCCTGGGTAAGTGCACTGCACATTAAAGAAGGGCATAGGGAGAGACACTGTGCTTTTATTACAGTAGTAAAGATTAGAGTCACAGCCAAAGTTCCTCCCCTTCAGCTATTGCACATGGACCTGGTTAGGACGACTCTGGTAATGCATGTAGTTTCAGATAGGACGTACACACCCTTGTACACACACACACACAGACTCACAAGACAGAAACACTCGTGCCCCGCTGTCACACTCTGTGTGTGGACTTGCTTGGAGCAGATGGTCTAAAATGAGCTCCTCAGGCTGGATACTGGCTGTGTGTCTTGTGGTTCTTGAAGGTAACAAAAAAAATTGTGTATGTGACTTCGATTTAGTCTTGATGGTGTGGTGTAACTATGTGACAGTCACGCACTGTATGAGTAAGTCTTTCATTAAGGCAACATTTCTGGTCACCATCTGTTGTTGTGTCATGTGTGTTTGATTTATGTGAGAATTATGTTTGCATGTCATTAGCCTAAAAATGAATTCTGCCATAAAATGTCATTTGTTTGCTAACTCTAACCATAAAATGAATCTGTTTACATATGCTTATGTAAGAGATCATGTGATTATTTTTTTTTATTCAGAAAATGATGATTTGTATGGTTTGTTTACATTAAGATTTTATGCATGTTTTTGAGTTGTAGTACAGTTTTTTGTATTGCTTTTACTGTTTCAGTCATATCGTATTCTGAAAACATCTTGAATTATGAAGGCATAAGTTTAACAACAGTTGCTGACCTTTGTTCACCACATGTGCTGACAGTGAGTTTAAAACTGTTACTCTGTTGTCCTGCACGTGTCTCTTTTCGTGTGTCATCACAGGAGGCAGATATGCTGTGTGGGCCGAAGAAGGATCGGGCAGTGAGAGGAACTGTTCAGCAATTCCTCCGGTACTCTTATTCTTCTATCCATACTCTGTGCATGTTTTCCTCTGTATATCCACACAACTGGTTCAGCCCTCTCCTAGGTCTCATCTTTAGCTCAGAGAGCAGTGGAAAGAGGATACAGCATACAGGCCTAATCTGGGCTCTCAGTGAGGAGATCTTCTGATAAGAGTTTTTAGGTCATGCACACCCCAAATCTGATCTCAGCAGTGTGTGTGTGTGTGTGTGTGTGTGTTATCTGTAAACTATCTCTGTCTTGTCCTGCTGCTCACACATTTTTTTAAAACATTTTATTCACACATTCTTGCCTTATCAGTTAAATTTGTCATTTGAGGTTGAGGTTCAAATTATGGGTTGAAAAAATATTAGATGGATAACTTGATGAATTCATAATAATTTTGATGCACTGTATTTAAATGAGTAATTCTTGTTGTTCTAGTATTTGCCACCAACAGCTGTAAACACGACTCTGAGACTTCGTGATCTGAGAGCGTCCATGATCCCATTGAACATCTCAGCCTACATCATCCCAGCCACAGATGCTCATCTGGTAATTCCTAAAGATTGTCAAAAATTAACATTTATATTAAGAGGCAATACTGGTCCACTGGAATTTTATATTTCTCTTTTTTAACTTTTTTTTCCAAACCATATAAAATCCCCAATAGTGCCATACACTGATGTCAAATAAGTCTAAGTAAATTCTGATATTTTAACAATTATGATTTTTACGAGATCAACAAAAATACAAAAGATGCTGTAATAATAATATTTAGACATTTTTTGGGTTTAAATGCACATTGTCTCTTACTGTATGTCTGCTGTGGCACCACATGCTAAATTCAAAGCTAGCTGGCCTAGAATTAACAACATGAAATATATCAAATGATTTACAATATTATTCATCCCAAAATTTTAACTATATGTCAGTTTTGTAGCCATTTCATTTCTGTCCGCCTAAACCTCCTCTTCTCTTTCCATCTTCTTCATTCTCAGACATTACCTTTTTGACGTTAACTGACTGTGTTTTTTTTTGTTTGTTTGTTGGTAGAGTGAGTACATTGCCCCCAGAGATGCGAGGTTGGCCTGGATGTCTGGCTTCACTGGCTCTGCAGGTGTGTTTCACAGCCAACTGATCATAATATTGCTGTATCACCATGCATCATTCTCAGTCACGTTTTGTTTGTCACTTCTCTGGTCCCTGACAAACGACCCGCTCCTGTGTTCTGTTATAACTAACGAGTCTCTTTCTAATCTTTAGGAACAGTGGTAATTACTCAAAACAAAGCTGTTTTGTGGACCGATAGTCGCTACTGGATTCAGGCAGAGAGACAAATGGACTGTAACTGGGAGCTACAGCGAGATGGTGAGGAGCAAATGATGAAAGTTAAATTCATAGTTGAAACTTGACCAAATGAAGTTGAACATGTATCTGAATGAATGTCTTAAAACACATATTTGAAACATTTTGTTCTATTGATTGCTGTGTAGAATTATAGATTATAGATTATATTATCACTACTTTGTGTGTAGTCATTAACACTTTTCTGGTCTAACTCTACGGGATCACAGCCTCTATTCGCAGCCTTACCAACTGGTTGATCCTAGAGATCCCTGAGGGAGATCAAGTGGGCTTTGACCCATTCCTCTTCTCTGTAGGTAAGCAAACAAAGCTAATAAAATACTTTCTAGTGTAAAGTAAGTTAAATAGCATGTGCTTTTAAATGCATTTTTTATTTTACATTTCTCTATTCATCAAAATCAAAAACTGGCTCACAGTTTCCGTAATATTTTCTTTTTCAAAATCGATAAAAATAATAATGCTAATACATTTCAATTACAAATGTATTCAAATAGAAAACATTTATTAAATTAAATTATTTCTCAATATAGTTTATATTATTTAAAAAAAAAATGTTATCAAATAAATGCAGCCTTATTGATACTTCTTTCAAAAACATTAAGAAATTCTCATTGAAGCCAGCTTTTGAATTGAAGTGTATATATAAACTATATTAAGATGATCACATCTAGTAACAAAGATTATCAAAATTGTGAATAATTTGGTGATTATTTTTTGCTTTGCTTTAGACATATTTGACGTCTACAACACCAACCTGGCTCCAGCGGGCCGGATCCTGAAGTCTATTCCTGATAACCTGGTAGATAAAATATGGACAGATCGACCTCCTCTGCCTCCTGACAACCCCACGCGCTTACCTGACAGTGTCATCGGTGTGTATATGTCTTATCAGCATCACTTGACTGATAAGTACCAAGCGAATAGGACAGAGGACCATAAGATCATGACAAACAGAGCAATAAAGCACTGATTTAATCTTTAATGACTAGTGATATAACGGACAGTAATGGCAGCTCACAGAGAGGATATTCTAGTTCATTCTGGTGCCAAGATAAAGTCAATAAGGCATGAATAAAGGCATAGTCAGCCTAAAAATAACATCATGTTGGTCTAAACATACAGTATATGGGTTTTTTCTGTGGGACATAAAAGGAGAAATACTGTGCTTGTTCCTCTTTTACTCTTTTTCAAGCTTTGAATAAGATAGGGGGAAAAGACTCTTAAAATCATTTGTGCATTTTATTACAAGTCTTCTGAATTCTTATTATAGCTTTGTGTGAGACACAAATAAAAAAATTCAGTGCTGTTTACTAATAATTGCTGAGACTAAAGTGTTGAGTCAGCTTTAGAACCAAATCAGACTGATTCTTAAATAAATCATTTTAAACCAGAAAAACTAAGAAGTGAAAAAGCCGATTCACTGAACAGATTTGATTCAAAATAGTGTATCGTTAACAAATCAGTCTTCTCTGTGTCTGTTTCCTTTTATTATAAATGCATAGAAGAATGACCAACAACTTATTGTAAGGTTTAATAATTGGTGACAGAATTCTCATTTTTGAAGGTTTGGTTGTAATTCAAATGTACATTGTGCCTTTGTGTTTGTTTGGATTTTCAGAAAGGACCTGGCCAATGAAAGTAGATCAGATACGAGCTCAAATAAGTGACAATCCATACAAGCCCACCGCTGTGCTGCTTTCAGCTCTGGACGAGACCGCATGTAAGCACAAAACAGCACAACAGAGATTCTCTGAACTGTTCTGTAAAACTCTTGTACAGTCAGACATTTCAGCTTGCGTCTCTATTTTCAGGGCTGTTTAATCTACGAGGCAACGACATCCCTTTTAATCCATTCTTCTATTCTTACACTCTGCTGTCGATGGATGAAATATGGCAAGTTCCTGTGTTTCATATTAATAGCACTATACTTAGTTGGTGTGCTGTACAGTTTCTGACTAACCTCTTTCACCAGGCTCTTTGTGCACACTGAACGAATAACAGAAGAGTTGAAGGTGTACCTGAACACGTCGTGCTTCCATTCCTATTGTGTGCAGCTGCTTGAGTACAGCTCTGTGCGCTCGTACCTGCAGTCCTATCTACAGAGACCCAACACGAGAGTGTGGGTGGGTACAGAGTACACCAACCAAGCTCTGTATGAGCTCATTACTCCTGAGGTGAGACCTGGATCCAAAATATAGACATCTAGTATGTGTATGATAGCTTTGATGCTCAATAAGGAGTCTCAAACTATTTATGGGCTAAATATGGCTGAGATGGTTTCAGTCAAGCCCCTAAAGTGTTAATAATTGATTTTTACTTTTTGCATTTGGCATTTAATGTTATCATGTGCTTCTGTTGAAGAAGTGTTAAACGGTAGCATCATTTATTTTTTTCTCATATGACTTTTTAAAAGCTGAAAAATAAATCAAATGTAACTGTAATCTAGGAAAGAACAAACAAGCCTGTGTGCTTTCATCTGTCAAAAATGTTTAGTTACGCACATCTACATCAGGCGCATGTCACTGTGTGACAAAATTAGATTGCTATGATCAGTGGAGCCATTTCTATTTTTGACACACTGCACAGCTATTTCAGCAACTTTATTTTGCCCATCCCAGTTCGTCTGAAATGAAATGATTTTATTGGCAGATATGTAAATAAATATATGGGGAACATTCAATTAGAGCCAATTTACAATGTTTTACTTAATGTGACTTGACGTGAAGTGATGTGCAAAACAAATTTGAATAAATGGATGGATGGATGCATTGGTAGATGGATAGATGAATGGATGGATAAGTATATTGGTTAATGAATGGATAGATAGATAGGATAGATCAATGGTAGGTAGCTAGACGGATGGGTAGATTCATGGATGTTGGATGGATGGGTGGATGATAGATAGGTGGATAGATGGGCAGATTGTTGGATGGATGGATGGATGGATGAGTAGATAGCTAGACAGATAGGTGGATAGGTGAATAGATGGGCAGATTGATGGATGGTGAGTAGATAGGTAGGTGGATGGATGGATGGATGGATGGATGAGAAGATAGGTGGATGGATGGATGGATGGTAAGTAGCTAGATTAATGGGTAGATTTATGGATGGATGTGTTGATATATGGTAGACAGCTAGATGGATGGGTAGATAGATGATAGATGGATGGATGGATAAGTAGATAGGTGGATAGATGGATGATTGGTAGATAGTTAGCTGGATGGGTAGATAGGTGGATAGATGTATAGATGGATGGATGGATGGATGCATCTTGACTGAAATTATAATTTCATAAGGCTTGAGTCTCACAGTACAGTTGAAGATTTTACAGCTGATAAATGTATTTTATGTCTTCAAGGACAAACTTCTGACCAGCACCTACTCTCCAGTACTGACCACAAAAGCAGTGAAAGATGCAACCGAGCAGCGTATTCTTAAAGAGGCTCATGTAAGAGAACACACACACACATACACACACAGTCTTCTCCCCAAATGACTTTGGTAAAGCAGTAATAACCCTGATGGACACTGTTGACCGATACCTGTTGTATTATTGTAATTTCTAGATTGAGGGGCACTTTATCACATCATAAAGCCACAGGCCAGACAGACTCCATTCATTGTAGCTGAATCAATGTCTTATCACTCCTTATCGCACATCCTCCATCAAACATATTGGGACCTTTATCACTTGTGATGTTTGCTTGTATCCAGTGTTCTATTGACATTTTTTCTGGCATGAGTTTTTACAGTCGACAACAACTGCATTTGATAATGATAACATGCATGGACAGACATCTTGGTTCTGGTGTTTTGTGGCCTAAAGCCAGATTGCTTTCAATTAATCCACGCCATCTGGCATCCATCTGGTTTCAAGCAGTTGAATTTGTTCTTCTCAGCCATGATGGATGAACATCCATCCTCTTTCCCGTAGGTTAGGGATGCAGTCGCAGTCATGCAGCTTCTGATGTGGCTTGAGAAGAAAGTTCCAGAAGGCACAGAGAACGAACTTACAGCAGCACATTTTGTTGATCAGTGTCGCAGGTACAGAACAGTCTAGCTAAACCCTCTTCACTGATACAACTCAGATAAAACATATGGTATTAGCTGTTACTGTTCATTTTTTTTCCAATGCTGTCGGTTCCAAAAGTATATGTACCATTCATTTTCTCCATAATATTTGAAAACCAAGCTTCAAGACCAGTCACAAGTACTATTTTTTACTATGTACCATGTTTTAGACACATGAATGACATCTAATTATTTATTTATTTTTTAAATTGTGCATTGCTTAATTTTAATTGTACATGTATTCATTTGTTTGTTTTATAAGTACATACATATTAGTAGTTTAATTCCTTACAGTGAATATATAATTAATTGCTATTTCTATTTTCATTATTAACTAATTTAACTAATTTATTTAGTGGTTTCTTTTCAAAATGCACGTTTTGCATCTATCCTTTGTCTGACATTTCCCCATTTCAGCTTTTGGAGTCTCTACTAATGAGCTGATAAATTGAATAAGGTGTGTTTGATTAAGGAGACATGGAAAACATGCAGTGTTGGGGGACTTCCAGGACCGTGGTTGGGAACCACTGCTCTAGCACTCTACAAGTCTATTAGCCATTTTTATAAGCTTGCATTACAAGAATGACATTATTTGCACAAGTAGAACTTGTTCCTTCATCAAGGATGTTAATTTAGACAATGTGTTTTACTTATGTAAACTTCCTTTTTCTTGAGAATCATAAACCCTTCACTGTGTTTTGGCAGCAAACAGAAAAACAGCAGAGGGCCGAGCTTTGAGACCATTTCTGCAAGTGGACCTAATGCTGCTCTTGCTCACTACAGGTACTGAATACTGTTCCTCTTCTCATTAAATTATAATGTTTAGCTTTTCAATCATTTTTTTAGTTCATTCTTGAATTATATTCATTATGTTTACTTATTGTTCTTATTTTACAGTCCATCCAATGAAACTGCAAGGAAGCTGTCAGTTGATGAGATGTATCTTGTTGACTCTGGAGGACAGTATCTGTGAGTTTCATAGTAGGCTACTACAGTAGTACATAGCTATGTTTGTGTGTAAAAAAAAAACTCAAATACATAGCCAAGCTTATGCATGAATTCTGTCTGATTTATGTTAACAGTGATGGTACTACTGATATAACGCGTACTGTGCACTGGGGTACGCCCACTGACTTTCAAAAGGTACTGAATGGCATGCATGGGGTGCTACTAATGATGCAAAGCATTATAGGATGCATATACTTAAAAAGAAACTGTTCTCTCCATGTCTTACTCTGACAGGAGGCCTACACAAGAGTGCTCATGGGAAATATTGAGATTTCAAGAACCGTCTTTCCTGTTGGAACTAGAGGTGAGGATCTCCCTTCAAGTGATCATGATGCTTCCACAAGAGGGCGCCATATCCACAGCAAATGTCCAAGCGCTAAATGTTCCTGTGTTTTTATTTCCCACCATAGGTGTGAACATGGAGATGCTGGGACGAAGAGCATTGTGGGAAGTTGGTTTAAATTATGGTCATGGCACAGGTCATGGTGTGGGGAACTACTTTGGAGTCCATGAATGTAAGTCTGACTGTTTATATATTTATTTCAGTAA
Organism: Enteromius mattozi; assembly: GCA_032359235.1. Lineage (NCBI taxonomy): Eukaryota > Metazoa > Chordata > Actinopteri > Cypriniformes > Cyprinidae > Enteromius > Enteromius mattozi. The sequence goes on from JAUMHE010000016.1 coordinate 3,644,511, forward strand.
TCTTGTCATTTATGCGTTTGTGTTTATAACAATTTAATTTACAATTAAAATGCACCAATATTTAAAAGTGTAGGGTATGTTTTTTTAATCATCAAGGATGCATTAAAAGTGACAGTAAAGGCATTTATAATGTAACAAAAGATTTCCATTTTATAAATTGTTCTTTCGAGCTTTCTATTCAAAGAATTAAAAAAATTGTAGCATTGACAATAATACGAAATGTATAATAAAATTCATTTAAAATATTTAAAAATATAAAACATTGTATTACTGTTTTACAATATTACTGTATACACGTATACATACACATATACAGATATACAATATGTATATACAGAACATAAGCTGTATCTCTTCATCTGAGGTTTCTGTTTTCTCTCTGATAGGGCCTGTGGGTTTTCAGTCCAATAATATTCCATTTCAAGAGGGGATGTTTACATCAATTGGTGAGGAATCGTTAAGCAGCTCATTACTATTATCTTAGTTTGATAATTACGGTTATAAACTGACCAACTCTCCTCTAGAACCTGGTTATTACAAGGAGAATGACTTTGGTATAAGGATAGAGGACATTGCTGTCACAGTTCCGGCTACTACAAAGGTACATCTGACTCTCTGAGGGCCCATAACTCTGTTAATCCACTGCAGTTAGCTAAGGGCAGTGCCTAAAGAAATATTAATAATATGTGCATTTTTCCTTTTTCCTGTTTTGCTTTCAAGTATGGCAACAATTACTTGACATTTGAAACCGTCTCACTGGTGCCTTATGACAGAAAACTGATAAACACATCTCTTCTGAGTGCTGAGCAGGTATTGTAAAAGTACCATAAAGTATTTATAGAGAAAATGTATTTGATTGTTTTGTTTGTTTATTTATAAAGTACTTTGGCAGAATCATTGGCAAATTATATATATATATTACCATAAATACATTTATGTACTACATTCGTGTGTTTACTTTTATATCATAAATAATTTTGGTTTTTGTATGCCATTTGGTGTTAAGTGTAAAAAAAAAGCTTGTTGTGTTGAAATTTAAGGTATTTTCTAGTGTTAGTTCCTTTGAAAATGTGCCCACAAATGCTCTTCACTGGAAATACGTCTCGGTAGGGGGGTTGTGGGTTGTTTTTTTCATTTATGACAAAACAAAAATCACTTGCTGACAGCATTTTATGTGCTTTGTTTCTATAGCTGCACTGGCTGAACAAATACTATGAGACCATCCGGAGCGTGGTGGGTCATGAGCTGGATAGTCAGGGGCTGAAGGAGGAGTATGACTGGATGATGAAGCACACGGCACCCTTCCTTACAGCTGGAGCTTCAGCTGTCATCTCCTCAGTCACACTGCTAGTAACAGTGCTGTCCTCTGTTTTACTACATAACCTGCTGTAAAACAAGCACTGAAGAGCGTAACCCACTTCACAGCGTTCTGTACTGCCTCTGCTCCTGTTGTGGGCTGGGCTGACAAACTCACTTTCAGGTACAAACAGAAAAGCTCAGATGCGGAGTACTTAAATTAAGTTGTCTGTTTTACAGTGTTTTTTCTTTCTCTTAATTCCTCTCCTTTTATCTGTTTTTTTCCCAAGCCATTTCACTTTATTGCATCATTAGGATTTGTCGTATGTTTGAAGTGTTAGTATTTTATGGTTTATTTTATGACAAAAGTTGTTGTATGTTTGATTAAGAAAGATTTAAAAATGATATGTTGCATGTGTGTGTATGAACATATTATTTTAAGACAATCATTGTTTATTTATAGTTTATTGAAGTAAGATTACTACAGTATCTCCAGTACGTTTGGTTTATCTATGACTATGTCCAAAAGCTTAGGCAGGCAATGTGGCAATGACTTGCAGGCAGTGTGTGCATGTAAAGTTCCCTCACAAAACAGATTTCAGACTGACTTCTAAGGTGCAATAACAGTCTGATGATCTACATGAAAATACAGAGAACTTTGGTAATAATATTTAATTACAACAATACTCATTTCTAACTAGAACGCACATCAAAAGTGGAAAAAGTTAATCAAAAGTCTATTATTTACACAAAAATTGACCACCAACGCAGGTTTTTTTTTTTTTTTTTCAAAAATGGAAAGCACAGGATTGTAGGTATCATAGGCATCTATGCTGCTTTCAACAATTGCTCATGTGAAAGTATCTCAGTAAACAGGATGTGACACGATCATTGGATTCAGACATGCCTTGATGTCCTCGTACCTCGTTATCCTGCCTGTTGATTAGCCTTTTTCAGCTTTCGGATGCAGCTTACTATATGTGTTCTGTGATTCATACTTAACAGTCATAATTACAGATGTCAAACAAAGTGCACTACACTAAGTACAAATATTATCCAGACACCATCAACACCTACTCACCATAACACTTTATGACACTGAACTCAAAAGAAGAAGCATATGTCTTCATGTATATCTGCATGTTTTAAAAGGTAGATTAATTTATTAAGACAGAGTTCAACACTAAAATTTACCGGCTGCCCGTTGTTCAGCCTTCTCATCTCATCCAGTCAGTCTGGAAAGACATGAAGAAACAGAACAAACTGAGGCAGACTTAATCCAGAAGAACTGTGTCAGCGTCTCCAAGATGCTTCAAAAAAACCTACCTGGAAGCTACAGTACTGTTAAAAGATTTAGGCACTTTGTTTAAAAAATGCTGTAAAATGTCAAAAAATATGTCATAAATAAATGTTATTTATCCATTAACTTCTATTAACTAGATTAAATCAATATTTGATGTAAGCATCCTTTGTGTTTAAAGCTTTTACCCCAGGTACACTTGTGCTTAGTTTTTCAGGAACCTTTGCAGGTATACTCTCAGAAATAAAGGTTCAAAAGCTGTCATGGGGCGGTATCTTTTCAAAAGTTACATGCCTAAAAGGGTCTTTTGTGGTACCTTGAAGATACATGTTAGTACTTAAAGTGTACATATTAGAACCTAATAGACAGAATAGAAATAACTGACTGACGGTCTGCCAAACCACTGCAAATGACTCAGTGCTTGAGTGAACTGCCTGAATAAATCAAATGAATTGCCAATCATTTCAGACCTTTTTACAAATCTGTTTGAACAATTATACAAAAATAATATATATGTATATATATATATATATATATGCATATCTGACATCACTTGTTCTGATTGTAAACAGCACGTGGAAAAACATTTAATTGCTGAAATATTATTGTTAAATAATATTTCATAATTATTAAAATTTATTATTAGGACACTATACATTAATCCCATTGACATAAGAATTTCATATCGGTATCAATAATATTTCATTATCAGTAATATTTTATGCGGCACAGCAATATTTCACTGAGGCTCTTGATGCAGTAAAAAGGCTCTAGCAATGGCCTGAAATTACCTGCAGAATATGTAAAAAAAAAAAAAAAAAAAGTTGAAAATATTTTTTATTATAAGATTTTATGTGAATGTAATAACACCAGTAATGAAACTGCCTCAGTAAAATCCATTATAGCTTTGATCTGACATGGACATACGGATGTTAAAATCCCCAAAATAGCCAATTAACGCCGAACTGAAATTTTCAGCAAGAGCTAGAGCTAAATACTTGACATAAATCATCTTGTAGTCATCAATCATTTATTCAAGTGGAAGATTTTTAATGTTTCTAATATTACTATAACCTTTTATTCTCGTCTTGGTATTTCTCTATTAAGCCAAAGCCATATATCGTTGTCATTGCTTCATCTTTTATCATTGCCACAAATTCACATTTATCACCATTAATATGTCAGTAACTATAATTAATTGCAATCATTTCATTTAAATGCCATCAGCAATCATTTAAAAACATGAATTGAGTTATCCACGAATCCCCGTAATAATGACTTGTGAGCACTCCTTTCTAAAATATTGGCACAGCGTGTCATGGCCGTTTGTTTGTTTCACATGGGTGTGTTGCTTTTCGAGCTGGGCATGGTTTAGGGCACTGAAACTGACATGACAGCATGAACGCTATGAAGTCCTATCTCTCACACAGATATCAGAGCAGACGCATATCTTTCTAAGAAGCAGTTTCTACGTTCCCCTTTAATTGTCACAGGCCTGAAGCAAGCTGCTGTCAATAGCACTGCCGCATGTGAAGGTCTCATGCCTGCAGAGGTGCTGTTGCTTGGCAACAGTTCCGTCAGAACCGCAGTAAGGTGTGAGTGTGGTTTCTGAGACGTCCGCTCGCTCACTCAATCTCTCTCTGCGCTTCTTTGTTTGGCTCCTCCAGCTCAAAACAACTTTCAGCATTGTTCCTTACGTTCACAAAAATAGGACTGAAGGGTGCAATTCTGTATATTTGTTTTCTTTGCTAGCCGAGGCTCTGTGTGTTGCGTGATCATACAAGAGGAACTGCACCAACAGGAGGTTTTGAAAACAATGACCTCATTAAAGTTGTCACTGTGCTTGAGTGAAAATCCTCTTCTACAGTCATGTACTACACCTTACCGGCAGCCTAAATGTGCTGTACACACCGGCCTCTTTGGCTCATGTATTTCATACTCATGACAGGCTCACTTTTGTCAGACATCTTACCACGTGTTGTTAAAAAAAACAAAACAAAAATAACTCTGGCAGCTCACACACACAGAAACTTCCTCTATTATATGTCCCAGCTGGTTGCAAACTTACACACAAAGACGTCTTTGGTCTCAGGAGAGTTTTTTACTTTAACAAATCAGTTGTCAGACATATTATAATCGTTAATGATAGTTACTATGTGATATAGCAATATACATGATGAGAGAGACAGAGAGCGAGAAATAATTATATATATATATATATAATTTTACTTAAAAAATGATAATACATAATATTTTAATTAAATTATATATTTAATTAAAGTATTACAATATTTAAATGTTCTATTTATTTTTTTTCTTATTTTTTATGTTAATTTAAAATATGTCTAAGTTTGTAAGTACTATTTAAATATTTATTTATTTTAATTAGATATTGGATATTAATTAAATATATTATAGAGAGATGGATTTTTTGTATGATTTAAAATAGTACATATATATTACTATTTATAATATTTGTTTATTTGAAATGTGTGTTTTATTATTTATTAGTAATATTTAAAAGTATTAGAACGTGTACATTTTTTACATTAAAGTTATTACATTTTTTATTAAATAATTGTCGGCACTCACACCAGCATATTGCTTTTGCACCCTGGACGTCCTGAGTTCAAGTCCCAGCTCGTGGACCTTTCCCTCTCTCTGTCCCACTTTGCTTCCTGTCACTGCTATACTGTCCTATCAAAGTAAATGTGAAAAAGCTAAAATAAAAATTAATATTATTATATATTTATTATATTATACATATATATTAGTACTGTCAAACTATTAAACAATTGTCATTTACATAATACATGTATGTGTACTGTGTATATTTATTCTGTATTATTTATATATATATAATTTTATATATTTCAAAAAAAAATTAAATATATATTATATATTATATTATATTTAAATATGTTTAATATATAAACTAACATATTGTTCTTAAATGCATTTATGCGTTTTTATTTATATGTGCATAATATGTGTATACACACATTAATCGTGATTAATCGTTTGACAGCACTATTATATATATATATATGTGTGTGTGTGTATGTGTGTGTAAAATATTAATAAAATTTTCATTTTCAAATATTAGAATATTTAACTAATCAAGTATTTTAAATATTTCCATTCAGAGACTCAATTCACTGTTTATCTCAAGGATTAAAAATATATATAATTTATAATAATAATAATAATTCCTCATGTTCATCTCTGAGCTTCATTACAAAGCTTCATGCTCAGAATGTTCTGTATACCTGATTAAATGAATAGAAGGTAATTGGGCAGGTTTTGTTTTTCTTTTTATCTTTGGTTTGTTTTTTTTATCTGATATGAACCATTTCAACCAAAACCACCTCTTAAAAAAAGAAGTTCCTGTCTAGTCATGTGACTTCCTCAAGCGCTTAGTTCTCCACTCCGATCGGAGAACTACTTTTCTTCTGCCTCTTCCTCCTCTGGTGGCTTTTGTCTCTCTGTGAGTGTCACTGTGGCAGTAAGACCAACATTTAATTTAGCACAACCAAAAGTCACACTGCCACAGCTACAGTTGTGGTCCTCCGGAGAATATTGCCCACCCACTGCTGGATCAAGATGCTTCGACGGAAACCATCCAACGCATCTGAAAAGGAGCAGACCCAGGTGCAAAAGAAGAAGGTAGGAGTTTGTGTATTAATCTACACATTTAATCTACTGTATTAATGTGTGGCCCTGTTTTGAACAATTAAAGCAAGACTAGAAATGAAAGAAGTTTTCTTCTAGAGGTCTTCAAAGAAACACAAACACACATGATGTTCTTTTTAAAAAAGCAAAAGGTAAATTAAATTACCATGCATTGTGCCATGTGCCTAGGTTTATTTGCTAACTGTTCAATCAACAGAGGATTTTTGGATTGTTTTCACTCATCTACATGAATAATAGTCCTATTGTAAGATGTCCTGTTTGACTTCAGACCTGTAAGAACTGAAACTCTATGATTGTTCTGGGTAAAATGCATGGCTGTGCAGCAGTTCCTGTAGAGAGACAGTAGACCATACCACACATCCTGAAGCAGTTCGTACTTCATCAGAGCAAAGCATCCAAACGCAACTTGGTGACATTTGCGTAGGTCTTCACAGCCCGCTTTCCTTCTCAACCAGCGGTTAACTGCTACAGCGTTACTCTTATTTTCCATTTGATTCACATCTTGCGTGTAACAACCCAACAGTTTCGATATTTCTCTGTGAAACTGCAGGTGCTTTGTAAACGCATCAGGAGCCCAAGCAAAACGAGATCTGAAAATTCAGCTCTTGTGCATTACGGTTATTTTGATGTCTTTTATTTACATGTCTTAACCAATGCCTTTCTCATATCCTTATCCAGAGCACAGGATGTTGCGTAGAGTTGACATGCATTGCCATGGTGTAAATGAAAATACCACATCATCTCAAATGTTGCAGTTTCCTCTTTGGTCATGCTTTTAGATTATAAGTAATCATTTCACCCGAGATCTGTCAAAAATATATTTCAACATCTCATGATGATGTAGCCACTGTGTTGGGGGAAATTTCTAGGGAAGGTTTGTTTGACAGTATAGGTCTTTTTACCAGTATTTACCGTCTGAACAATCTCTCTGCATTTAGTTGGCTTAGCAGATTGCAGCATGTCGTGTGTTGTCTAGATAGTGCAAAGCTCTGCAGGGATTGGCTGCATGTTGTCTGTGACATACCCACTTCCTGTGCTAAAGTAAAGTGGCACAGTGAAAGGCTGCGATAAGAGAAAAACGTCAAATTGGAACAAAGATGCAAAACCGCCCACAAAACCCACACTGAATGATTAGCATTAATTAAAAAAAAAGTTTCTTAGTCTTGAATGAATCTACTCACAGTTTACAATGCAGTGTTTTTTAAAGTTTAAATGCAATATAATAGGCTATGTAATATAGAATTACTTTATCATATAGATTAGCGGTGCACAAACCAGGCCACAGTTAGCTTATTATGACCTTGACTTTGGCCCACCATGCCATAATAGAATAAAAACGATTTTTTTTATGTATCTGTTAAATGTAATTATAATTTATGTTAGCCCTCAATAAGTTTTGAGAGTGAAGAGTCTTTGGCCCTTTGTAGTAGAAACATTAGACTGACACATTGTTATTACTGTTGTAATCAATTACATTGAGAAGTTACATTTGCAAAGTGTCACCAAACACATTTACTGATCTGTGAAAACGTATATGTAAGCTTATTTTTGTGAACAGTTTAAAGGTTTTCCCCCTTTAAAACACTCACGAGTTGAAGCAGGTGTTATCCATGCTTATAATTTCATCTGGTCCTTGGATTTGAAAGGGATCATGTGGATTCTTCAGCTCAAATGTTACTCTAGAGGCCCCGTAATGCCTCCAAATATTGATCAGGATATATGCTTGTGGAATTGCAATACGTTTAATGGCCATTATAGCATGAGCTATCAGTTAAAGCAAACTGGATTTGTTCATGATCCATAGAGATTAAATTTCATCAGCATAATGCTGGATGACTCTGCATTCAGCCATAAAGCCATTGGGTCAGGAATCATATCTGAATACTGTACTGTGTGGTGACTTTAATTAGTCTCTTGTGTGTTTGCAGCTGACTCTTCAAAGGTCCAGCAGCTTCAAAGACTTTATGAAGCCAAAGCCGTCGTCACCTGTAGTGAGCTCTGAGGCAACGCTGGATGAATCGGTATGTGCAGGAGCTTGTTAAAGAAAAAGTTAACAGAAAAGTGGGAATTCTGTCATTTACACAGGTTCCAAACATGTACGAGTTCCACAAAAAAAAAAATATTTTGAAGAATGTTGGTGACCAGACAGTTAAAAGTTGATTGCTAAACTCAATGGAAGTCAATCAACTGCTTGGTGACCAGTATTCTTCAAAATATCTTCTTTTTGGAACGTTTGGAACAACTTGAGTTTGAGTAAATCGTGACACACTGTTCAGTTTTGAAGTATTCATTTGATTCTAGAGATGAATTTGCCATACTCAAGCGCCAAAGTGCTACTGCCTCTTGATTATCAAAACATTGGATAATGATGAAGTGGTGTCAGAAAAACAACAGCTGGGTCATAGATAACCAAAGTACTAGAATGATGATTAATAACTGCTTCATTTGAAAGCCACATTGTTTTAAAAATATCAAGACAGGAAATCATCCTTTCATGAGCCACTCAAGCAGAGAGCCTGATCAGCCTTCTGTCTGCTTTTCAGAGAGGTAGACAATTGTGCTATTTTATGCAGAGCAACTGTGATAATATTATGCTTTTTTATTGTGTTATCATGTTTCGATTGTGTTTTATTGTGTTAGTTAGCCATATTTTTTTAATTAGTTGTTATTTAATTAAAACAACCCAGCTGCAGTTTGATTGATATTAATTGGAACCCAGGATAAAAAAAAACAACATGATTTTAGATTTTTTTTTTTTTACAGACTAATCTTTTTATTTTTGCAAATGAACTCAAAAACCTTATAGCTTCCTGAAAACAATGTATCTTTTTTTTCCCCGTAAAAATATTAAGCAGCACAACATATTGATAATATATAACGATAATAATAAAAAAAATACAAATATAGTACTGAAGACTAGTAATGGCTACAGAAAATTCAGCTTTGCCATCACAGTAATAAATTACATTTTAAAATATATTCAAATAGAAAACAGTCACTTTAAATTATTGTAAAAAATATTGTACAATACTACGTTTTTACTGTGTTTTTGATTAACTAGTTGCAGCCTTGATGACGATAAGAAACTTTTCTGTGGGTATATTTTTCAAAAAAGGCAACTTGTCAAACTAATTAATTATTTAATAATGTATTTCTAATTATTTCATCATTTAATAAATATAAATATATGTTTTGGTTGTTAAAACCGTCTCTGTTCAATATCGAAGGTTTTGAATGGTAAAGGATAGCTCTCTGTGCCAGAGTTAAGTGAAACGCTGATATAAACACAAAGGTAATGTAACAGACAGATGTAAAATCCCCTTGACGTCGACAGGTACTTTCATTGTTTGCCTGTGTCTTTGATAACAGCACATGTTGTCCTAAAAGGAAGAGCCTGTGACATTTCTGTCAGCTCAGAGAGGGAGGAGTCACACTGACTCACTGTGGGTAGTTATACAAAAACCGCTGTCACAGACTTTACTGGAAATCCTCCTGAGAACATATCGTTTTAAAAGTAACACTGTTCATAATGAGGTTATGTCACAAAGAAATTGACGCTGATTCAGCTGAACATAACATGGCACAGTATAATGGGTTGTGAAAAACACATCAAAGGGTTCTGCCATCAGTAATTAAAAACACAAAGGTTGCTTGAGGTAAATCAAGGCAAAAAGTTCTAACAGAAGTCTTTAATGATGGAGACAGGACATGAAGTCTATGAGGGCCAGCAGCATAGCAACAATTATTCATTGCCTGTAGACCTTTTTAGACAAGAGGAAGTTTGATAAGTCGAGAGGACAAAATTAGTAGCTGAATAAGTGCAGAGTAAAACAGCATCATTTTTTATTTTTGGTGAAATTTCTTTCAGCAGCTGGAGGCTGCACCACCGGAGGATTCAGGGAAAAGTAACGGGAAACTGGGAAAGAAATGGAGAAATGTCATATCCCGCACAATGACTCGTAAAACTTCCAAGTTGGTACAGAAAGCCCTTGCGGAGGAGGGGGTGAGTTGAAAACACAAATCTAAAGTACAATAAGAGTCAATAATAAACACTTATTAACTTAGTTACTGTTCATTCCTACATAAAATGTTTTTTAGCATTTCAATTGTTTTAATATTTCCACATCCACTTTTTAAATGATAATTTAATTGCATTTATAAATTAATATTATTAACTATATTTATAAATACTGTAAAATTATTTTTATTAAGTGATACCTAATACATTGATTAATCTAAATTAATTTAACTCTATTGTAAAATGTTATATTTAAAATCCTGTTAAAATATCTCAGTCCCATAAATATTGCTGTTAATGTTTATTTTAGTTTTATTTCTTTTTTCTTAGTAAACTAACATCTAAAAAGCACTTATAACAGATTTCACAGATTTTTATTTTATTTTTTTCATGTAAGCTAACATACTAGCAGCCTATCTAACAGATTGAATGTGTCTCCCCCATGTGGATGATATTAGAACATTTTATACAGCCAGCACTCTTAGGATGCTTCCAGCAGCTTAATGTTAGGACACTAAGGCCCGGTTTCACAAACAGGGCTTAGCTTAAGCCAGGACTAAGCATTAGTTAAATTAAGATATTTAAGCAACTTTTACAAAAATGCCTTATAAGAAAATATTACAGGTGTGCATCTTAACACAGAACAATGACACTGACATGTTTTAAGATATGTCAGAGCAAGATTTTTTCATCTGAGACAGCTCAAACATGTAATTTAGTCTGGGACTAGCTTAAGCCTTGTCTGTGAAACTGGGGGTAAGACATTCACGAGGACACAAATTAAAATTATGTTACGTTTGTTGATTTCAGAATGAGAGTGGGGAGGACGGCTCTATGTCCCCCATGTCTCCAAACGACTGGATGCCAGATCTCACTGCTGGCAACAGAACGTCTGTGTGCTCCAACAGCTCAGAGGACACAATGCACAGCCCTCTGTCACGCCAGCTCTCTGGATGTAAGCCAGCTCAGCCCGGCACAATATGAAGCTAAAGCGAGATCATGAGGCTGATTGATTTTTTTTTCCTGATGTGCAGGTGCTGACAGGCAGAGTCTGGACAGTGGCTTCAGCCAGAGAGACAGTATGAGACTGGAGGACAGCACCTACACAGGGCCCTTCTGCGGCAGAGCCCTCGTCCACACTGACTTCACCCCCAGCCCCTACGACATCGAATCCCTCAAACTACAGGTCAGACCTTAAAAAGGGCTGTTTTTTTGCCATTATCTGCTCTTTTCTTATTTGTTTAAATACACATTTAATACATTTTTAATAAATTAGTACTGGTTATTTCCTATGTTATTTGTTATTTGTATGTTATTTTTAAAATCCTTTTTATGTAAAGAACTTTAAGTTAAAATAGTATAATACATGTAATATAGTATAATAGTATAATAATGAGAAACTATTATAGTTTTTATAAATATGAATTTGGTTTTATTTTTATATATTTTATTTTTATTTATGTTTTAGCTTAAGTTTTTGTCATTTTGTTTGTGTTTTTGCCATTTTACTTTTTTTATGTCCATATATATTTATTTATTTTAGGACTTTAAGGATAATCTAAATGTAAATTGGAATGTAAATGTAAATTGTTGCCTTGACAGCTGGCTGAAATAATATACTTTTTTTTTTACAGTTAAAGTTTTTTTTTATATATGTATATATTAAGTAGCCCTTTTTAAACTTTAATGATGCTGGGCTGCTTTTTGTGGAACTCAAAAGGAATAATTTTGTACTGATGCTTGGCCCTGTAAAATTAACAAAAAGTGGTCCATAAAATGTGCGTGCTATATTTAAAGTGGTTTTGAAGTTTGACATTATATTGAAATAATATCAACTATTATATTTTTCTGAATTTCTTGTTCTGTGTTTCATAAAAGATAATAACACAAGTAAATAATGTCAGAATTGAACCAATCCTTAGAAAAATTAGCGTGCAGCATGTGTATTGTATGTAGTATGCTGACATTTTTCCAAACACACAGAAAGGAGACATCATCCAGATTATTGAGAAGCCACCAGTAGGCACCTGGACTGGTAAACTCAACAACAAAGTGGGCTCCTTTAAATTCATCTACGTCACAATACTACCAGAGGAGGACACACCACCAAAGAGGAAGCGATGCCATAGTCAAGGACGCAAGAACAAGCCCAAACCACAAACCTTGGAGGAAGTTCTGGAGAGAATAGGCCTAACTGTAAGCCTCAAGTTACTTTCTCTTAAACACGAGGGCAATTACATCACAGTACACTAGGATCTGCTCTGACTGATTTCATTGTTTATTCAGGAGCTGGGATCTCTCCTGTCCATGCACGGCTTCCAGAGTTTGGAGGATTTCAGAGGTCTGAAGGAGTCCCACCTGAACGAATTAAACATTACAGACCCCGAGCAATGTGTGAAGATACTGAAAGCAACAGAACTGCTTCATGACTGTAAGTCCACTAAAGAGCCACTGAGTCTAGATTTTTTTTCATTACATATTTATCATTAACTTCCTTTCTGCTCTCCAGCGGAGGACGAATCCGATGCAGAGGAGCAAAAGACTGAAATGCCACGGGACTCGGGTTGTTACGAGAGCACAGAGAACCTGGTAAACGGACGCGAGGAGCCCCAGCTGGAGTCCCAACCAGAGCCAGAGACTGATCCGGACACAGAAACTAAGCTCAATGCCATTCAGGAACAACTGAATGAGATGAAGGTGGAGGAGAGTCCTGAAGGCCAAACCGATTGAAGCCACCAGAATGTTCTTTTGAGCCTGCTTCTTTGAAACTCTGTCATCCTCTCTGATTGAGAGTATGCCATATCCACCTGCTGGATTAAATTCATGAAAAAAATAAAAACTTTAATATGCACAGCCCATGTAGAAGCCAGTAGGTCTTCTTAGAAGATGACATTAAGATCTTGACGGTACCATGATTTATTCTCTCCAAGATTATTGTTCAGAAAGACCCAACAAAACTGGAACCTGAGGCAAAGTTATAGGATTTAGAAAAACAGACTGTTTGAAGTGATATTCCATGGATTAAACCTACGGCTATGTTATTACATCTTAAAATAAGAAGAATGCTGGTACCAAAAATATTGATTTTACTCAACTCTTTTTCTGGTAAAGCATTGATGTATTATATGAATGACCTAACTGTGATTCTGTAATATCTGAGAAGTTTCATCATCATAGCTATAAAGTAGCATTTTATTTACTACTGATGATTTCTACGGTAATGAATGTACAGAGTAACTCAACTGGTGCGCTCAAAAAGGTTTTCATGTTAGGCATGAAAGAAGAGAAGCACATTGTTCAATTGTATTCTTTCGTTTCTGTTTTGGTTCCTGTTTATGGTAATATTTGTTATAATGTTTTCAAAGCCTTTGTTGTTTTGATTGTACTCCGTTTTAGCCTTCCGTTTGTCATTTACACTGATGTCTGTATTTTCAGAGTTTTATTTTTTGTTTGTGTTTAAGAAAAACTATTTTGAAACTACACCACGAAGAGATTGTAATAATACCATATAATTTAATGAACATACATATACACACAAATTCATAAAGTAGAAAGTGGAGAGTATGAGGATATACATGATCACAGTGTTATTACCAAGCAAAGTGAACATAATTCGTGATGACGTATAATGTGTACGTTATGCATCGTATCCAAACATCTAGAGCAGACCATCTTTTGCTAATATTCCAAACTTATACATTACACTGACTTGGCATTAAAGTTTCTCATGTTATTGTGCCTCATTTAGTAAATTAGTATATTATGACACATTTGGTGATAATAAAAAAAAAAAGTGTGTTTGATTCAGCGCAGTTTTAAGCACATTCCCATATACCTTCAGGCTAGCAAATGAATATTCACATCTTCCATACACACAATCAATCATCACAATTGTTCACGCCATAGTACTCACAAAAATCCCATCTGCTATAAATTAAACACGATCTGATAGAAGCGCATTCTGTTGGTTTCTGAAGAACTACATTTTCGGCAATAAAAGACTATAAATCAGGAAAAAACTAAATCAATCTCATAAATATTCCAGCTTATAACCTTGAAACTGCTGTAAGATGGCACTGAACTGGAAACATTATAAAGCTGGCTCTTCCGAATGAATCAAACTATGTTCTTAGTTCACTTCTAAACTTTCCACACAGTAATACTGCCCCTGCGTACTTCTCTGAAACAAATGTGTAGCTGGCTATAAGAATTCATGTAAAAATATACGAGTCCATAGGTCCCTGATATCTGTTGGTCTGTCCGTAAAGTGTTCATTTACAAGTGGCCTTCAACATACTACAGTGAAATTATTAAAGGTGACTACAATAGGCATTTGCTTGTACACTGGGGCAAGCTTTGCTACCTTAAACTGGTGAAAAGAACGTGTGGGGAAAGAAAAAACAAGCACAATTTCTTAATTGAATCCAAAAGCATGCTTAAATGACATTGAAGAAGAATTGGTCAACTGTACTTTTCCATGCCTAGATTCTGGAAAGTTTATTTTCAGATGTAAATTAAGCTTTATCTTTCATTTAATTTGGCCTTGAGTAGTAATATCTGACTCTTTGTAAAAAGGGGAAAAAAAGGAAGGTTTGCTCATATGTCAGGTGGATGTGGAAAAGTAATAGTAATAAACCAGGCATGTTTTCCACTTCTCGGAAGGAATTTGCAGCTTCTTAGTCATTTCTACATTATGTACATTTACTCCATGGCTTTTTTGCATTCTGACAGATCGTTAGCATCGTATAAAAATGAAGTTGATTAACTTACAGGTATGAGTAGATTTAGGGCATTATGGAGTCCTCTGTAGATGTAATGGTAGAGCATAGATAAGGCACTCTTACTGATGCAGATCGGCATGGACTCACTGACACAAACACATCTTACAGCCTCTGTTTTCTACCATCCATGCTGATTGTAAAATCAAGTCTGAGCTTAACTTTCTGTTTTGAATGAGATTTATAACTGATTTACTAAGCTGATCCAAATGGCCCACGATTATCATAATAAAGCAGTTTTGTTGGGCCTAAATGTAGCTTTATGGCTAAAGCACTTTTCCTTATCACACTTTTTTGAAAACAAAGTCGTCTAATCCAAAGGGCGTTTTGCACAACTACTATAGAAGCTAGTAATGGGTTTTACAGGGCACACAAACGGTTAGGAATAATGGAGGCAGGCTATACAGAAACGGGTAATGACACTGAAAAAACAACTGAACATTTCACAAGCTCTTCCGAGGAAAATAATGTCCTCATTACGCTTCAGGGTTGCCCATTCTCATTCGATTCAGTCTGTGGCTCCCATTTCCCTCGTTCTGAGTTTCATCATGCTGTGATTCAGAGAGAAGTGTCTCAACACCTCCAGATCTTGTCTCGAGCGCTAGTGCAGGATCCGGGCAGAGGGGGTCCCGTTCTGCGAAAGAGTATCAGAGAACACAGGCCACTACTCTGAACATTTCGTGAGTTTTTCTGTGTGTGTTCCTTTAAGTGAGCACATTCAGAGGGTTGAGAGAAGTCTGGAGAAGGCGGCTTTCAAAGCTAGTGGGCCGACTCTTTAATGACTGCAGGGGCAACAGCGTTGGGGGATGTTGGCGAGGGGGGTTTTTCTTCTTTAGGGGAGCTGGTGCTCTTCTGGGTGCCTCCACCGATGCCGGGCTTGGCTTCATCAGGGGTATGTTCATTGGGAATCAGGGGAGCCGAGGATTTCTGCAGGAAGTGCAAAAGATTTCAATTTTGTTTTTAACAAAAAACTTTAGCTGTCTTACTAAAACAGAGAGAAGGAAAAGGATAATTATGATTAATGATAATTCAAAATTAGTGGTGTCAAATGATTAATCGCAATTAATTGCATCCAAAATTAAAGTTTTTGTTCATATAATATATGTGTGTATATGTATGATGTATACATAAACACAAACACATAAAAGGAAAGGAGGAAAGGACGTGACATGTGGCCAAGTATGGTGGCCCATACTCGGAATTTGTGCTCTGCATTTAACCCATCCAAGTG
>JAUMHE010000016.1:3671634-3682511 GCA_032359235.1 Enteromius mattozi
TCTATATTATTCATATGTTTGAAAACCGCCCAAATGACCCAAAACCCGCCCAAATTTTGTCCACCCGCCAAAGCCAAATTGAAAACCGCCCAATTGGGCGGAAACACTGTCTGTGGTAATGGTGCAGTTCTGGATGGGGTTCCCTCTGGAGAGGCTTGTGGGCACTCCAGCGGGCAATCATGACAGTTTGTCTACCTAAATGAGGATCCTGACAATCTCATCAAGGAGTAAATGGTATTATTGTCTGAATATTCTGACAATATTTTTTATGTAAAACAATACATTTTATTGGACATTATTATTAATTTACTTTGTTCTGTTTATAGGATGCAGATTTTTCCAATGTTGAAGCTGCACTCAGAGAAATGGCGATAGGCGTTTTTCTTATCAGATGTGAAGGTAGTGAAGTTGGTGACAAACCTGCGGATGTTGGAGTAGTACTTGAAGGAGTTACAGAACTAGAAGGGCTTGGTAATGTAGCTAATAGTGTTGCATTGCTGATTGGGCTAATATATGCCCTAAATCCAAGTAATCCGAAGGAGCTTCGATACACCTTTGAACTCCTGCAAAAAGTGTTCCTGGAGCTTGATGGACACAAACTCTCCACCAAAGTTCAAGCGCTCAAGACCAAGCTTTTTACACCTCATTAAAGGACTGATGAACAGACTGAGTTTTACCTTGAAACTTTAATGGTTTTTGTGTCAAGGTTTTCAGTGACTCATGGGTTAGTTAATGGTGACTATTTATTTTTGTCAAACTTGTCCTTTTAAACACTTTCTTTTATAAATGATGGTTTCAATGGCTTCTGACTGTTCTTGAAGGAAAGACATTTGAATGACAGTGTATTTTAAAAAGTTTTCAAAGATGTTCCACATGGCACACAGTGTCGCATTGTGTTTGCTTTTCCTTTACAAAAATTATCCATGCACATTTTGGAATTGGAATAGATTTAAGGACGGCTTGAAGGACACAAGCAGTTTTGCACTTCAGTGGAGGGCTGATGAAAAAAACAACTTTTTTTTTATACTTTGGAATTGCAGATGTTACTTTCTTGTTGTGAAATGTAAAAGCAAACACACTTTGCCAAGTTTTTTTTTTTTTTTTTTTACGGGTTGTACATGTAGGAATGTGAACCTGTTTGTTTCATTTTGCATTGTAAAAAAACATTTCTTTCACATTTGTTTTATATAAATTGTCTAAACTTCAGGCTTCATGTGTTTTAAGTGTTTGAAATGTTTTTGAAAGTCTGACACCTGCTTAAGCTGTTCCCTAGTAAAAAGGATTTATTACATATTTGCTGCCTCTGTAGTCATCATTGAAGTATGGGGAAAAACGGGTGATATTCATTGTTTTATAACATAAAGTAGTAACTTAACTAAATGGGATTCATTAAAGTGATGTAAACATATAATTGAAGTTCAATAAAAACCATTAATTCAAGTTAAAAAATAAGTATTTAAATTATGTTTACTCAATGTCATCTGTTCATGTAAAATGAACACAATTATTGCAAGCTTGTTAAGATAATATAGTGTAATCACGTGGAACCACTGTCCACGATAAAATCATGTTCGACCAAAGTGAGTGTATAATTTCATCTACTGTCAATTTGACAGTAATTAAAGGAAATAAATTGAGTTAAGAAACTGTTTAGTTGTGGACATCACAAGTAATGTAAATGATACAATGTGTTGTACTAGTTAAACCTCATATAATCTGATTTACTGTAAACCGCTAATATTACAGAAAGTTTGTGACTGTCAGCAGTCAACTACTTCATTCTTCTAATTTTCTCAAACGTCATAACTACACAGGAACACACTGGTTTGATGGCTCTGCATGGCCCCGTGCCCAGAAACCTGTTGACACAAAAATCTTAAAAATTGACTGTTGTGTAAAAACATGAAGAATATGGAACCAGAATGATCTCAATAATAATTTAAGCTACAGACATGATGCACACATGCGTAACCCAATTCACATGCATGAAAAATAAATTATATACATAAAATATGTATCACAATGCAAAACACAATTCATATATGTACAACTGTGTACAAAATGTTTAAACTTTACGAGGTCCTCACTGCAGAACACAGATCCAAGTGGTGAGGTTAGATCTAGATCCAACTCCTTCCACCATATACCTAAACCTACCATCTTCACCCGCTGGATTTGGATCCAACCACGCCCCCTGGACCTTTTGTTCTGCAGTGAGGGGCTACTAACACAAGACCACCATTAAATTCTGCAGAGATTTGTGCAGTTGATTATTTAATTTCGGTTAACTAGCCAAGTTAATATGTATTTTTAACATGGAAGTAAAATCGGTCATTTAGACATTCACTAATGTGATCAAGCCAGTGTTGTCCAATCAACATCGACCTCCACGGGATGACTTTAGAAGGTCAAAATTCAGTTCTGATGTGGTCATCTAGGACATATTTTTAATGTGTTGATAGGACTGCATAGATGTCACATTGTTTCTGGATAAAATGTTGATCTTTATTTTCGGTTTGTGTTTTCTTTATTTTACAAAATAAATAATACTCGTAACTAATGGCACTAGAATTTATATTTTATACATAGGCCTATACAGTGTTGCTTAAAATCATGAAAAATGCTTATTTTTCATTTGGTACCGTGCTGAGTAGGATATTTTACAAAAAATGTTTGCATTTACTCCACAAGATAAAAAAGAGAATAAAATCTCAAATTATTGAAATATGGTTCTTAATACTGTGTGGTTACCTGATGATCTACAACTGTTTTTTATTGTTGTGATAGTTGTGTTGTTCATGAGTCCCTTGTTTATTTTAAGCAGTTAAACTGAGCACTGTTCTTCAGAAAAATCCTCTGTGTTGCAGAATCTTGTTTTTCAGCCGTTGTTTTTTTTTTTTTTTTTTTACATATTTGAAACCTTTCCAGCAGCGACTGCATGATTGTGAGATCCATCTTTTCACACTCAGAAAAACTGAGGGTCTCAAACACAACTATTAAAGCAGTTGGAACATTCACTGATGCTCCAGAAGGGAACACTGAAAATTAAATATTAAAATAAAATATTACATACTCTCCCATTAACACACACAGAACACGATAGAATCTACAATTGCAAAAATGTAAAAAACAAAACAAAAACAAAAAAACCTTGAAAATACTTCATAATCACTATATCATTTCATCTATATTTGACAGTAATTAAAGAAAATAAATTGAGTTTAAAAACTGTTTAGTTGTGGACATCACAAGTAATGTAAATTACACAATCTGTGTTTTCTTTTCTTTTTTTATAAAAAAGCACATTGTATTGTACATTTATAGGCTATAATAGTTAAACCTGATATTATCTGATTTACTGTAAACTGCTAATTTTACAGAAAGTTGTACATATTGTGTGACTGTCAGCAGTCAACTGGTTCCTTACTCCAACTACTTCATTCTTCTCATTTTCTCAAAAGTCATAACTACACAGGAACACACTGGTTTGATGGCTCTGCATGGCCCCGTGCCCAGAAACCTGTTGACACAAAAATCTTAAAAATGTACTGTTTTGTAAAAACATGAAGAATATGGAGCCAGAATGATCTTAATAATAATTCAAGCTAATGTAAGGCTCCGCCTCTTGGCTCGGATCTGCGTGTCTCGCTTCCCAGCGCTCCTGTGAAAGCACTCCTCGGTTTTTCCTAATTTTGGTTTTTAATTTTACTTCTTATGTTTACCTCGTTTAATCTGACTCCAATTTTAAGTTCTTATTAAATTTAGATTATAATACGAAATTTAGGTGTTTTTAGTTATCTTAATTTAGATACTTGATTCTTAGTTCTGAAATACTCCCTGTTAGTTTGTTCGTTGGGAACCTAAAGCCATCTGAGTCTGACGCCGGCCGGGCCGTCATCTCTTAACATAGTCTAGTCTGGCAGCCACGCAGAGGTTGGAGGGAACCAAAACCTTCTAGTTTGCTTAGTCCTTGTCTTGCCCAACGTGTTGTCTTCCAGCGATCTGCAGGAATCAGGAAGTCTCTAGGGACCGTGCTTTACTGCTCCGTCTCCCTATGCTTCCAGTTTGCAATCCTAGTCATAGTGGTTATGCACGCGAAAGAGTTCTCGCAACCTACTAGAAATAAAGATTTCGACAGTCTAAAATAAATCAAGGAATAACATTTAATTTATTTGTCAGGTAAAAGTATATCAAACCAAATACATAATTAAACAGTGAGAATTCAATTCAGTTTCAATTTAAAAGAAATGCATTACCTTAGCAGATGCATACCTGACGGTCAGGAAAGCACGCTGCCATATGGAAGATAAGACAGCGTGGAGGCCTTTCTGTTTCCAGAAAAATCCTAATGTGCTGTTTCACTCCTTCACCTTAAATACCCCGAACCAAACACACAATCTTTTCATCAGTTGTAAAAACACAAAGACCATTTGTTGTATTTTCAGTTCTCGCGGCCTTAGGACCGCACCTGTGTTGAAATTCCCATCTGGCCCTAAAGGGGAAACGCCCCTTAGTGTTAAGCCTAATTCTTAAAAGAGTTTCTAATCTTTTCCTAGAAATAAGTGACTACTATGAGATTGAGACCATTTTACCATTCGCACTCAAACCTTTCAGATGAATCTAAATATGACAATGAAAACAATATCTTTACAAGATTATGACATACATAGCGTATATTTCTCTTGAAGAGTGTGAGGGATGAGGGATCCAGGGGAGGGGGGAGGGTCGTAAAATGGGTGACTCGGGTCAGGGGGGGGTGACTGTTTATTGTCTTTGGAGATCCCTTTTGCAGATTGTCTTTTATTACTTTATTGCATCTGTTGCATGCTCTGGGCCTTGAGAAATTCCTGGGTGCTGACTTCTCGGAGGGATCATTTTTTCAACTCTTACACTAAAGATGCCCAATTCACATGAAAAAGAAATCATGTGCATGGGAAAAAAAATAATCCTAAAATCCAATTCACATGCACAAAAATAAATAAATAAATAAAAATTTATATATATATATTGTCATGGCTGTCGGTCTCTCAATGGACAGAAACTTGAACGGAGTTGCATGAAAACATAGAGTGCTTTAATAATATTCCAGGATACAAGGTAGATGAGATGACAGGCGAGGACAAATAATACATTCAATGAGTGACAGGGGAAAACTCGAAAGACAAGGTTTAAATGCACATAGAAACAAGGAGGGAAACACAAAACACCTGGGTCACACAGCTGGGTTAAATGAAACACTAATGACAGGGGCAGGACTTACAAACGAGGCAAAACACATGGACACAGAATGTAAACAAAACAAAGGGCGAAAAAGAATGACATGACAGACTAGACTAAACAGACAAACTTACATAGCGACCCTTGGGCGGCCACGGCGGATCTTCTCCCCCAAAAAAAATTCTTGGGGAGGCCTCCCGCCTCTACCGGCCATCGGGTGTTGTCGGGGAGGAGTGGTCTGGGGACTTCTCCGGTCTTAAATCAGGGCTAGGACCCAACAACGGCACTCCTGGCTGAGGTTCGGACACCGGATCTGACAATGGTTCACACTCTAGATCCAGAGTGTGGAGCTGCGGATTGGAATTGACTGGATCGGCACCCCTGTCCGGAACTCAGATACCGGACCTGACAACAGCTCCTCTGACCATGATTCAGGATTAGGACCCGATTGCTGCGAACTGGGAACCGCGGGGATCAACACTGTCTGATTCCCACTCTACATCTAGAGTGGGAAGCTGTGAACCGGAATCTGCGGGTGACTGGATTGGCTCATAATAACCACACTCTAGATCCAGAGTGGGTAATTGTGGATTGGAATCCGTGGGAGACTGGATTTCCAACGACACTCCTGGCTGAACTTCCGAAACTGGATCTGGAATAGGCGGACTGGAATCCGCGGGAGACTGGATCGGCACTCCTGGTTGAACTTCTGGAACCGGATCTGGAATAGGCGCCATCTCCATTTATCTGGTCGCTCGTTCTGTCATGGCTGCCAGTCTCGATGGACAGAACCTTGAACGAAGACTCGCATTTCCTTGTGTGTTTTGGTCAACGCGATATGCCCGTAGATGCTTTTACTGCACGCATGTTTGATATATTTTGATATATAAATACATAAATATACATAAAGAGCCAGATCGCATAAACTCTTAAGACTGGCTATTGTAATATCAGTATCAGGTAAGATTACTCACGTTCATTTCTGCACTCGGTTATATATGTTTTAATTATCAAAATTAAACATGGGTTTGCTACAAATAAAAAAACATAATAATTAAACTAAAGTTTAACATTAACACATTAAGATGGTTTTGTTGTACTAGCCATTTAGCTTCACCATGGTATTTGTGATTATACTAATTATAATCAATCCGAATTACTATAATGCATGCATACAGAGTGCGTGATCTCTGTGACGCCCAGATGTACAAAACAGACCCTCCCACCTCTGTAATAAACATGGAGATGTTAGTCCTGTCCGAAATGGTACAGGAAAATTGCGGACGTCAGGTGATAAGAATGGAAACTCACACGTAGTTTAGAAATGTAGTCCCGTCCGAATAGGGCTACAGTGTAATTCGGCTAGGTATACATCCACGCTAAAATATCAGGATGAAAGTCATCATAGCTTGCGTAGTATAGACCCAGCTACCAACCCAACTTTGTGAATAGATTAATGGCGATATTCACGTTAACGCCAATAATGGCCCACCACTAACATAATATATATATATATATATATATATCTATTGTGATCAACAGTGAAGGACAACGCGACAAGGGAACTGTTTGCAACCCCCGAAGGGTGGATTTATTTAACAGAAGTGGAACAACAAACAGTGACGTTGATGGAGCGGTGCGGCTTGAGGTAGGTGCTGAGGTGCTCTCTTCTCCTTCTTCCTTGTGAGTGGTGATCCGTGAGGCAGTGCTTCCCAGTGGTAAGTGGAGTGGCAGGGCCAAGCGGTCACGGCGAGTACTCTGGAGGTGAGAAAGAGACAAAACGTGAGAGTCAGCATACATGGAGATGGGTCTCCCTTTACTGGTGTTCTTCCTTCTCTTTTATTTGGGATTGGCCATGACCGATTGGCCCGCGGTGATGAGTGAACCAGGTGCTCCCAATGAATCGTCAGGGCGACACTGATTCTCTACGGGGTTTCCCGCCACAATATATATATATATATATATATACATATTTATAAAATATGTATCACAATGCAAAACACAATTCATAGGTGTACAACTGTGTACAAAATATTTAAAGATGGTCCTCACTGCAGAACACAGATCCAAGTGGTTAGGCTGGATCTAGATCCAACTCCTCCCACCATATACCTAAACCTACCATCTCCACCCCCTGGATTTGGATCCAACCACGCCCCCTGGACCTTTTGTTCTGCAGTGAGGGGCTACTGAACTTTTCTGGCAGAGAACTCTTCCCACATCTGTGGCTTATACTCTTTAGTCAATCAGATTTGAGCCTGTCACTCATTAACTAATCGTAACCTACTGTGGGTATGCCTACCTGGATGATGCGTGAGCTGGGTATAAGAAAGTGGCCCGGCTGGTTTCTGGGAATTACTGTGGGTCAGGTTGGAAGTGGACTCTCTGTGTATGGGGAGGCCTAGGGGTTTGGAACGGCTCCAGACGCAAGGATGAAAGCCGTGCGTCAAAGTAGATGATAGGTAAAATTAGGGTCAGGAAATATGGCAATTCAGTGGACAGATTATTAATATTGACAGGATAAACACGATAAATACATTTATTTTTATTTGTTTATCAATGAAACATTATATTGAGAGTTTGAGTGCATTAAAATACATTGAGTGATCACAGAAGTAAAATAATTTGCCGCATTGGTGTAGTGACTATACAAATTACGCATGACGTCATCGGCGACCCCGACTGAAGAGGCCGGCAACACCGGGTGAAAAGCTGGAGACAGGTGAGTGGCGTGGGTTCTTTCATTGGAAGTTTGCTCTGTCACATGAAGAGTGGAGAGTGAGATTGGAGAGCACTCAAGCTTGCGGCCTTGATTGGAAGCCGTGGGCTCCTGTGGGAATTCCAGCTGGGTGGCGGCTTGAAGGCTGGCTGGGACTGGAAGAGGAGCTGGGTCCTCTTGATCGAGCTTGGACGAGTATTCAGAGTTTAGACAGCTTGACTGGCAGAGCGAGATCATGCGAAACGAGATAAGGAAGGGAAGAAAGTGAGCTTGTTTAAGGAGGAGGCGAGTAGGTTTATTTGGACGTAATAGAAATGGATTGATTGATTGATGCGGAGCCAGCCGTGGTGAATCATGCGTTTGTGCTCCTCCCGAAATTTGTTTATCAACATCACTTATTGGCATTGTTACATGACCAGCATTTACGTTGTGTATTGTCTCGTTTTGATTATATTTAGTCATAATTTATGTTGACGAAAGCAACACTACGTCTATATTTTCACTTTGCCTTCTATACACCTGTTTGCCATTGTCTGAACTTTACCTGTTTTTCCCCATGTCTTTGAAAGAAGCCTGAAGATGGATCCACCTGCTTTCTCTGTTCCTTCCGTAACAGTATTGAACATGAACATGACTAGGAAAAACTGTATAAAAGAGTGTGCAAACAGATGTGTGTAAAGTATCTGTAGAGTTTCTCAACATCATTGTCTCTGAAATAATGAAGTCAAGATGTTGAGATTGATTTCTCACAGCAGCAGCAGAGGCCACCACAATTTGACAGAGTATGAGGTGAGTCATAAAGTAAAACTAAGTTCTGGAAGGCCCTATGGTTGACAGATACACAGAAGGTATTAGAAAATCTCTAAGTACCCCAAAAGTATTTTTTCTTTTATGGTTTGTTCTTTTTATTAACACTTTAGCTGGGGTTCCTAGCAGTATATTATTATTTCTGCAGAATTTGTCCTAAAGTATACCTGGAAAACTTGTCTGATTGGATGGGATAGAGAAACTAATATTTTAAAACATGCATAAGGAACTACTTCTCTGAAGATGGGTTGACAAAACAAGTTCCTCTACATTTCTTCTAAAAAATTTCTTCTCTTCTTGTAATACATTCTTGTAAAAATCCCCCCAACATTTCATTCTTTCTGTTCACATATTATTAAAAAATCATGTGCCGTAAAGTCCATAACTATCTTGAATTATTAACGTGAAAGGGTCAGAATCGCTCAAATCAAACTTTAATCTTAGTTATCTTCAGCAAAATAAGTTGAAAAGACATCACCACAAAAAATAACTCACTAAAATTCTTTCAGTTGTCAGGTGATCATAAGAATGCAAAACATTTTCACATTACACACTATAAATACACTGAACGTTGGAAGAGAAGAATAATATGCAGCTCATGACCAAATTGATGATACAGACATGGAAAGCGTCTACACTCAGGTTTGATCTAACGACTTCACTAGAAATATTATTATTGTTTTGTTCGTGTATGTGTGTAATATATTACAATGTTGTACACTATGATAGAGGACTATTAACTGCATATCCATGCTAACTAATGACTGGTTGAAACAAAGGAGCCCAGGAAACAGTTAACTTAATTTAATTAAATTAAAAGTCCATGAAAATTAATGTAAACATACCAGGAACGTGACAACAAATTTTAAAGACATATTTATTTCTTGGCATTGGACATATTTAATTTACTTGTACTATTAGAATAGTTTAGTTAGACTTTAGTTAGACTTTAGTTTTGAATGATTTCTCATCAGGCACTCCAGATTACCCATTAAATTATATTCATAATAATAATAATAATAATAGTTTTATAGCCAGTGGAATCACTTTGGGCATTTCGAAATGACAGCAGTGGTTAATAATCTTTAAGTGGACCTCTTTTTTTAAACCACTCATGCTTATTTTCATGTTTATAATCACTAGTCAGGTGTATTAACTTAACAGGAATTATTTTGCTACAATCACATGATCCTTTAATTTTTGGTCTTGGATATTAAAATACATGATGATCTCCCCAGACAATTTTTAACTAATTATTACTAATTGCTATTAAACTACTGCTGGGCTGGAATGGGTACTTAAATAAATAACTAAATTAACTCTCTTTATGTACGTAAAACTCTTCACAATCTTATAAATGTTTTGATATTTAAATAATAAATGCTATAATATTTTTTCTTCCTACAACTGATTTTAAGCTCCTTTGCATTTGATAAGGTTAGCATTATTGGCAGATGTCAGCAGTTGCTAGTGCACCTCTTGTTGCCAGGGTAGTTAGATTTACATGCATAACTGTTTATGATATGCTGTTGAGGAACAACGACAAAACACTTATTAGTCAGCTATCTACACATTTCAATTGTATTTAGCAATAGGGTATATTTACTTCTGAAAAAAGACAATTTTACGTTGAATCTTCAATGATGGTTAGAAACATGAATAAAACAGTTGCTGGGAAACAAACAACAAAAAAATCCCCAGCTTTCTGTGTGCACTTCAGTTCCTTTTTTGCACCTTCTTATTGTTGAATGGCTTAAAATAACCTAAAACTGAAGCTAAAACCCAGTGCATACATTAAAGGGGTCATATGATGCCATTTCAAGTTTTCCTTTCTCTTTGGAGTGTTACAAGCTGTTAGTGCATAGATAAGAGACTTATTAACGCTGCCCTACGACTAATTGCAGTTTAAATAATGAACCCTGCATTATATTTTCCAGCAACAAGAGGATAAAATTGCTGTTTTGTAACTAACTTTGAAGCCTTTTTGTTAAATTGGCAACATTTGAGAAATTGGTTTAGCTAATGTTAATGGTGGTAATCGCCCTGGGGTGCATTTTCCGAACAACGATGTAACTCGCTGATAAACCACCATAGTACGATGCATTGTTTTGGAAACGAACTAGCTACACACGAC
>JAUMHE010000016.1:3682611-3697113 GCA_032359235.1 Enteromius mattozi
AACAGATAAATATATATATATATATATATATATGTGTGTGTGTGTGTGTGTGTGTGTGTATATATATATATTTTAGTATTTAGTATTTTACTTAAAAGTCGTAAAAACAACATACAATGCATGTTAATATAATACATATAATACAGAAAAGTTAATGAAGTTTTATTTAGTGATTTTTTTGTTGTTAAATTTCTTAGTGCACACACATATAGAGAGAGAGACAAAGAAAGAAAGATAGATATAGATATAGATATACATGAAATATATAAAACAAATACAGCAAATAGCAAGAATATATATATATATCTTTATAGATATGTCTGTCTTGTTTTTCAGTAAAGAGGTGTATACATATACATTCTATATAAATATATTTATTACTTTTTAAACTGAAAAACAGTACAAAAAGTAGTGTGTATGTTCTTGATGAGCATGGTCTTCAGTGGATAAGTTGAGGTTGGTGTCATGATGGTATCAGATCTGTCACTCATTCTTTCTCTGTCGCCTCAGTGCTTGCACCAATGTGCCCGTGTGCATCAACACTAATTAGCTTTTAATAGGGAGTAATTAACTGGAACATGAGTCCAAGGGGCCCGGGGGGATCGGGGAACACTTGGGCGCAGACACACACACACACATTTTTAGCAGTTGATGATGCCCAACATATGCTCCAGTTGCTCAGAAACATTCAGATGCCAGCACATGTCTGACCCAGTTGTGCCGTTTTACTGTGGGGTTAAGTGTGTGTATCTGTGTATCTAATAAGAGCTACAACAAAACAGGAATTTTGTGGGGGAAACATAACGCAGAATACTGTTTTTTTTTTAAATGCCTTGATTTTTAACAATGAAAAACCAAAGGGATGATTTCTTCAAAATGCCCTGGGCATCTAGAAACAATGTAAAAAAAAAAAAAAAAAGATTTTTTTTTTAGCCCTGAAGTGCCTTTGAAATTTTTGAATGTCCTTGTGCAGCATGATTGTATGAATGTGATGAATGGTAAAAAATTAAATAATAGGTTTATTGTTTCTTTTTTGCACAAACGAAATTCCTATGGTCACATGTTTGCCTCTAGGTGGCAGTAGAGGCCAATTTTAGTGCTCCTATACAGAGCTGCTGCTGAAAAATGAACAATTATTAAGATGAGGTCATTCATTTGAATAAAACTTCTTTCTCTTATACAGGAGATCAGGGCTAGTTGTCACGTCACACAATATAATGGAATATAATATAATAAAATATAACAACATTTAAATAGTATTTTATATAGTAATGTGACAGTCCAGCTTTTGCTTAAATATATATATTTTTAAAAGTTAATTGCATTTGAAGCCAAGACCTTAATGTGTGTACTTGCATCACTTTCAGTTAATGGACAGAGTGCATCGATACATGTAAATATGTTTTTAATATGACTAATAGATATTTGTGTCTATATTTTGCAGGTTTCCTGGTCCAGGGCTGAAGAAAGCCCATCCACATGGATCAGAATCCAGACAAAAACCACCTGAACCCGTCATCAGCCAGATCATCGACAAACTCAAACACATCAATCAGGTAAGTTACTGTTAATCAGAAAACATTCACAAACTATTTCACACGTGAGCTTCACAGTACACATCTGTGAATAATCATATGCTGCCATGCTGTCAGTCAGCACACAGACATCCAGCCGTACATAAACTCATCACCTCTGCTTTAACTCCGTCACAAGCGTCTGCCTGTCATCACACACACAGATGTACATGTCTGCACGCTGTTTTATGGCAGCACAGTCTTGTAGATTATCAGGATGTGTGATAGGGGCTGCCGGTATCTGTACGCTAATGCAGACAAAGCAGAGGCTTTCATTCACTTTCTTCCTGCCTGGCTTTAAAAAACAACAGCTGCGTGTCGTATCACCTTGACTGTGTGTGTGAGAGAGAGAGAGAGAGAGAGTCAGGGTGTGTCTGCTTATATTTCATGTACAGTTTGTTCCCTTTTGTGACCGAGATCCCACAGTGATATTCGACCCTTTAGGGTTTTCTGTGTATATACTCTGGTAATCCTGAGAGAACAGCATCTGGCTCATCCACAGGAAGTTCACCAGGTGATCTAAAGGACACCTCTTTTTGTGCTTCCTCTTTACCTGCAGGATATGTGTTTTTGGCTGGGTTTAAATGTATGTACCTCATTGTGAATGGATATAGGCTACAGTTAGTAAAGCTCAATCTGAGTGTGTGTGTGTTATTGGTATATTTAGTTCTGACTGATAACAAATAATTTATCCCTTTTACATTTTGATACATTTATCGACACTTCATCGATTTGACAACACAGGCACGGCAAATACTCACAAAACAAGCAGGTTAAAAAACAAACTGCAAATAGAAAAAAGCATGTGCAAATTAAGAAAACAACTTTACTGATTTAACAACATTTAACGTGAACAAAGAAGCATGCAGCAAATCAAATTCTCCATTTGGTTGTGTTGTGAGCATTTGCAGCACTTGCTGTCAAACTGATGAAGATGTTTTCTTGATTTGCTGGTGCTTCATTATTTGCATGTGTTTTCTGAAGTTGCAATGCTTCGAGCTCTCTCAGCCACTTTACATTTACTCTTTTACGTGAAGAAAGTCATGGGGAATACAAGAAGTGATAACAAATGTTCAAAGAATAAAGTCAAGAACAGAGAGGGATTTCATGATAATGGTGAAAGAGATGAGTTTTTAAAAAACTCAACTTTTTTTTGTTCTTGTATTGTATACAATAACTGTCATGATTTTATTTTAACATACACGCACAGGACTAAGTGACTCTACAACATTTACGAATTTGTATCCTGCTTATGCATTACATGAGCAGTTAAATTATAATTTGTCTTTATATGCACTTGTCCCTCAGTGTTCGGTTGTCCTATCATATTAATATTTAATTATTGTAAATAAAATAAACACTAAAATAAATGTGTAAAAAAAACAACAACTGAAAACCCAGATAAAAGTAAAACAGATTCATTTTAATTACATTTCTTATAATCTTTAATTTAACTTTAATTAAGTGAGAAATAAGAGAATGTGGGGTCATGTGTATATGTTGCCTTGTGTGTGTGTGTGTGTGTGTGTGTGTATTATAGAAACCCACAGCGGCCTCATGTTCAATGGCCCCATCTGAGCGGATTAGCGCAGCGCTCTTGTTTAAACAGACCACAGAGACATCAGAGCGGCTCAGATGAGTCGTGGGTCTCATCTACCCTCAGGCTCTGGAGAAGAGCTGTGAGGTCACGCCTGCCATGAGACAGTCCCTCATTCTCTCACATACTCTACAAACAAACCTTCTCTTCTCTTCTCTTCTCTTCTCTTCTCTTCTCTTCTCTTCTCTTCTCTTCTCTTCTCTTCTCTTCTCTTCTCTTCTCCTCTCCTCTCCTCTCCTCTCCTCTCCTCTCCTCCATCTGTAAAAGACTCACTTTGACCTTCTTCCCATCTGTTTTATTTCCTCCCACACAGCTCCTGTGAAGTGTCCAGCTGTTGTTTCAAGACACACATCACATAATTTATGTACATGACAATATAATTCACACACAAGTCAAAATGAAGATGTATCCTAGACCTCTATTGTATTTTGTCTCTATTGTATGTGTATTAGAAAGAGAGGAAAAACATAAGTAATCAAATGTCACTGATCTGAATAGCAGCATAGCTTTGAATCTCATGCTAATGTATGTAGTGTTTACACACACACACACACACACATTGGAATTTCTGGTTTACAGGGCGTAATGGTTTTTATACTGTACAAACTGTATGTGCTACTACCCTACACCTAAACCTACCCTTTACAGGAAACTTTTTTAAAAAAAAAAAAAAAGTATATTTTTTAGTATATTTAGTATAACTTAGTATATTTTTAAGCCTTTTGAATTACAGGGACATTGGCAGTGTCCTCACAGACCACCTTCAAACTGCAGTACCTGTGTCATACCCATGTCATTAAACAAATTTGTTTCCCCATAAACCACAAATACCAACACACACACAGATAATATAGATCTGGTGACTGTATGATGTCAGTGCTGTTCATGTCTGGTAGGCAAATGGCAAGTGCATTTCAAAAGACCTCTATGTATACACACACATCTGTGACCCCTATAAACACATAAATAAATGCTTGTTTCACTGTGTTATAGACTTCCATTGTTTTTCTTTAGGCAAGCAATATATACTGTACACGTTTTGGCCAATTCATTTATGTATTTAGCTTTTTTAACTATAACGAGGCCGAACAGGTTCAGCTGTGTTCAACAGGTTTCACTTTTGTTAGTGAGGCTTTTTTGAACAGCGAGGACCTCACAAGTGCAGTCATGTAGAATAAGATGTTTGTGTGGGTTGTTGATTAAACCGTGTGCATGTGTGAGATGTCTTTACCATGTCAGTCTCTGACAAACATTAGACTTGTACTGCAGTCAAATTAGTGCACAATGTCCTTAATGAGACAGAACGGGACAAGATGCAACAATTTCCGATGGCACAAGCAGCAACAGCGCTTTCACAGAAGTCAAAAACACACCTAATTAAGCCCCTTTCACTGTTTAAATCGTTCACAAATGATTCATTATTTAGTAATTCATGTTCATTCAAAGGCTATAAAGTTGAGAAAAGAAGAAGCTTCTACCAATGGTTTTTGGTTCATGCCTCTCACCGTGTTCGTGTTTGCTATTATATTCAAAACTTTCCCATACGAAACATTAATTTAACAGGAAGAAAAGCGATTCCTTGGGAAAACAGAGTGACACACTATTTACTAACTCTCAATGGCACGTCTGTCTCTTGACCTCCCTCGATTATGTCAAAGCGAACAAGGCTTTTGTGCGACTGGTAGTGTTTCCTTTACTTCACCAGCAGAAACTCAATCAAATGTTCAGTTTAACTTAACCCTGTGATAATAGTTTACATCTGGTGTTATCTGGCACCGTGCTAATGCGTGTTCTCATTTGTTTCCAATAGCCGGGGGTTTGAGTTATTTCCCAGAGCGGACAGACAGAACACTCATATCAGACTTTTCCTTGCATTTCAGAAAGCCAAGATCTCATCTTCTAGCCTGGGAGGCTTGTTACTTTTAGTATGTGCTACATTTTCTAAGTGTTCTCCAGCAGTTGTAGTTCTATAAAACATTTTGGGTGTGCACCCATTTGATTTTATGGAGCAATAAGGTTTTTGGAAGCTCTTAACAGTGTTTGAAATATTTCTGTTCCCGGGGTATATAGCGTGACAAGCCTGTGTCCCAAAGAGCGTTAGTGTACCGGCGCAAGACTGGCTTGTTGGCTCAGATTCGGGCCTCTTCTAAAAGAGAGACACCGGGGAGCGCACTGAACACCAAAAGACAAAACTTTACCCTCCCTCAGCTCTGCAGACCCCGATTTCTCACGCCTAATGCGGCTGATGTAATGGCTGTGCTGGGCCAAGTTTAGAGTAAGCTTGTCTCTATAAATGAAAAAAATGACTTGGTGCTCAAGCTATTCCAACTGGGCAAGTGCTCAAAGAGTCTGTGTGTTCTTATCTGCATGCCTAAACATGACTCAGTCAGAGACGGATCTGTCAGGTCTAAATGTATGTGAGTTAGCGTATTAGCCAGCGCTAAAGCTTCAGATATTTGATGAGGGGTTTCACATTTTTTTAATGCCAAGGACCCGCAAATATGATGATTTGCAGCAAACCCATACATATTTTACTAAGGGAATAAAATACATGTAAACAATTCAGAATAAGGAATACTAGTTAGTAAGGTTGTTAAGTTTAGATATTGGGTAGGATTAGGGATGTAGAGTAATCTATCTATCTACTAATAAATGGCTAATATTCTAGTAATATGAATGCTAATAAGCAATTAGTTAAGAGACCCTACAATAAAGTGTTACCAAGTATGTTGTTTTTGTAAATATACATTAAATACTTTCAATACTATATTTTTGTCAGTGTGATTTCAATAGTAATTATCAGTTATCAGTATTAATAAGCAATTGTGCTGCGTAATACTTTTGTGGAAAACGTGATACAATTCTGATTCTTTAATGAACAGAAACAGCATTTAAATCAAATGAAGCAATAAAAAAACATTTATTTAAAATTATATTTTACATTTTTCTGACCAGTTTGGCTACTGGCCATTCCAAACTTACACTAGCCAAAACCAAAATATCAAATATCAGAAACACTGCTTCGATTTAAATGCATTTATTATTAAATCTGATTCTGAATCAAGAAATGGTTTTCAGTTTTAGGATAGTAAATCAGTTTGTGAATACGATTAATAAAAAAGTAATGAAAACTAAATTCCCTATGGCTTTTCTTATAAGAAAAGCATTTATTTCATAAAAACTTCCAAATGAATGTTTAATGCTAAACACGTGAAAGATGTCAATTCTGATGGCTGTCAATTCATTAAGTGATCAGCTGTGTCCTCACAAAAGTCAGCATAATGATAATCAATGTATTGAAGCTTTTCATTCATTGAAAAATACGGTGACGTCAGTACTTTCTCAAAACGTTGTTAATAAAAAGTGAGTTGTGCAGCAGGATTTTAAACAGCCTCTGGATTCGGCTTGGCAAGTGTTAAATTCAAACCCTACGTACAGTATATAGTGCTAGTGCATACATAATAGTGTTTATCGGTTTATCAGCCATCTACAGTATTTCTGTCTGGCGGAAGTGGCTGAGATGTTCAGAGATGAAGATCATATAGCACACACCCTCCGTCTGTCTTCGTGTGTGTTTGTGTTTGTTCCCATGACTGTCAAACATTCACTTGTGCTGATCTGTAAAGTCTGCAGCGTCTCTTCATGTTTATACAAGAATAGTGCATCATTTGTGGACAGTTTACTTCTTTGAGGAGAGTTGTTAAACAAAACCTCCAGTTTGTTCTTAAAAATAAAACCTTAATAAATGTGTAAAATCTCCCTCAGATCAGTCTACGGCTAAAAAATCATTCTGCATTAAACTTTTAAGGGCTAACAAGCTCAAACAGAGTTTCCACAGACAGACATAAGTAATTTGTCTGTCAAGAATGAAAACGAACAAGCTGCACAATCAGAATATATTAGAGGTTTAAGGTTTATACATTTATTTTAGACCACTGAGGCTAGCTAGCATGAAATACAGTACCAAGCAGCTGACAAAAAACACACTGTGCCTAGATAAGACATGGTGTAAGGTCAAACATATCAGTGTTCATTATTTGTTGAAGCTAGTATAAGTTATCTGATATTTAGACCTAATATGACTGAAAAAATTGCTTTTGGGTGAAATTATGGAAATAAAACCACTTGAAGGTTATAGTGCATTTTTACCAGAGCCTATATTGTAGGAGCACCAAGGACAGAGGTCTAGAAAAGCGACCTCACATATAGTTAGATTTTCGCATATTGCTAAATTAGATTTTCATATTTAGGAAAATATGTCTTTCCGCCAGTGCCGTCATCAGCACCATCTGGACTTTCCAGGGTATTGAGTTACTGTTCAAAAAAGCCCATTCCCAGCGGAGCTCAGGGGATAGTGGTGAAACACTGCAATTATCTGATTGGTCTTTGATTATAGAAGTTCCCTCCAGCGTTGAGATGTGTCTACCATGTGTAGGGCAGAGAGGTGAGCATATATTACATGTCACTTCTCATGTTGTCCTAGTTTTGTGGAATGTTCTGTGAAAAATTAGATGCTTTTTTTTTTTTTTTTTTTCACGTACATTGGGAAAGAACTCTAGGCTAGATCTTTCACGCACACTCACTTTTTCGCTCATTTCCTGACTGGAACTTTTCTCTGCATTTCTTTTCCCCCGGTTTATGCCCTCACTTTCTTCTTCTCTCTCTCTTTGAACTCCACCCTACATTTCTTATGCTTTTTCTCCCATGTTAATCCCACTTTCTTTCCTGCTCTCCTTCCTGACTGTGTTGAGTTGTATGTGACACACTCCAGTCCCGCAGCCCTCCTTCGCTCTAATTAGATCCAGCGGCAGAGATGGAGAGAGAGAGAGGGAGGGCCGCAGGTGAGCAGGAGAGCAGACAGCAAAACAAACCAGAGCTCCGCATTCCAGCACGCAACCTCACGTCCTGCTGCCCGGACTCCACCAGGAGCTGTACACTCCACTCCTCATCGACTCGAGTAAAAGTACCAGAAAACTACCAAGGCCTCTTTACATCAGACATGAACTAAAAAAGGGAATGGTTGCAGATGAATGTCTGTGCCCTCCAAGTTAAACAAGTAGCTGCCTATCTAAATGAAAAGGTGGCACATTCTAAAAAAATGCTGGGCAGGGTTGCCTGGTTTTCGCAGCAAAACCCTCCCAATTGCTACTCAAAATGAGCCCATTCGCTTCTGGTGGGGTAAAATACACGTTTTGGTGGGGTTCGTCTGATAAAAGTCACATTCCAGGGGATAAATATCATGTTATCAGGGTCACTTCAACATGAAAAACATCCAGAGTGGATGTGGCAACACTGGCATTGGGTAAAATATGGACAGAACCAGTGATTAGGTTGTTTTTGACCCAGGGGTAGGGTTGCTATCCAGGATGTTGAGTTAAACCAGTTGCTGGTTCTGTCCACATTTAACCCAGCAATTTTTAGAGAGCATTGATTGACAAATTTACTTTGTACAATGCAGTAGGGTTTTGCAAATTTTTGATATTTTTTTGATATCAAACATTTGGGGCCAGATTTGGGGATGGAGTTGTGTAATGTATCAATGTTAATCAAAACTGGCCATAAAAACATCTATAATTACCAAAAATGCTTATTACAAATAAATAATGTTCTTGTGAACTTTCTAGTCATTAAAAACAAATCTTTTGAATGAAATTTCTTGTTTGCTATCACAGGAATAAATTACATTTTACAATTTATTAAAATGGAAAACAGTTATTAAAAATTTTCATAATATTTCACAGTTTTACTTATTTTACTATATTTTTAATCAAATAAATGCAGTCTTGGTCAGCATAAGAGACGTCTTTTAAAAATCAGCCAACTTCCAATTCAAATGTATTTGTATTGTACTATTTATAATATGAAATTTAGTCCTTGAACTTCTGTGATGGTTTGTGAAGTATATGAGGTTTAACTGTGGGTGGTATATTGAAGGTTATTAAACGAATCGTGCCATGGTTGCTTGAGTCTGAGTACACACAAACACATATTTAGGCAAATTCTCTACACACGTACGCACACACGCACTTCAAATAGCAGCTTTAATGTGTTTCAGTGGATGCTGGTCCGTTTGAAGGTGTGTGACTATGAGGGTTTCTCAAATAAACTGTGACACCTGACATTAAAGCAGTCAAGAAAGACCTCCATAAATCCAGACTAGAGAGGGGGAGCGGTGTTTGACCCCCATCCCAGCACCGCTCCTGATGGCCTTTGCTGTGGCCCTCACACGAAAAAACTCCAATAGATACATTTCCTTTAAGGAAATATGTGACCCTGGACCACAAAACCAGTCTTAAGTCGCTGGGGTATATTTGCAGCAATAGCCAAAAATACACTGTATGGGTCAAAATTATGGATTTTTCTTTTTTTGCCAAAAATCCTTAGGATAGTAAGTAAAGATCATGTTCCATGAAGGTATTTAGTCAATTTCTTACCAAAAATATATTAAAACTTAATTTTTGATTAGTAACATGCATGGCAAAGATCTTCATTTGGACAACTTTAAAGGTGATTTTCTCAGCATTTAGATTTTTCTGTACCCTCAGATTCCAGATTTTCATATAATTGTATCTCGGTCAAATATTGTCCTATCCATCCAAATCATACATCAATTGGAAGCTTATTTATTCAGCTTTCAGATTATGTATAAATCTCAATTTCTGAAAATTAACACTTATGACTGGTTTTGTTGTCCAGGGTCACATATATCCTTCTAATGCAGTCTTCTTTTTCTGACAACCTTAATGTGTCTCACATGGTCTCTCCTTCAGCTTTTTGGCTCTCAAACATGTCATTTTTTACGTTTCATTGTTTCATTCTCCACTTTAGTTTTCTTATTCCCACTGTAATTTTCATTCAATAGTAAGAAAAGTCATAAATGATAATAATTTGATTGTTTCTCCTAAACAATAAGAATAAATGGAGAGCAAAATGCTTCTAAGATGTTTCCTTTTAATAAAAAGACTTTAGTAATCTCATATGTTTCTATGTTAAATCAACAATCAATCTCAAAAAATATTTCAGGTTTATGCCATTTGTGTGGTCATGTCATAAAGAAGGAAAAAAGGTCTGTGGCAGCAGATATTCTCCTTGATTTATTTAATGATGTATGTTTTTTGTATACCTACAATTAATTAAGGTTAAAATGAAGGTTCTTTACAGTCATTGATGGTTCCATTAAGAACTTTTAACATCAGTGGAACCTTTCAATGCCACAAAAGGTTCTTTAGATTATAAAATGCTCTTTACACTAAGAAAAAATGGTTTGTTTAAGAACTGTTGACTGTTCTTCTATGGTATCTCTGCAAAAACCTCATTTATTTTTAAGAGAGTAGTAGGACTTTCTTCTTCCTGTCAGCGGTTCCAGTATGTTGATCACAGGGAAACCATTACAATAACTAAAACCATCAGATTCATTAACACTGAAACACATTGTGCAATTTCACATCTCAACCACAGATGGCGATTTAACTTCAGAGAGAGTTTAGTTCATTTCAGAGATTTTGCTGCCTTAAAACTTTAGTTAACTGTAGTTACCCACTTTTTATTAGT
Source organism: Enteromius mattozi (assembly GCA_032359235.1). Taxonomy (NCBI): domain Eukaryota; kingdom Metazoa; phylum Chordata; class Actinopteri; order Cypriniformes; family Cyprinidae; genus Enteromius; species Enteromius mattozi. Next base: position 3,693,334 of record JAUMHE010000016.1, read on the forward strand.
AGCATGTAGCGTAGTTAAAGTTAAACTAAAAGGGTAGTTTGAAAACTAATTTCAAAGTAGTTTCTGATTGTCTCATTGATGTCTATTTTATTTCCACTAAGGAATTTTAAAAGAAACATCTGAGGCCAAATTGATAGTTAAATAAAACCCCATGAAGTCTCCTGAACTATTAACTGGGCAACCTCTGGGCACTTTTCTTACATCTCTCCACTGTCGTTCCCTCTATAGTAGGTTCTCACATTCCCTCCTTCTCCTCCATCCCCCTCTCTTTTTCATCTATCTGTTCCTCTCTCCCCTGCTGTCTAGGAGGTCAGACGGAGCACATGAGAGGTCTTTTCCTTCCAATTAGTTAGCTGCTAATGAGGCTGAAGCCCCCAGACCCTCCTCCCAGCAGTGCTCTCAGCAAAGCCCACTCATCCCGCGGGCCAGAAGTTTTGTGCCCCCTACTACCACCAATCTACCCCCACCCACTTTAGCTGCCCCACTGGCTACAATTACCACACAGCCAGCCAACAACAGTGCTATAACCAGAGAATATCTGTGCTGAAGGAAATGGGCTACACCTTGCATGGTCACCGGCAAACCTGTTTACTAACAGGACATATTTGTTATCCTAATCTGCTGAGAAGACTTCCTGTGACATGGAAATGTCACAGAGGACACTTCCTGAGCCACTGACTGACCAGAAATGTGGTACTTAAAATAACAGGGATGCAAAATAAACAAAAGTGCATGTATTGGCTGAAGTGTTCGTAAACGCCTGTATCACCTCATCTACAGCTGTGCAGATAAACGTCACTGGTTGAGCTAGAAGATGTAATGGTGAACTGCTCAAACAAACTCTTCGGGAAATTAAACTTATTGTAATATTTATTATCATTCTCAGTGTCTCCCCCAAGATTATTGGAGTTTTGAATTTTTTGATATTGTTTTAAAATATGGAATATTTTAAGGAAATATGTGCAGTCAAAAAGAGCAATGAGTTCTTAGCTGCATAGAGCAAAAAGAAGAATGTTTTAATCCAACAGGTAGCTGAAATTGTCCGCACATTGGAAAAAATCCAATCAGAGAAAAAAAGGTCTGTCAAAAAATATTTATTTTTTATTTTCCACATGCCAAAGTGAAAACTGACAAAATTGCAAAGTGTCTTAAAACAGACCAAAGAGCTTCAGCCCATGCTTTCTTCATGAGCACAAAGCTGAAATGTCTGCTCTTTGGTCATATTTTTTTTTGTTATTAGTTTAATTTTAAATGTATTAATGAGTTGTTTATATATTTACATTTTTGCAGTTATTCTTGAGGAATTACAAGAACACTTCCAGAGTTATTTACATCTAAAATAAGCGTGATCTTTTCATTTAAGACTATATTAAAGGCAAACAATTCCATGGATTTAAAGTAAGAGGAAATTATATATATATGTGTGTGTGTGTGTGTGTGTGTGTGTGTGCTGCCATTTAAGAAAATAATATATCCAGAAAGGATGCAGTAAATTGCTTAAAATTGACAGTAAAGACATGTATAATGATGCAAAATATTTCTGTTTCAGATAATATAATATAATATAATATCAGATAATATAGTTCTTTTGAACTTTATTCAAAAAATACTGAAAAAAGTCTATCAGATATCAAAAGTATAAAATGTACAAAATATTAATTAGCACAACTTTCCAATATTGATTATAATAAGAGATGTTTCTTGAGCAGCAAATCAGCATATTATAATGATACTAAACTTCTTTCAAAAACATTCATTTAATTTAACGTAATTTGGTTAGACAGGAAATGACAAAAGCATGCAGAGATTCCCTAAAGTTCCAAAATTATTCTGCTATATGATGATGAGTGCCTAATGACTACAAAATCATTAAATTATTTTTCATGATGATGATTATTTGTGTGTGTGTGTGTTTTAGTTTAACTAACTGTTGTTTTAATTTCATTTCATTTAGTTTTTAATTTACTGAACATTTTTTCATTTTGGTTTTGCATAAGTAGATTTGGTTTAGGAAAGCAAGCCTGGTTATCCCTCCAGGAGCCGTGCCTCGCATCTGGGAGTCAGTGTTCCTGACAAACTTGATTCTTGTTGTCTTATGAGCGCTGTAGACTGAACACATTGAGATGTGATTGTGTTGGAGGGACAGAGGCTTACAGGTAGAAGGGTTACGGCCGTGTTGTTTCTCAGGCTGTAGTGAAACTCAAGCCTCCCCTGGGCTCCGTGTGAGATTTGCCTCTATGTGCTTTTTCTCATGACTCGTCCGTATCTCCCAGCATGAACCAAGAGAGGAACCTCAGAGAAACACAGCGCTCCATCAGCGACCTCGCTGGAAAACACAACAGGAGCCTCTCGGGGGGTCAGAGGTCTCACTTCCTGTTTCCTCTCCGTGCAGGGTCATCATAGGGTCTACCCTGTCTCTCTTTCCTTTTGTTACGGGGGCCTCACAGCGCAAATCAATGTCTCTACAATGTAGCGGTTAGATTATGCGAGAAAGACAGAAGAGGAAGAAAGCAGTCCTCACACATGTGGAGTACTGCTCAGTGTCAGTGCTTAAGATAAGCCTTCAGCGAGACCTGGGACGTTTCTGAAACACACACACACACACACACACATTTCTAGACTGCATGGATGGATCTTTTCAAGCTGCTTGTGTAGATCATATTATACTCTTATATCTGTCTGCGTAAATGTGAAAAAGAGGGGAGGTTATAGATCAGAGTTGTCAGACTCATTTTAAAACCAAAGGGAGCTTGAGGAATTATGCAATACACAAGAGGATTTTAGATAGCATGGGGCCTAATACTGTACATATGAGATTAATAATGGAAATAGGGAGGTGATATACTAAAAGACATTTAATGGAAAATTACTGTCTGTTATGTTTGAAAAATTAATCAAACAACAATGACAAGAAATAGAGAACATCTCACACTTCTGTTGGCTAGATAACTGAAGCAGTCTAAAATCATACATAATTTCAGCTTAAAAACTTTATTTTCATTTAAATTCTGAATCAGTATTAATGTGTTATGTATTATCAGTCCGTAATTAAAATTTTGTAACTGTTTTGTTTTATAGAAAATAGCTCACTAATAGGAAAGATTATGATGAAATAAGAACTTACAGGGTTAGTTCACCCAAAAATGGAATTTTTGTCTTTAATTACTCACTGTAAGTTTATGTTATTTTTGTTTTCTTTGCACAAAAAAAGTATTCTCATATCGTCGTAAAACTGAAGTTGATCCACTGATGTCACATGGACTGTTTTACTGTACGTTTCTGGATCTGCGATTATTTCAGTTAATTTTTAATATTTTATTGGAAAAAAGAGTCTGAACTTTTAGAGTCTAGGCCCCCCTTTGTCAACAATATTTGAAGACCCCATGGTTTTTCCAGTTGCTTCTGATTTACTGAAAAAGGATTATAGATTTTACTTGTTGACTATACTGTACAGTATATACATACATATATGCATGCGTGTGTGTGAGTGGAACACAAAATATTATATATATATATATATATATATATATATATATACACTCACCGGCCACTTTATTAGGTACACCTTGCTAGTACCAGGTTGGACCCCCTTTTGCCTTCAGAACTGCATTCCTCAGAGATATTGGTCCATATTGACATAATGGCATCACGCAGTTGCTGCAGATTTGTTGGCTGCACATCCATGATGCGAATCTCCCATTCTACCACATCCCAAAGGTGCTCTATTGGATTGAGATCTGGTGACTGTGGAGGCCATTTGAGTACAGTGAACTCATTGTC
>JAUMHE010000016.1:3697213-3711046 GCA_032359235.1 Enteromius mattozi
GATCCCCAAATCCAGCTGTGAAAAACTTGTTGCATCTTTCCCAAAAAGACTCATGGCTGTATTCGATCAAAAGGGTGTTTTTTACTAAATACTGAGCAAAGGGTCTGAATACTTAGGACCATGTGATATTTCAGTTTTTCTTTTTTAATAAATCAAAATATCAACAATTCTGTGTTTTTCTGTCAATATGGGGTGCTGTGTGTAAATTAATGAGGGAAAAAAAATAACTGAAATGATTTTAGCAAATGGCTGCAATTATAACAAAGAGTGAAAAAATTTAAGGGAGTCTGAATACTTTCTGTACCCATTGTGTATGTATGTGTGTATATGTATATGTATATATATATATATATATATACATATATATATACACACACTGTTTTGACACATTTTTGTTTGTTGTTTACAAATGAGTTTTAGTGCATATCCCAGTTGCATAAACTGTATTAAGACACTGTATTAAAATATTTTGACCAACCTGCAGTTACCCAAGGGGTAATGTGAACCAATCTGCCTTTGTATGTAACAGACTGTAAAACCAAAAAAACTTAGGAACAATGTTGAAGAAAAAAAAGTTAGGTTAGTCTTAATTTTTTAAAACTAGTCTTAAGATCAATTTTAATGCAACCAGCCTCGTATGCCATATCTGCTCTATCCTAATCAGGAGCGGGAAGCTGTTTGGAAGCACTCGGAGCAAATAAACCTCTCCTCGTTGTGGTCAATGATAAATTAATGGACAATCACCAGCTGGAGCTCGCAAAGCAGCTGCAGGCAGATTCACATCTTCTTTATTGCACTTGCAGGTTTGTTCTGTGCATTCACTTTCTCAAATGTGTTAGTGCTTAAGTTTAGTGTTATGGTTCAATAGATGCGCTGACTGCAAATGTTCATCTTTATGTGCTTTTAACCCTTCATCACAGTACTCTGCCACAGACTTTGAGGGATATGGATCTGTCTGCTTTGACAACCTATGTGCCTGGTCAACCGCAGAACTTTGCCAGCTTTCTAGATAAGGCTATTGGACTTGTTTGAGAGCTCTCTCTCGAACCAGGACGGTTACTGATAAGAATCTGGGCACAGGCTGAAACTATTTTAATGAGAGAACCTGCACTGTACCCCCAGGAGTCGATTGTTTGAGAAGAAATCCATTCGAGTGTATAATATTACAGACGCAAGTGGTCCAGCTGTATTATGCAGTGCTGTTTTTTGGAAAAAAAAAATTTAACAATTGTAATAAATTTAGTAAAATATTATTATTATTATTATTATTATTATTATTATTATTATAAAATGTCAGATTACAGTATTTGTTATTAAAAATGCTATTTTATACCTATTTTTTGTTTATAGCTTTGTTCTATGAAGTGACAATGAACATTTTGGGTTGCTTATAACGGTATTTATTCTTAAAGAAGCGGAAGTAGTGAAGGAAACACGCTGTAGTGAACATCCTGTGTAGTCATTTGTCATTTGTCACTCAGACAAGAGGAGAGGAGAGAGGAGAGCATGACTTGCGTTTACACATCAAAACTGTATTTTGGGCTTTTGTTCTTAATTCTGTCCTTTCAGCAATGCTGTTCAACAGATGATCAGAGTAAGTATTAAAGTACTCACAATTTTTTTCTGAATAATGTGTTTGTGGTTAACGGGGTTAAAAGCTAAAGACGAGCAAACGATTTATCACAAGATTAGGATTATAATTTTTACTAATAATGCTGTTTTTATTAAAGGATTCTTATTGTATGTTTACATTTAGCTTTTGTTTTCTAAAAGAGAAAAAAGTTTGAGATGCGTTTGATGGGGATTTCCACTGTTTTTTTTTTTCTTGTATGTCATTTGTGTGTATGATGGCCGTGATGATGCTCTTGAGGTTTGAGATTCTGATACTGATTAGTTTTATGTCTGTGTGGGTTGCGGAAAACTGAAGTTCAAAAGTAGTAAGAAAAATGTGTTAATGAATTGTTACATGAATGACTTTGAATCATCTTGGCAAATGTAGGTGTGCAGTGCAAGATCATCAACCTTCAGTATGTGGAGTGCTTCTGGCACCCAAACACATCAGGAATGAACTACACCTTCAGCAGTGCGTAAGTCACTCACCTTCGCTATACATTCAAACCAACTTTATATATACAGTGGAGATTAAAAAAAATGAGACCGCAATCTATAAATACTTGTTTTCTTTCTTTTTAATTTTTTTTTTTTTTTTTGGAAAACTCACTCTGTGCAGGCCAAGTCATTATTTTAATTTTCTTGGCTTCAAGGAACTGTATGAGTGTGAGAAGGGCATTGTCTTTCTTGAAAAGTGTAAGCTGATTGGGAGATTGCAGGGAGGTATTGTGTGTTGTTGAAGGAGGTTCTGGCATGTATCTGTATTATTGTATCTGTATAAGAGGACCAACTTCTGCTGAGTGAAAACCAATCTTTCACTGACTTCTTTACACACTTAGGCTTCGGTATTTCCTGTTTGATGCTGAACAAAATGTTTCCCATTGGAACCAAATAAATTAAACTTGCTCTTAATATTTAAGTGAATTTTGTAAAGCTGCAGTATTTGAGAAATTTAACTACAGATTTGGCCCGACAGTGCACTGCCTGAAAGGGTCATATTTTTGGCCTTTGTCTGGACAACCTCCTGTTGCTAGGTTTCACCTTAGAGCAGCTTGCCTTCTTGCAATCTCTTAAAATTAGAGTAATGTTGCCAGTTAAATAGAGTTTGTCTCATAATTGTGATCCTGTCTGTGAAATCCAGGTTAAACTCTCAAAACCTATAATTATGAGATAACAAGCATCAAAGTTTGATTTCAACAATTAATTTCACTATGATTGTAATCAAACAAAGTATGAATTTCATTGTCTAGTAGTCCATATGACAATAAAGCTTTTGAATCTTTAATGACCTTACTTGGAAAATATCAAATCATAAGATTAATTTAGCTGGGTTTCTGTAAGTGTTCTCTAATTTCTATTTTTCAAATATCTCATTTAAGTTTTTTTTATATTGTGCTATACAATTAATTTCTTCCTTTTGTACTCCTTTTAGGATAAGTTCAAATAGGACTAACACACACACACACATATATATGGGTAGTTGACTAATAATAATAATGATACTCCAACTACCTATAATATATAATATTATATGAATATTGATGATAATTCTTTTTTTTTTTTTTTTTCAGATTTCTAGGTGAGCCCTCACAAGACTGTCCAGAATACATAATGGAGTACAGTTACACTGTAGGCTGCAGAATTCTTCTCATAAGCCGTACACTGAAGTTTACACAATTTTCTACAAATATATCCACTGAAAGAAACCACACTTTCTCAAAAACGTTTCATTCTCTCCAGAGAAAAGGTAAGAAAACAAACCAATTTAAGTACATTAAGTTCCTCATCACCCTATTATCTGTTATTCCGTATTTTATGAGATATATTTAATGAATCTGTAGTATATCCAGGGCCGGATTTATGCACAGCCATTCTAGGCATGTGCCTATGCTTGCTTGTCCAGGGGGGGCCCAAAAAAAATGAAGAGATATATAATATGTTTATTATACTATGGGATAGCTACAACAGTAAAAGAACCAAAACCCCCACAAGATATTGAGTAATTAAATAATTAACAAACAATAGGGTAAAATGATCAACTATTTCCATGTCTTCCACCTTTTTATGTACGGAAATCATGCTTTCTTTCTCTTTTTCAGTGCTGCGCTGCCCCGTGAATTTATCAATACAATAGTTTTGCAGCTGAAAAGCTTTATGACATTTCTTAGTAGCGAGGTTCTTGAAGCAGTTCCACTTGCTGCTGAGCTCTGCTAAGGGCTGCACAGACGCACAATCTCTCCCCCTCTCTCTCTCTTGTTAGCCTGCATATCAGTGGCTTAAACCTCTTTTAGTAGCTCTAAAATTATGTTTTGGAATTTGCAGCTGAAAGTTTGGGATGAGGTGCGCAAAACATTTGCTAGTTCAACACAGACAAGATTAAAATAAATCGCAAATTACTGATACGTGAATGTGACTCCAGGCCGTTAAAATTATTTAAGAAATAATGCACTCCCAAAGTGGTAATGTGGCCTCGACACTGCATGGAGCTAAATTTGTATTGACTAAATGCAGGTGCTCATAATGTGATAGAAAACAATGTAATGGTTTCCACTGATTATTAGTTTACTTGGAGGGAAAATTTAGGCCTGTTTTATTAATACGAAAGGGGAGCCCAAAAAATTGTTTTACCTGTGTCACCAAAAAAGGTAAATCCGGCCCTGAGTATATCATCAGACATAATGGATTCCTTTCTTTGTGTTTGTATGTATATTTGTTTAGTGCAGCTAAACCCACCCTATAACCTCTCAGTGGTGTGGAATGAGCAGGACAGCACACTTTTACTGCAGTGGAACTGCAGTTCCCCCGTCCCACATTGTGTGGTCTACATGGTGCACAACAAGGAAGACACAAGACCGGTGAGACAAGAGATATCATAAGATGATCATTTTGCATTCAAACTGCCAGTTGTCTCATCGTCATCTCTCTTTTGCTACCAGCCCACAAACGTGACAGGAACATCATACATACAGTCTCAGGTCCCACACAACAAGCCCTATGTTTTTCAAGTGCGGAGCACCATTTCTGAAGCCTGTGGTGGTTCAGATTTCTGGAGTAACTGGAGTACCCCGGTACAGTCGGTCACTGGTGAGATATACTTCCAGGGATGTGGATGGATTTGCTCTCATTGGTGTTCTTACAGTTCCCATCCCCCCCATCATGTTTCTGTGTTATGTAGGGAACAACAGCAGACAAGGCTGGTGGCAGGGGATCTTTGGTATTCTGCCAGTTCTTCTTCTGTTTCTTCTGGGTTTGACGTTGTGCTATTGTGAGAGGTGAGAGATGTTTAAAAGACTTATTTATATATTACAGATTTTATTAAAGATTGTTATTGCAGTAATAAAATGTAATCAGGGTTTCTGCAGGTCTTAAAAAGACGCCCTTCCACAATTAGGGCCTTTGAAAGGTTTAAAAACTTTAAAATATGAGAATAAAGTCTTGGCATTAAATGTTGCATTCACTATTGAGTATTTTTCTCTGTATTTTTGTCTTGTTGTGAAGTTGTTTTCTGAGAAAATGAACAAAACTTTAAAGGTAGAAGAAGGTAGAGAAAAGGCATTTTAAAAGGTCTAAAAAGTTTTAAATGTGTGTGCTCCCTATACGTCTACACTTGATGTATCTTCAGTTTCATGCCTTAAAATGGTCTTTAAAATAAGTCTTACATTTCAAGAAAACTTGAAGAGTAATAATTCATATTATTGCAATAATTATTTATATACAGGAAAAGGATCATCTTACTTCCAGCCGTGCCTGACCCTAGCAAGAACCTGCAGGATTTGTTTCATAAACATGATGGAAATGTAGAGGTATCCACTCTTTTAGCACTCCTGTATTCCTATAAGGTCATTGTGAGTAAATGCGCTCTTTGGATTTGGATACTGTGTAACCCTCTCACTATATTCTCAGAGCTGGGTTCACATCTCCAGAGAGCTGAAGGAAGCCTTTGAGCCTGACTACACAGAGCCGTCCTGTGACGTGTGTGAGGTTACGCCCTCTTGTCCCACACCTGAGGCTAGTCCTGCTTCTCAAACTGACAACTGTGATGAACCGAGCACTAAAGAAAAGCATGCAGATGAACCAGACACTGAAGAAGAGCGTCCAGATAAACTAAGCACTGAAGAAGAGCGTGCAGATGAACGAGACACTGAAGAAGAGCGTCCAGATAAACCAAGCACTGAAGAAGAGCGTGCAGATGAACCAGATGAAGCCAGCAGGACAGCAGAGCTCATAAGCTAAAGTGGTGCTAATCATTCACATGCACTGACAGCTCATTTTTACTGAATATGTTCACATGCTACATTTTAATGTTTTCCTTTGCACGTTTATTTTACCTCATTCATGGCAGAATTTATGTATAAGAATGATATGAAATGCAATTGTTGACATTTCTCAATCAATCAGTGTACTCAAAAGTTTAGGGTTGTTGTGTTGATCAAGGCTGCATTTATTTGATCAAAAGAGAGTAGAAACTGCTAATGCTGTAAAATATAATTACAAAAAAAAGTATGTTTATCTGATTATATTAGAAAATGTAATATATTCCTGTGATGGCAAAACTGAATCTGCAGCATCATAACTTCAGTCTTCTGTGTTACAGAAATCATTCTAAAATGCTAATTTGCTTCTCAAGAAACATTTCTCATTATTACTAATGTTGATATCCGTTGTTCTGCTTAATGTTTTTGTGAAAACTGATTTTTTTTTTTTGTTCTTTAATAAATAGAAATTTCAACATGTTCTGAAAAACACTCATAAGAAATCTAAGTTTTTAGCACCGTTATAAGTGCTTTTACTGTATGTCTTGATTAACTTAATGTGTCTATGAAGAAACAAAGTAGTATTTACAACAAATAAATAAATTACTGCCTACAATCATTTGAACAGCAGTGTTGTAAGCCAATGTTAAAAAAATACATGAATGCTTATATAAAAAATATAACAAAAACAGTCCAAGAACTCACAAAGCTCAACGTGGGTGCTCCACCAAACAAGAATTAGAACGAAAAGATCAAAGCAAGGCACACCAAAGATCCAGAGATAGAAAGGTATTTAATTATGTTCTCACCACAGGTGACGTTTCAAGCTTAAACGCTCTTCTTCAGACAATGTTCGTCGATGTCTGATGAAGAGCGTTTAAGCTCTAAGTGTCACCTGTGGTGAGAACATCATACAACATCTCTTGAGCTGTGGTGTGCCTACTTTGATCTTTTCATGCTTATATAAAAATATCAAACCAATGGCATTTATTTCAAATAAATAGGTTTCGAGTGTATAACATTTATGTTTTTGTTAGGTTTTAAATTATTATGAGTCCACATATTTATGGCTTCCAATTGAGACACAAGTATTAGTAGGAAACTAACTATAAATCCACTAAGAATCACAATTTGCTTAAAAATAATGACAGAGTTTGATAAAAATACATTAAAAATCCCCTTCAAAGTCCTTGACAGCTTTCATTTGTAAGGTATGAACACACTGATTAATAAAACTGCTATTTTATTTAAGTAACATTGAATGAATATGCAATAAAACTACATTGTGCGTATTATACTATTGTCGTACTTTCCTGTAGTTTAAGTGTGTTTTTCCTCATCTCGCTCTGATTCCATGTCATTGTGACATCACAGTCTTGATGATTGTGTTACTCTTTGTCTGCTGTGTCACTAATTTCTTAGCCTGGCCACAGCAGGCAGCATCTTAAAAACCAAACAGCAGCCGGTGAGGTGTCAAGTTCTTCTCTGCCACAATGTTTATCTACATTAAACATGGAGGTGAGGATCTCAATCATGTCTTTAATTTGAAAATGAATACAATTGTACAAAAACATCAGTGCTACAAGCATTCTACTGTATGTTTAGATTTATATATGGCTTAGCAACTGATGAAATAAGCTAGACCATATTTACATTTCTCTGTTTCATCTGTTTATGTAAATGACAAGAAGCTGATGCCAGTGTGATGTTTGTGTATTTAGATAATAACCAGTTCCTGGTTAACACCAACTGTCCAACTGTTGTTCTCGTGGAATACATCAAAACCAAGTTGGGACTTGCTGAGTCAGGTATGTGCAGCCTTCTCGAGGGTAATTTTCATGCATCAGGAGGATATGTGGATCATCCTAAGCACATAATAAGTCAAATTTAGTTCTTTTCTAGTTCAAGATTTAACAGAGTCTTAAATATGACATGGATGTCAGCACAACCTTTAAGGATATACTTCCAGTCATCCAGTGTTGTTCATGTGCTTCCGTCATCGAAGTGGATATTCACCTCAAAGAAATAACTTTTATCCCTGTAAGGTCTGGTTTAAACAGGACGCGTTTTTCAGTTCCACACATGAACAAATACTAGTACTTTATAGTAAATACTATAGTAAAGTGTATTATACTGTACTTACAACACTTTGTTATTGGATGCTACAGCATACTGTAGTATTAACTCTAGTGAACTGATAGTGATACTGTAGTATAATGTAGTATACTAGTTTTTACTATTGTAAACTGTATTTTGTATAACATACCCTATAGTTGTAGAAAACTTAGTACGGTCATTTGTTTATATTACTAGAGTTGTTATTTTACCACACCAACAGAATTACCACAACTAATTAATTCAAGTGGTTTACTATAGTATGGTTCAAAAATACCACAATATTTGCTATAAAAGTTTTACAGCGTTTTTCTCTGTAAGCACTCACTAAAACGGATGTGTTTGACTAATGCTCTTAATAATAATAAGCATCCAACTTATTACCTATTTCAAGATTTTTTCCGCCAGTTCCATTTTTGTTGAAGGGCCCCTAAGGATTTTTTAAAGTAGGTCAGGCGGGTTGTTGCATGCTCTGGAGATCTCAGGTCAGAGGAGGTTAGTTGAGCCAAGCGTGCCCCTCAAACCCGAAGTGACCTCGGAGCAGGAGGTCACGGATCTCAAGCGTTAATATTTCACACTCTCTCTTAGCACATACTCCTACAACGGTGTCTGTTTACATCTGTGGCATGTAGTAAGGAACATTACCTGGGATCAGCCCATCACTAATGGAGAACTCATTACCACTGTCATTAACACTGTCCTCCTCCCTAATGCGTCTGTGCGTGCAAAAATGTTTTAAAGAGACAGTAAACACGTTTTATATGACCGTTTTGACACGTGTTTGAAACAATATCCCTTAAGGTTACTCATCCAAATCTGTGTGTGTGTGTGTGTGTTTGTTTCAGAGCTTATAGACCTGTGTGATGAACGAGGAGTGCTGAAATTCCTCTTCCTGCCTCAGAATTTACAGGAATCTGCTTGTGGACTGCTAAAGGCTAAAGAGTCATTCATTGTTTGCATTATTCAGTGTGAGTTTGAGTTCGTCCCGTGATGTTTATTAATAAACTGAAGCTTGTTGTTTCTATATAGTTTGACACAGTAAAGGTAAAAAAGGGTTTGTGTGTGTTTACAGGTACGTCTGATGGGGCTTATAACTCTGTCACATCACTGTTATCCGGTGTTGACCCTGCTATAACAGGTGCCATTGCATGTATTCTGCAATAAACAATATTATTAATTGTTTGAAGAGTTTCTTTACAAAAACAGATAACTCTGTTTGTTTGTTTGTTTGTTTTAAAAATCATGTTTTTTATAATCTCATCATGTCTGAGTTTTATTTTTGTACTTAGCTGTATTTATTGGTTATTTTTACTTAATCAAAATAACCCAACTGCAGTTTGATTGAGATTGATCAGAATGCACCATGAAAACATGATTTTTTAAATTGTTAAAAATGGAGTGAGCTGTTTTTGCAAATGAAATTATTTTCTTATTTTTTTATAATATCTGAATGTAACTTACTTATGAAGAACACTCCTGAAAGGTATTTAATACAGATAATATTTTGTGACATCTGTTTTGTTGTTGTTACTTTTATAAGGTTTTAAATATATATTATTCTATATTGAATATTAGTGCATTCATGTTTGAATATTTTTAATGGAAAATTTGACAAAATATTTATTTATTTCACTGTATATCACTATTAGTTATAATTTATGCTAAATTGTTGCATTGTATTGTATATTGCTTTTACACTGTTTGTTAGTGTGTTTGTAATGTCTATGTCTTGCAGAGACCCTGCAGACTCAGATTGACAATCTTGAGAAAACTCGGAAGCAGCTTCATATTGTGGAGGCTACATCAGAGGAAATCAATGCTCAAGCTCTGTCTACTAAAACTGTGAGTCCTTTAGAGCCACATCTGAACTTGCTGTTCTCTCTTAGTTGTTTACCTGCTCTCATCTTTAATATTGTTCTGTCTAAAATTCAGCTACACTGTAACAGGAAAAAGTCATTTACTGTAACTGTGTCCATAAAACACAAGTGATGCTCCCATTATGGGGAGGAATCTGTTGTTTGTGATATGAAAATATAATTTTATGAGGAAAAAAGATCTTATGTTTTCATGTGGCTCTGCAGACTAAAAAGTGCAAGAAAGTCACACATGCGAATGCCCCTGATGAAGAAGTCCAGCGCCACACGGGGGACAGGAAGAGCAGGAATTGAACAAAGACCCTCACATCCAAGCAGTGTTCATGCTCATTCCTAGTGATGAGTCAGAGTCACTGTTTAATTCATTCAAATTACAGATGTGTTCATCAGAAATGCTGTATTTTTTTACACTATTTATCTTTTTATTTCAAAAAAAGATAAATAGTTGATTTAGGAAAGTTGCAAGTTTATTTTGTAACACATAAAACTCAGGGACTAGGGTATATTTTCCAAAGGGATGGAATACACATAGGAAGGAATTTAATAAAGCAGTGTTTCAATGCAAATGCCTGTCTGTGTGTGTGTGCATGTTTATGATATATATAATATAGGTAGTTGGAATATCATTATTATTATTAGTCAACTACCCGTATGTGTTTGTGTGTGTCTGTCTGTCTCTCTCTGTGTCTGTCTGTCTGTCTCTGTGTGTGTGTATGTGTCTGTCTCTCTGTCTGTGTGTGTGTGTGTCTCTCTGTGTGTGTGTGTGTGTGTGTGTGTGTGTGTGTGTCAGAGATGCTGTAGAAGGACAGAGAGCCTCTCGACTCGTCCAGAAACACTCCTACTCTCTTACACCATCCGTCAGGAGGTGATATCTGAGTGTCATTACGATTGTGACGAGCAAGGATTCTCTGATCAGAGCAGTACAGAATCCAGGAGTTCTCATTATATCCAAACCAATTGTCATGACTCCATCCTTTCCTCTTGATGTCTTTATAACTCACTGATATATCAGCTTGTCCTCTGCACTCAATCTCCCAGAAACAGCGTCCAGTCAGAGTCTCTGAACCAACAACCTGAGGTTGATGAGTAAATCTGTCTGGATGATCAGGATATGGCTGACTATGAGACACACTCGACACCTTCCTGTTGTCTTCAGACAGAACGAGTCCAATGCTTGCTGTGTTTGGGTCCAGTGTGAGATCACAGGCGTCTGAACACAACACACACACACACATTTACTACTGAACTACAAACAACAAAACTGTGTGTGTACTGTATGTGTGTGTGTGTACTGGCATTTGTAGTTTATGAGGACACAAATGTGTATAATATCATGGGTACTACAATGTAAACATGGTTTATGATGACACTTCCTGTGTCCCCGTAAAACAAAAGGCTTAAAAAAACATACTAAACAGTGTTTTATGAAATTCAAAAAATGCACATAGTTTCCTGTAGGTTTAGGTGTAGGGTCAGTGTAGGACAATACCACATACAGTCTGTACAGTAGAAACACCATTACATGTGTATGGATGTGTGAACTTACATTTGTGGAGTCCTGATGTGATCCTGATCTCCCCTCCATGATCCACACTAAAACACACACACACAAATATGAATATTTGTTATGCAAATAGGGTACAAAAGATTAAATAGGTTACAAAAAAAGATACATGACGTTTCATAATGAATTTCAGGAGGAACACGCACAAACGATCGCAGCTGCTGCCAATCTCAACATTACTAATTATCCTTTCAGAACGTTAAATACCGCTCGCTTCCTCTCTCTAGTATCTGCGTTTTTGACTCCCACCGCCTTCCCCTTACAGCCACTAGAGCCGGGGCCAGACCAAAGGAGAAGGCCCAAAATTCTCCGGGTTTTTCCTTTCGTTTCACCATTACCGTAACCATTCTGCTACTTTCACCCGGTTAGCAACGCATCGCCGCTTCCTCTGGTCTCCACTTCCTCCTGGGGGGCACGCGGGGGCCAGGCGGGGCTCAGAGCACCAGTCAACCCTCGCCTCCTATGGGTAAACCTCCTAGGGCTCGGAGTACGTCGGGCTACCTGCCTGTCCCCTGGACAGTCTGCCAAACAAGCATATTTTTTATCGATCGCTGAGGAAGTGAGAACTAGTGAAATATATATAAATATAAAAGTAACATTTTTATGAGCTATTTTTTGTTATATAGAGTTAAACTCTGAACTAGGGCTGGGGGATTTAATCGTTGATTAATTCCTGCGCATTTCATCAGTAAAGCCGGTTCTTTGATTAGCGGTAAATCTCAATCAGCTGTTTTTAAAAAGCGCGGCAGTTGATACACAGAGCCGTAGATCACTGACGAGCTATGCAATATAGTTTTCAGAATCGGAAGTGATTCATTTCCGATTTTCAACGCGAAACTGCGTAGCTCTAAACCCGCAACCTGAGGTTCAGATTTTACTCTGAACCTCTTCAGGTGTAGGTTCTGCTAGGTACTTAATGTTGATTTTTTTTTTAGAAAAATCTATAAATAATGTATTTTTTATTATTTTATTTTAGGAATTTTAAGGACATTTTGTGATAGCAATATTTTAAAAAAATTATATTAGCTATTTTCCTATTAATTATTTTTTGAAAAAACAATGTCATATATTTACGTTCAGTCGTGTATATTTTTTTTTCCTCAAAAATTGTTATTATTATTATTTTTTTTAATTATTATTTCTTTTTTTTTACAATTAAGAATTTTGAGAGGAATTTATGGTACTTTGCAATATTTGTACAGTTTTATGAACTATTTGTCCGATTAAAATTAATCAAGCTCTAAGCCTCTTCATTTTTGGTTAAAATTGAGAATTATTATTATTATTTTTTAAATTGTTATTTGTTTACTTAAAATATAAGGTTCATTAATAGTTTTTGATAAATATTTTGAATGTCACTTTTATTTATTTTTTTTGGAATGACACTCCACAAAATAATATGTATTATAAGATATCTTCAAAATTCCAAAAAATAAATCCAAAAATATTATTGAACAAAAATGTATTAAATTAAGTTCCCTGAGGGGAAAAAACTTCACGTAGCTGGAGGTTTCTTCAAATATCAACAGTGTGAATATTTTACACAAACAGTGGTGTTTGTCTTTATTTCTGGTTTTGGAGTCTCTCTAGAATATCTTCAGATCTGAAAACACTCAAATACAAACAAATAAAAACAAATACAAATACAAATGTGTTTTGCCTCAAAAGAGCGACCATAAATATTTGTGCTATGTTTTTATTTTTATGGTTTTTCATCATTTATGCATATTCTTACACAATCATTTATAAGCATTAGACATTTGTAGAACTTAACATTGGAATGTTTTTATCATTTACATATTTTTAATTGTTTTGCCTTTTATTTATTGATCAACTTAGGCTCGTTGGAAATACATGCCTCTTCATACATTTCTGCAAACCTGAAAAAACGTACCGTTACATACGAATTGCTGCAGTTTCCAGCTGAAACGAACACTAGAGGCAGTAAAACTCACACAACGTTTATTCCTTTTCACACAAAATTATGATTTACAGGTGCAGTTTTGATTAATAAAGGCTAGTTTTAAAAAAAAATTAATTGCAGAATTTTGTGTTATGACTTCAAAACAGTTTTACATCCGGCACAATTTGAAAACAGATACTTTTGAATGTTGTCGTCACATGTACAGCTTCATGTGTATGAGTGTTTTTTATTTCAGTTGGATTACTTGGTAGCTGGTTTTAATCCTGTGTAAAACAGTTTAACAAAACAGCTCAAACTAGTGTAAGGAAGTTAAAATAGCATGGCTATATCAGTGAATACATTTTTACACTTACTTAGGTTTGGGTTTGGTGTAGTGTATACTTCCAACATGATTTCTTATTATCGTTCTTGTTTCTGTTTGTTCATTGTTGTTCAATCTCATGTTTGTGGGGTTTCATGAACTGTTTTGTATGAATAAGAGAAAGCAGAGAA
>JAUMHE010000016.1:3711146-3766115 GCA_032359235.1 Enteromius mattozi
AAGGGGGTCTGAATACTTTCTGATCCCACTGTATATATAGGAGACACCCTGCCTGCATTCCAATTTCCATAATATCAACCCTAAACAGTATTAGTATTACTAATCTCAAATACTAGTATCCATATTGAGACATTTTCGGTTGAGTGAAAATAACGGCCAAATAGTTCATTTAAGACAGTGCTGATGTAATCAGTTGTCATAAACCATAGTTAACTGGCTCTAAGAAAAAAATTATTCAGAATTGACCTTGGCAAACATTTGGAAACTATACAAAGTTTTATTAATCCAAAAGCAATGAAAACTGTATCTTTATATTCTTCCTTTATGTCTGGTAATTTTGTGTAGGCTAGTCTTATTATGCTGTTGTTTTTGTTAACCGGGCAATATGTTTGTCTCTCTGTATATTCACGTATTATTTATTTTTTGTGTCTGTGTTTAGAATTATAATTGTTATTTTACTTTATAATAATCAAAAAAATTATCAGTTGTCAGGCTGCGTTGCGTCATGAAAGAAGGCGGGCTTAACGAGTTTAACAGACAGGTACTTTTCCACCACAGGTCAACGCTCATTGGCTCGGATGTCTGACAAACGCAGCCGTCACAATAAAATGCAGTACTAAAATTTGATTGGCCTGCGCTCCACTCTTAGACCCGCCTCCCTAGCGCCCTGATTGGACGCCAACACTGTGGAAGTGTCAGTCAATAGTTTTTTCGCCCAGTGACACTGCAGCTCTATGTCCGGACATGTAGATCTCATAGCGGCTTGGCCTTTGTTAGCGAGTCGCTGAGAAGAACCAAGAAAGCCGGAGGAGCCGCATTCATGCACTTAGAGAGAGGAAAATGATCATCTGCACGAAAAACATGGACTATCGCCTAGGAACCCAGTGCCAGTTCGTTCAGAATCAGGTAATGCCTGAAGTGAAGACAAAAGCTGTAAACGGTAGCTGTAACGTTACGTTATCTTGCTGGGAAGTTTCAAAGTTGACAGTTCGTCTACTTAGCAAAAGCGTCGACTCTTTAATGTCGTTCATTCATTCGTGTTTAAAACGCTCCTCAGGCATATACATGTGTCATTATTATTGAATATATATTCAAAAGTCCCTCTTTGAAAGAAAAGTGTCGTCGCCGTAAGTAATATCCGTTATTACGAATGTCATTCACATATATTTGTACAATCACTCCGCTTTTGTATTGTTTCTCTGTTCGCCACTTTTCAACCAACGTCTATTTCCTTCGAGTTTTAAACGCCAATTCATTGTGTGTTAACTGAAATTAACTTCATTTCCGACGAGAAAAAAGTCAGTTAATTTGACTTGTATTTAACGTTAGTGCTGCAATTGATCTGTAATCTAATGCAGCTTTGAGCTCGCACAACAATAGTGACATCATATTGATTTGTATTTTATGGAATAAAAAGCTGTGCAAATCCATTGCATTCATGACAAAGAGTAAGATCAGCTTAATAAGCGTCTTTGTGCATTGGGTTCAGATAGCCATTGTTTCATGTTGCAACTATTATGTTGAATACTCATAAAGATATATATTTGTTGAGTACTCAAACATATAAGCTTCACGAGGAATTAAGACTGCAGTCTGGAACAGTCTTAAAAAGCCTTTGGTGCAGATTAAGCCACGGTTATGGGTTTAACAATAATCTAAACCTAACGTTACATGACAATAAGCTTTTCTATTGATGTTGGCATGTTGAAGTTTTGTAGGTTAGGTCACGTCTGAGCTCTTTGTTAAGTAGTTTGTAAGATGAATCTGCTGTTTTATACACGAAGACAACTGATTTAGTGTTTTTGGGTCGTATCGACATAGGAGCATTAATTTCTCAAACATTCAACTCGTTATTTTTTCACTTCATTTCTTTATTTTCATGCTAAGTATGTTCTTTAGCCAAATGAAACGCTTTTGTGAAAATGTAATCTGTTATTTGTCAGTGTCGCTGTCGTAGTGAATTTTTTCGCAGTTCAGGTCGGGCAAACACAAAGCCCTTTGTAGCTCCGACTGTAAACCGTGACACGACCTGGTCTGCACGGGAAGATGCATTGATTTACATTTCCTCACGCTTGACTTTTTGGTCTTGTTGTGTGTGTTTTCTCTTTTTCCCGTTTGTGTGATGTGATGCTGATGTACTGCCAATCAAAGTTGTTTTTCTCCCCATTCG
Source organism: Enteromius mattozi (assembly GCA_032359235.1). Lineage (NCBI taxonomy): Eukaryota > Metazoa > Chordata > Actinopteri > Cypriniformes > Cyprinidae > Enteromius > Enteromius mattozi. The sequence goes on from JAUMHE010000016.1 coordinate 3,713,317, forward strand.
CCTGCAGTACCGCCTTCAACCCGAGGGGCGCTGTTGTGATGGCGCTGCTGCGCATACAGGAGAACAATAGAGGAATGTGTCATTTAAACATTTCTCAGAAATATGCTCTCGTTTGCCAGCCCATAAAGAAGTCCCCTAGGCTTGTACTTGGATTGTTAACAGTATAAACTCGTTTTCTTTTTCTCCTCAACTAACCACTGGTCCATTTGTAAAAGATACTCTTCTGAGAAAAATGTCTGTAGGTGATAAGTATCATAATGAAACAATACGTGTTGCAAAGCTCCCTTAGAGAGCTTTTTTAATATCCTGACTATGCTGCTTTGTAACCTTGTCAGAACAGTATGGTGAAATGTTTTGCACTCCATTGTGCAGCTTATATATAGATATATGTGTGAGGCATAGCTGACCATGATTCACTTCTGGAAATGAAGACCACAAAAGATGAAGAATGTTTCACCAGCAAACCAAATCTTGGACTTCCCAAGCGGAAATGTGATTCATCAATAATCTGCCTTCTCTATCCGTCATATGCAAGCTGCTGAATGTATGTCACACTGTCTGCTTCTGTAAATGTCAGTCTTCCTAGTCGTCTGACTGCATCCATATGTGGCTTGTGTGTGTGTGTGTGTCTGTGTGTGTGTGTGTGTCTGTGTCTGTGTGTGTGTCTGTGTGTGTGTCTGTGTGTGTGTCTGTGTGTGTGTCTGTGTGTGTGTCTGTGTGTGTGTCTGTGTGTGTGCACCTGGTATTTATCACCTTATGGGGACCAATTGTCCCCACAAAGATAGGAAAACCAGTAAATTTTGACCTTGTGGGGACATTTCTTAGGTCTCCATGAGGAAACAAGCTTATAAATCACACAGAGTTAAGTTTTTTGAAAATCTAAAAGTGCACACAGTTTCCTGTAAGGGGTAGGTTTAGGTGTAGGGTCAGTGTAGGACAACAGCACATACAGTCTTTACAGTATAAACATCATTACGCCTATGGAATGTCCCCATAAAACATGTAAACCCAACATGTGTGTCTGTGTGTGTGTGTCTGTGTCTGTGTCTGTGTGTGTGTTTGCTGCAGGCCTTGTTTCAGTCCAACCCCCAGTGAGGTGCAGCTGGCTGTTTTGTTCTTCCTGGCTTCCAGGTTGGCAAGCCAAAATAGTGTTTCCTTTGTAGAGAGGGAGAGAGATGGTGTTTGTGCAACAGCAGTTGGGGCATGTGCGCATGTCAAGGACTGAGCCCTCCAGGCCTTCTGAGAATGCAGATTGAATATCACATCTTGCTCTTATTCTGGACTCAGGCCCTGAACCAAAGCCCCCGTCGGTTTAGAGACTCATGTTTAGACCGTCCTCAAATGACAAAAGATGAGCAGTAGGCTTATGTTGGTCTGTTTTATTTAAGTGGTGATATGTCGCACAATTAAAGGGATGGTTCGCCCATAAATAAAAATTCTGGAGTCACTTACTTAAGTAGTTTCAAACCTGTATGATTTAATTTCTTCCGCAGAGCACAAAATGTGATATTTTAAAGATTGTTGGTAACCAGACAGTTTTGGTGCTCATTGACCTTTTGAAATGAGTGAGAAACTGATGACAATTAAATTTTTGGGCAAACTATCCCTTTAAGATTTAAGATTTTTTTTTATTTGTCACATACACCGTTATATATATATATATATATGATATATAACCAGCAGTGAACTTTAAGTCTGGTCAGCTCCATAAATATGCAGTATTAGAAAAGAAATAGACAAAAAAAGTAATAGACATGAAGATGAGATAACAGACTATACAAAATAAAAACAGGAGCCTGAAAGTACAGGACATATACAATCCTCTTACAAAGATAAAAATAATTAAATGTAGGCAAGAATGAACACACAAACTCATTCAAATCTAAAGGCAAGAGCATATGCAAAAACATTCAAATCTAAATGCTGTTGTGTTTGTTCATGGAGTGATCTTGCACTTTTTTGCATCTCCAATATGGCACACAGATGCTGTTTTGTGTAGCACTTTAACTTGTTTTAATCAAACAAATAACTGAATTATTTTGTAAAGGCAGTGTATGCTGTCATTGTTCGCGGAAACAGGAATTATGATTGCTGAAAGTGGTACCTTTACCCAATAAACAAATTTCAGCTGAATTTGAGGGACTCGCCAAGAGGATATGAGACTGACTTCCTGTTTCGTGTTGACTGTTGGTAAAGACATGTCGGTGCATGTTGCTGGTGCTGATGAGGCATCCTGTATTGAAAAAAAAAATCGCCCCAATTTTTAAAATAACCTTACGCTGTTGATGATGACCCATGCTTGTCTTATGTATGAACTTTATACCCTAATTTGTTTAACCCACATCTTTTGTTGATCACTGCTTGATATATATACACACAACTCTTGGCTGACAGCATCTGCTGCAGCGTTTCGTTGAGCTACGCCTGTGTGGGTGTGTGAGCGTCTCTCAGCTTCTCATATGACTTGCATTAGTCTCTAATTTCCCTCTGAAGTTTCATTAGTAGTTAATTGCAAGTTGTTTTGTCTCGTTCCAGGGATACAGACTCCCCCCTTGCGATTTTCTGTGGCTGCCGATATGGGCTATGAAATGAACACTCTATATTGAATCACGGTAGCATGTTGAATTATATCTGTATTTGCAGTTGCCTGTTTTTCTGGGTCAATGCTGAGGAGTTTTGGGCATTGCGACCAGGCTCGGAGACATGTGATCTGTTTACCAGGGAAAGTGCACTTGTACTAGCGTCCCAACGGAGAATAGTCTATGAACTGTTGTTTGAGGCTGACCTCAGCATCTTAGTCTTGTTTAAATGACTTGTCTCTATGTGACTTGTGCTTTATTGCTGATATGACTCTTGGTTGACCATATTTTCACTTCTATATTCTTAGAGCTTTTCCCAGCTCTTCTGGTAGGTAAACAATAGGTGCATCCAACTTCACAGACTCATGCACAATTCCTTGCCATTTTATAGTATAAAAGTATACTTGCTAAAAAGTAATCTTTGTAATCTCATAATCCCTGTTTTAATTGAAAAAGCTTTTTTTGAATGTATATTATTTCAGGCACTTAACTGTTACAGACTTTATCTAACACAGGGGGAATGGGTATTAAACTCCAGTGTTGCATGATGAAAATAACTTTATAAAAGTTCATATATTAGCCAGTAGCGTGCATAGTGTGGTGTATCATTTGGGACACAACAAATGTATGGAAGTTATACAGAAATAGATCTGGATAGGCACTTGATCTGGAATACAAATGCCAGACTTTCTAGGTAAGTGTAATGTTAGTCCATGATGCTTTGTATGGCATGTTTTTCTTGCACATGCTTCGCAAGCCTCGACTGAATTGAATGACAAGACACCAGTATCTCGGGCAGAAACATATCGCAGCTTTCAGCGCTGCCTTGATGCAGATTTTTTTTCTTTGATAGAAGAGAGTATCTTTGTTCCTGTTTCATCAAGTTGCCTCTTGAAATTAGTCAACAACCAAATGTACTGTCTTTTTTTTTTTTTTTTTGACTTTGTAGTACATGTTAAGTTTCACACATTGAAATACCTCAGTAAACAGGTTAGGCTCACACATTTAACTCAACTCTCTGTCTGTCCTCAGTTTTTCATTGAAAATGCATGTTAAATTGGGTTAAGAAGCAAATATTGACTGACGGTTTAGTGTTTTAAGTTCATTCCCTTTCATGAACGTTTACTTGAGGAACCTGTCTGGAGAGATATTTATGACGTCCCGCAAGTAAAACCCCTTTTCCTTTTTGTTTTTTCGTAGTCTCCCTTGTGCAGGAATAGCGTTTCTTTCTTATCTATGCACGTGCTATCTCAGCTGTCCTCTACGACTATTTATAACCCTCTCTTTTCTGTGAGACACTGTATGATGTTCTGGGACCGGACAAGCAGTCCGTAGGCCTGGGTGTAATTTATTACCCACGTATTTCCCCCAACAAGATTCAGCACTGTAGAAAGTGAACAGATTTTCAGTTGGCTAATTGCTATCAATTCTTTAATGTGATTCTAAGTGGTATTTGGAGACAGAAAATGTATAATGACTCAAAGGGATTGTAGGCATGCCGCGCTGTGAGTGTGAATCTTCAGCACTGTCAGGAGTTATGATGGCCCAGAGCTGTTTTGGCCACGACTCTCAGTTGTCCCCCATAACTATGTAACAAGTTTTCAGTCAATACGTGACCACGTTCATGCTTGCGTTCAGTCAGCGCTCATCCTCTCCCCCCCCCCAACCCCAGAAAGTGTAACTGACCCGTTCATCAGACCCACGGAGCAACGGTTTACTTGAAGGAAATAGAGAGAGAGTCTCACAGTTAAACACTACAACTGATCTCATATCACATACTATGAGAGTCAAGATGGGGGGTAGATGATAAATCGATATTCATTGGCAAACAATCCACAATATCCATAATAGTAAATTAATATTTAGCCTACTTCTAGATAGTCAGGTCAGTGTGACTTAGACGTCTGCATGTTCTTTGTGAATGAGTTGCACAGATTTATCAGGTGTTTTCAGTGTCTGTCGTCTCATTATATGAGGACAGTTCACATCATCTTCCTCTGCAGTGTCACTTCACCAGCATTTTGCCATTTCATTTGAGAAAAGCTATCAAATGCAAACTGAAACTCAAACATAAAAGTGAAAAATAAAAATTAAACAGTTGAAAAAGACTGAAAAATAAAAGTTTGGTTTAATCTGAAGAAATTCATTTATATAATAAAATGTACTTATTACTTATTAGAGTAATATTAATCATGGAAATAATTGGACACAAATTTGGGGGGGAATGTGGGACTCTAGATAAAGTAGCCTGGATGTAGACATTTGCTTGTAAACCAACTAGTTATGTTTACATTCATTTTCAAGGTCATTAAACATGGAAAGCATTTTCTGCTTCATTAATAGTATGAGATAAATATTGATGTTGAATGATTTGGAGAACAAATATTGCCTTAGAACTATTGTAGTCCCATTGCTGTTAGTTAATCAAAAATCTACCACTATTGTGTCAAAATGTGTCACTGACCGTCAAAGTACAAATAATGTGACGCATTTCTGTGTGCAATTGTGAAATTGTATTGTTTTTTTACCAAGCCACTTAGTCTGTTACATCACCAGGAAAATTAAGTAGTTTCAAAGTAGAGATTGTAACAAGTTTGAACGTTTATAAAGCACTTTTTTTAAGAATCTTCTGCATTGATAAATGGCAGGCAAATGTTACAAATGTATTCTCTAGTCCAATAAAACCCATTTTCATCAGCTCTGCTTCTGTTTGCTTCAGTTGCTCTCTCACTACTCTCCAAACTCTTGTTTCTTCTTCCTCTCTCGCTCCGTGAGGCGCTTGAACAGGAGGGGAGTGGGCAGGATTTCCATAATCCCACAGTCAGACACAAAGCAGGCCAAAGGCGCAGGCACAAGGCCCCGGTTGGCCTTCACAGTCAGCATTTAAAACCATGAAGATGTGTATCAGCAGATCTCCTCAACACCAGTCGAACAAGAACATAGAGACATTGCCTTTTTCACGTCGATCCCTCTCCACAAATTGTCTAAAATAGTCTCCCATGCTAAATACCACAACTCCCAAGTGTGCCTGTGATTATACATAGGATATGGTGTCCATTGCCATTTTTATAATCTGGATGTATTTTAAGCATCTTGGGGTGTGAAAGTAGGAGATTGAGGTCGACAGACGTCTGTCTGGTCTGAAACAGCAGTGCGTCACTGTTAGTGTGGAATGTCTATTACTGTCCCTCGATAGCCGCAGGACCCGTGGCTGGTGCCACGCTTGTTTGCTACTGTTCTTTAATACTTTATATATTTTTGTTGGAACTATTTGAGGAATGCTGCATACACTAATGAAAGTCATTTTAGGGTGGTTACTTTAAGATTAACTTAAAAAAAGGCATTTTTCATTCCCTAAGTGTTTTTTTGAGCTACCTTTTTAGTCTGTCAATTTCTCATTGCTGTGTTTTATTGTGTTTGGCAGGTGATGGTGAACTCTGAGAAAGACCGTGCTTCTCTCTTGTGTATGAAGGCTCTGGCCAACAGGGGGCGCCTGGACTCTGTGTCTCAGCAGATGGCCTCTCACCCACAGTACCTGGAGAGTTTCCTGCGCACACAGCACTACATCCTCTATATGGATGGACCGTTGCCCCTGCACTACCGCCACTACATTGCCATCATGGTATGAACATGCTCTACAGTCACTCACAGTCTCTAATCATATTCTCAGGTTAGTCAATAGATGTATTTGTGTTGCAGGCTGCAGCACGGCATCACTGTAGGTACCTGGTGTCTTTGCACTCAGCTCAGTTTCTGCGGGTTGGTGGGGACCCCTTATGGCTTCAGGGCTTGGAGGCCGCACCCCCACGTCTACAGCACCTTGATCACATCAACAAGGTCCTGGCCCATCAGCCTTGGCTCACGTCACGCTCGCACATACAGGCTCTGCTCAAGACGGGGGAGCAGTGCTGGTCTCTGGCTGAGCTCGTCCAAGCCGTGGTTCTGCTGGCACACTGTCACTCACTCTGCAGTTTCGTTTTCGGTTCTGGTTCTGACTCGGACACCGCTCCCACTCCCAGAGTGCATCACGGCACGCCCCCTGGTTACTGTCTCTGTGATGCTGCCAACGGCAACACTGCCTTATCGCCACCCTCTGCTGGACCCATAGAGAAGGTGCCACGCCGAAGGGTATGGATGATCATTCATTTCAGTGGGCAAACAAGTTTATGTTAAGGTTTTGTTTGGGTTTGAATTAGAAAACAGCTGCTGGTAAATAAAAAGCAGATAAAATACAAAATCAGTAATCGGTAAGAACATAAAGAGCAAATAAAAAGCCAATATAAAGGCAAATTAATTATATGAATATATGTAAATGCATGTAAATATTTTCTAAATATATACTACTGTATGTGAGTGTCTTTAAATATACATAATGAATATAAACAGTACACACAAGTGTGTATGTGTGTGTGTGTGTGTGTGTATAAGTATATTATATAAACAAAACTTTTATTCTGGATGCGATTAATCGTGGTTAATCATTGCCCAACACAACAATTTTAAATAGTCATGTTTCACAAAAATACTGTTTTACTGTGTTTTTGAATAACTTCACTCATAGTGACCATAAAAGACTTCTTTTTAATTAAATATTTAAAAAACAGTAGTGTACAATACAATTAATTTCATTATATCACACACTAAAAAATCACACATCAAAACATTCAGGTCTTCCTGTTCTTCTGTAATTTTTATAATAGGCTGGCTTTGATGATGGTGATACCACTTGAATGCTTGGGAATTGAGTTGGCACTATCAACACATTTTAGAAAGACCGTTATCATTATTTATTTTTTTTTAACTCTGATAACAGCTTGGCACTTAAGTAACAATATTTTTGATATCCCTAGTACAGCAGTGTGCAAGCCATGTGATGTCAGTCCTAATACAGGCATAACCTGCATTGTTGCCTCTTTTTTTTTTTTTTTTTTTCAGTCCTTAGATTCCAGCTGTGAAGTTTCTTGCCTTCGAGAACAAATTCAAAAATCCCAGGAGGAGATCAAGGAAAGAAAAGGAGACCGACTTCATTCGCAGACACTCCTACATGCAGGTAAGATCTACAGCAGTCTAAAGCCGTGTAAGTGTGTCGTGTAACCATGTTTCCCAATGCTGCTGTAAACAGGATGTGTAATTTTGGACTGGGATGAATGTTTAGAGAGTTATTTTTACACAAGGGCCCTTTCTTGTGTATATATCGCTCCCTCATGGACCCTCTTTCGTAACCTGCTTTTCTCTTTCTCAAATGCAACTCCATATCAGATGTGGAGGAGGAGGAAGAGGCAGTGTTCTCCGCAGACCCCTCCCGCTTCGTCACAGACCCAGAATTCGGCTACCAGGAATTTGCCAGACGAGAGGAGGACCATTTCCAAGTATTCCGGGTGCAGGTGGGGACAGAGACTTTGCATTGGGTGTCACCTACCAAAAGTAGTAGCGTAAAAGGGTACTAAGGGTCAGAATTACAACTCGTGGCCTTCCTTCTCAAGACTGTCAGCACTTAATGTTACTTTCAAAACCTTAAAAGGAAGCGCTGTGCCACTGACAAGTCCTCTCAAATGCCAGTTTCATTCACATAGGCTTTCTACATTTGATTTGAATGAGAATTGTATGTTCCAAATTCAGAGCAGTTTGTTTTATCCCAACTTGTATTGAGAAGTGTAGAGTGTGAAATAAATGCATATATTCAGGAAGGGTGCGTTATATTGATCAAAAGTAAGATTACATGTACATTATAACAATATATTTAAATTATCAAAAATGTTGAATTTTCTATTAATGAAAGAATGGAAAAACTTGATAATATAAGGGTGTTGTGGCACCGAAGACTGGAGTAATCATGCTAAAAAATTCAGCTTTGACAATAAATTACATTTTAAAATCTGTTCAAGTAGAAAAGTTTATTTTATATTATAATATAATTTCACAATATTACAAGCCATTGTAGAAATTGCAGAAATGATGCATTTTAAGAGTCTTTAAAATACCGCAGTAGCTTGTTATGAATGCTATACTGACTCGTCTTTCTGTGCAGGACTATTCATGGGAGGATCATGGCTTCTCGTTGGTGAACAGGCTCTACTCTGATATAGGGCACTTGTTAGACGAGCGATTCCGAAATGTGGCCTCCCTCCCTTTCCCTCACAGCCCCGATCTAAAACGAGCCATCTGGAACTATATCCATTGTATCTATGGCATCAGGTACCCTGTTTTTTTCACAGTTTTGCATTTTGGCACAAATTTGCATTTTGAATGCAATAAAAGCTAAATCTAATGGCAAGCTTTCAGCTCCACGCTCACACATAGTCACTTTTGCCCTCAGGTATGATGATTACGATTATGGGGAAGTCAACCAGTTACTGGAGCGTGGACTGAAACTTTATATTAAAGCTGTGGCCTGCTATCCTGACTCCAGCAAGACCGCTCTATGCCCACTGTCCTGGGCACCTGTCAAAGCTTCAGAGAAGGTGATTTTCTATCAACTTTTGCTGCATACATCTTCTTAACCCAATTAAGCCTAATGAATCATATTTAATGCGTCAATTCTCTAAATTATCATTATGATCAACTTTAATGAAAAATATTTTGCACTTAATCTACTTCCTGCATTCTGTCGTATGTATTTTTTAAGTAAAAGGCCTTTTAGTAAAACATGTTTTATCCTCCTAGAGCATGAACTCCATATTATCCTATCATACTAAATGCGCAATTAAAGCTTGATGTATCAAAATACCATACTCAACAATAAACACGTTTTTTGTTTGTTTGGTTTTTTTTAAACCATTTAATTTAATAATTGTACGAAATTTGTTATTTTGCTCCATGCTACTAACATGCCATTAAACAAAATAATAAAATATCTACTTTAAATGGCTATTTGGTTTTTCATAAGCATTTTAACACAAATCTCTGTCGTTTTGTCTTTCAGGTTCATGTAAATTTGTTAGTGATGGAGGCACGTCTGCAGGCCGAGCTGCTGTATGCGCTTAGAGCCATCACTCAATACATGATCGCGTAGGACACGAGCATTCGGCGCCACATAGGGACATGGTACAACAAAAGTCAAGGCAAAGAAGTACAAGCAGAGATCTGTCTCTCCGTCTCTGTATTTGTTGTCTCTGAGTTTACCGGTGTAATGTAAGGTACTGCTGTGAAACGTTTCTTTGCCAAAGGTGAAACTTCAGAAAAAAAATAAGGTGCAAAGCAATCGCTCTCACCCCTACTTGTCATTTTGCATGTGTTTCTCCTACTTCATTTTGTTTCTTTTTGTCCTTTTGTGTGCATACTCTTCTTTTTCTACCACTTTTTTTTTTTTTTTAGTATCTTTATCTCAGATGGTTAATGTGCAATTATTTTTATTCAGTTGTTGTTTGTGTTATTAATATTTTCCCATTTGTTTGTTTTGTTTGTTTTTTGCTGTTGCTATTCAACTGAGTGAGAGAAAAAGTGTACCGTTTTCCAACTCTGGAAAGGTCATAGCCAATGTGAGTCACTGTTTACAGAAAATGAGTGAATGGACAAAGGCTCTTGCTTAACGTGGCTTCCAGGTATTTCATTTGAATGTGGAATAGTGAGTCCAGAGCAAAATTTAACAAAGGGTAAGAGAAGGTTCAACGGCTGTAACTTTCTTTTTAAATTAGCACTTTTAAGACAGTATCTATCTATATAGAATATCTCAATAAGCTTTCAGCTGTGGCTTCGTTCTGCACACAGCAGGTCATCGAAGTGCTGTTTTCACTCCTTTCGATCGATTATTAGCATTATTAGTTTTCCAAAATCTTCCACACGCTTTTCTTTCTGCATGGGTGCTATTAGTGATTAAAATGGGTGCATTTATAGGATCTATAATTATCATTAGATTCATCTCAGTAGGCATCTAAACCGCTTTACAATGTGAATATCTAAATTCGACGGGTTCAAAGCAGTGAAAAGGAATCGCTGTTTCTAAACGACTTTTCTTTGTGGTAGTGTTCTCAGTGTTTCTGTTACTTACAAACTGGCCAAATCAACACCATATGTATTTGAATTATATCATCCTGTAAGCTGGAGAACAGTTTAAATATCATTTAAATGTAGTTCTTTAATTTTGAAGGACTTGGCCCACTGAAGTGATTCTGAAAGGACCAGCATTTAGCGTTTAGGTTGATGTTGTACTGGCATCTCCGGTGCAGACGTTTGGATCAGCAACAATTGGGACTTTTTAAAAAATATTTTACCATGTAAAAAATTAAAAGTCACCTTGTGATGTAAGTGAGAAGGAGCTCAAATGAGAATAAGCTTAAAATGTGATTTTAATGTTGACGTGCATAGATCAAATGAAGGACTTCTGACAGAACTATATAAAATGCTTAAAGGTTCAGCCTGTCGCTATCCTTCCCATAACTGACCTGCACGAAATTGTCATTTTTTGGTTTTGCACTGAACCTTTTGCACAAAACCCAACAAGTGTGGTTGCAGCTGGCAGCTGTTATTGTTACAAACCGCTTGAAGAGGCAACGACGGTCCCTCTGATGTCATGAATATATTCACTGTCCAGTTTTGTTGACTAGGCCAAATACCTGTACTGTGTTAAACTCTTATCGGTCTGGTTAATTATAGTTGGCAGAATGACTTGGGCAACACCTATGGTTGGTTTAGTGTGTTTATTTTTAAACATTGCATTACTTTTGTTCCTGTTAAAGTGTCTTGTTGTTTTGAAGGAGGGTTATGTCGTTGTTGTCATTTTTGCTCTTGTCTGAACTGTTTAGATTAAGAAACCAAGGTATGTAAATGAGCAGAAAGGAGCCACAGTCTTTGCTGGACGCACGGTGCCTTTTGACTGCTGATGAGTCACGGCTCGTCAGTACGGCAGAACTGGACTTAATTCAAGCTGAGAACGGAAGATGTTCATCATCCGGGCCGACTGACATTTGTCAGGAGCAGAACAGGACTGCGGCACGGCCGCTCTTCCTTAAGCAGGACTGTCTTAAATGCTTGTTCTTCAGAGAGGGTTTGCCACGTGTCTGAAACGTGGAGGCTTCCAGACTGTCTCCACCACCTCAGCTGGAAGATGTTAAGGACTGTGCCTGGCGGAGGAGACTGAACGAGCATGGCTATTGCCAAAATGTTTATTTACCACGTAAATGTAGGAACTATAAAAATTTAAACTGACCAAAAGATAAAAAAAAAACAAAAAAAAACCTTGGAAAACCAGGCAAAAAAAAGTTTTGAAATGTGAAAGCTTATTTTTTCTATAAAGATATGCAATATCATTGGTGTGTCTTGTATTTATTTAGTCATGATGTTTGGAAAATAATAGTTTTTGCAGTCTAGATTTAGTAAATTAACCTTATGGTTGCAAATAGTTCTTTCATTTGAAGTGGTTTATATGTGCAGAGTGTCAAAATGAGCACTTGGCATGTCAATCATCCATTTTTAATAATGGCGTCTGAGACTACAAGTGCAATCCTGCCATCTAGTGGAATATCTCCATTCGCATTTCTTTGAGAAAACCAAGCCAGGTTGACCTTCCCTGTTGAAGTACAGCTTTCGTTATTGCTGCGAACCGGACTCAATGAAACAGATTTAAGATAGAAACGAGGGACAAGTAAATAAGAGAACTAATTTATACGTTCCGCATGACGTCGATAATTTAACCTCAACCTGGAACATTTCATTTAGAGTTTACTGACTTGACATTTATGACTGATTACTCCAGTATATACTCCTTTATATATATATATATATATGGGTGATTCTATAATTGCGGGTACAATTGGTGTCCCCACAAAAATAAAAGTCATTATTTTTTCTACTTTTTTTTTCAAATGGTTATATTTTTATTTATTTATTATTGTTCTTTACTAATTGTTATTAATTACAAGATGTTGCAGTCCATAACAATATAATAATTTATTTTAAAAGTGTCTTAAATAGCTAAAAATTATGATTTCTTCTTCAGTGTATTTTTCCATCATGTATCAATGTTCAATCAAAATATTTTATAGTACTTTTCTTTTGGCAACGGTTTATTTATTTTATTTATTAAATCCTTAAATAGTTAGTTAATTCTACCTATTAAATTATTTAAAATTCTTTTTTTCTTAGAAAAAAGTGTCAACTCTGTTACCAAACCATATTTTGCCTTTAAATTGGTGGAATTATCTCTCAGAAAATTATATCACCTTCACTCACTGATGAGATCTGAAGCACTGATCTGTGCTCTCGCTGAGAAAATATTTTAATGACTTCGTACGCCAAGAGTTATTTTTAAACATTAACTCTGTTACCACAATATCAAAAGGAAAACAGAATTTATTACTGATCTCATACTGGGTTATTTAAAGCTCTTGCTGACAATAGTGTAACAGAATTGACATTTTTATTTTATTTTTTCCAAAAACTCAACTTGCTGGCATAAATGCTAAGAAAACATGACACTTATGAAAACATGATTAAAAGAGCTTTAAATAACCCAGTATGAGATCAGTAATAAATAAAAAAACACTTCCATTAGCGTCTACCTAGGTAACAGAGTTGACGGGGACAGACCGCGACACCAACTGTATCCGCAATTATAGAAGGAGTCATATATATATATATATATATATATGCTACATGTTATATATAATGGTGTAAATCATGTTTACAAGTGTTTAATCTGCTGCTGTAACTTTAATAGCTTAATAACTTTAATTAGCCTTGCACCTCTGTTTATGTCAAATGAATGGGCCAATGACACAAAATCAACTTAACAAAAGTCTGCGTTAAACAGATTAGGTTTATTTCTATTATGCTGAACTGCTTTCAATGACCTCCGACTAACAAAATATGGGGGGAACAAAATTAATTGATCAAAAAAAAAAAACGCAATCAAGTACATATACAGTATATTGGCTATGCACAACTCGTCAGTTTTACATCCCGTCATATAACCCAAAACAAAAGAGAGAAAAAAAACAACCCAGACCACAAACTATGTTCTGTGTTATCAACTGGGATACTTAGCAAACTCTCTTAGAAAATAAAAGGAGCTAAAGAATGACTACTAAAGGAAAAAGGTTAATATCAAACAATAAAAGTGAGCGTGATTTGGAAAGAGGGAAGGTGTGGAAATCCTGCATTTCATGCAGAAGCCCTGTGACGTCTGTCTGGTGGGACAAATACAATATTCAATATCTGTACTTTCAGAAAATAAACAAAGCCAGGGTGTTAACCACTAAAATTCACTTTCAAATCAACACTCAAGTGACACAGGAAAATGTCAAAGGTGACTGTCAGCCCTGAAGCTTTCTAAAAAAGATGTACCATGCAGGTATAACAATCACTCTTAGACATCAAGATCTGCGTTACATGTACAAACATAAAAAAAACATGAGAAAAGATGCCCCAAAAGACAAGCACATCGATGTAAACGGTTGATTGAAAATCATCAATCGCTGTATCAAACATTACACCATTAGTGAGGTGCACAATATGTGGTGAGATGGCCAAGCCCCTCCCTCCCCATTCACAGCTTTTTTTAATAATATACAAAAACTGAGTTTGGGAATTAAAACATAGGTACATTTCTCATACTATGTTCTACATTAAGAAATTGTACTCAATATGCGTTGCATAAAATTATTAAAGGCCCTGATATCTACATATGCACCAATCAAATATGGCCCTCTTTAATTGTCATATTTAATATCTAGCACCGATGAATAGGATTAAAATTATTTCTCTGTAAGGAGAGAGCACTTTAACAAGTCTAACGCGCTCAGACAACTACATTGATGTGATAAAGATAATTATTAATATCAAGCTTTCAAATTAAAGCCAATTTATACACCAAAAGAATGCTGGTTTTAAACTGCGCAAAAACCATCGAAACAAATAATTAAATAAAAGCCACCCTTCTATTACAGAAAAGGTAGGCTACAAGTTGAAAAGGGCTTTAAAACTGTGTGGTTTTCTCTGGAGCGACATGCTATAGTGTTCATTGGCAGTTTACAAAGTTTTGTAGGAACTACAAACGCATACATTAGATAAATCTCTCACAATAAACTGCAACATTAGATATATTTCTGCAATGTTAAAACATCTATGTGACGTTGGCTTGCATAAATGACGTCTATAATTTAGAAAAGGCCATGAGCATTGAAGTCATAACATGATTATCTTATTACTTCCTTCCAGAAGTTGTTTGAATTATTATTTGTCATAACCCTGAGAGTGAAACATTGCATTAATCATTTTCGGTTGGACCAGTCTTGCGTTTTGAGATGAAATCATTACCTAGACACTTAAAAAGCAAGATTTATATATTTTTTTACTGTTTAGCACAAGCAATTATAGCAAATTAAAGTTTTGATGAACTGTATTCTCTGTAATGTACTCATGCAATCAATCAAATTAGGATTCAGTTTACACAGATTTTTCAGAAATGTTTTGTAAAGCTTATCCGCACTGCAATGCATCCGTCCATCCAACATGCAGTTCTTAGTGTTCCTTTGGTTATTGTATAAAATCTATATGCAATTCATCTTTTACAAAAATAAAAGATTACATAGAAAATGACCGTTAAAAATGATCTGAAATAGCTTCAGCTCAGATTAAAAAAAAGCGAGTTTTCTTATTAGTCTGTTAACGATAACGCCCCCAATTAGAATTATAGTTGATATATCCAGCTGTTTTTGTTCTTTAATAACTTTTTTTTTTATAAAATAGGAGTAGTGCTGTTTATGAAAAACTGAACAATGAGAAAATAGTTTTTCTTCTGTGCGTCTGTGGACACGATCAAACACGCCAGAGGAACCATAACGTCTCATTACTGTAGCCATGTTACTTCAAGATTCACTTCAAACTCACATGCAACTCCGAAAACCAACCTTCTTCTGCACTTAATTGAAATGATTCAGCGTAACCTTGAATTCTGTTGTCAGTGTGTTGGAATCAAGTTTCGGGAGCATTAAACATATTTGCATGCACACAAACGTACACACACAAAAAGAAATCTTCAGATATTGCATTCTGCAATAGGGCACAGAGTTTCCAACAATAACACTATACCATTTAACCTGTTGGCAGGATTAAAAATGCATCAAAATGCCCTGTGGAAAATCACATTTCTTCATACTGTTGTTATCACTAACAAACACTTAAGAGCAGACAGTTAAATCATCATTCAGTTATCAGCCTCTTCAGCACATCACAAGAAAACACCTTCGTGAGAGCAGAGGTCATAAAAAGCCAAACTAATTGCACAGTGAACACCAGAGCATCACCAAACCACCTTGAAACTTTAATGCTTCATACAGCTGAGAGAGCGAGCACACCTTAACAGTTCAGCCGTGCTCTGTGGTCAGTGAAACCAACTCCACTCAACGTTGTTCTCAATTTAACATTTTTGTGGTGCCATGTTGTTTTTCGTGCTCAGAGGGCTGAGAGCAACAGCAACGTCAGGTCAGCTGTGGAAGTCACTCCATCGATCTCCATTGCTGTGCGACAAACAAAAGTTCACATCAAGAAAAGCTGCAGAGTTTGATCTTCCTGGCCGAATGAGTTCTATTATCAGGTTGAAGAAGATCAAGGAGGAGTACCGTCTCCATCTTACACTACGCATCATAGGCATTAATGTAATAAACATGATTAGCTGTTTATTAGGTGTGCTTCTTTAGTCCAAGATTGGCCGAAAACTGCAACTTTCAAAAAAAATAAAAACAAAATGTTGCACATGTAAGACAAAAGAAAAGAGAAAATATGTTTCAAGACCATGTTCTCTGTGTCCAACAGCACACTCTTCAGTTGACATTGGCACTTGACAAGTATGAGGTTTGATTTTGTCGTCTAATTGAGAATTCTGACACGAGACTTCTTGGCCAAGTGTGTGTTGTCCTTAGCCGAAGCAGTTTATGTTTTTGAGGTACAATGGCAAATGCAGAGGCAAATATTTGAGAATATGTTCAGGCAATGTGCCACATCTGTTTTCAATGTTGTCTTATGGATGGGGGACAATCCTGTAAATAAATAAAGAGAAAGGGGATTATTACATCGGAAAAATAAAAGGAACAGTTTCACATAAAGAATAATATAAAACCCTAATTGAAACTAAAAGTTTAATTCATTAAAAGACAATCATTTACTCATCCTCATGCAGTTTCAAACCTGTATTAATGAATTATAAAGAATGTCTTAAAACATTTTTCCAACAAAACCGAATCCCACTGACGTTCAATGTCAGAGCATTTTAATAAAGTCTTCTGTAAGATGGGTTTGGAACAATATGAGGGTGGGTAAAACCTCATATTGTTTCATAACCTCAACATTTTTGGGGGGGAACTGTCTCTTTAAAAAAAAAAAAAAAAATGGAAATACCTGTTCTCGTCTTTAATAATGGAGTTAACTGGGCACCCAGTTGTGGTTGCTCTGTGTGGTTGCTGGCCCAGCATAGCCCTGTCCACCCTGTATGATGGGGTCAAAGTTGAAGTTAACCAGGTCTTCGTCCATAAGATCACTTTTGATAATATATTCCACATCACAATCCAGGTTTTCAGTGAACATGTCGATATCCAAGTCTGTAGGCAGACGGTCCTGGGAGGGCATGAAGCAGGGCGGTGTTGCAAACTGGCCTAGACCTTGCAGGCCTCCGTTCCCACCAGGTGCCGGGACAGTCACGTGTTGCAGAAGCCCAGCGACTGGCACCTGATGCTGGGTCTTTATAGTTGCGAGCTGAGGCGGTTCCTGGCTCATGGCCGGGTGCATCATTCCAAAGCCTATCTGTGAGTGCTGGAGTTGGGGTTGAGGCTGGAGGCTCATCTGCCCCACTGGTCTTGTATCAATGCCTTCGCTTGGTAACATCTGACCTGGCTTAGCTTGGATGTTAGATCCCCTGAGCCCCAAAAGCCCGCCGCCTCCTTGGCTCGGCATGAGAGGATCCATCTGGGTCATCATAACGTCGCTGGGCGGGGGCGAATCGGAGGTCAGGAGCGCTTCGAGGCTGGAGGGTACGTGAGTGCTAAAACCACTGTGACCGGGCAGAGGACTGAAGAGCGAGTTTCCGAAGCTTGATGGGCTTGTGCTGGATCCGGCGTTGGGTTGGACAGAGCTCTGCGGCCCTGGTGGAGTGGATCCCTGGGTAGCCTTCTTTGGCTGCATCTGACGAAATGAAGAAAAGCTGGACCCTTGAGGCAGCAGGGTGGATGCCGAGGGCAAAGGCTGAGGTGGGGCAGGAGGAGCTGTGCTTGGGCTTGCACCACCTTGCAGCCCAGTCATTAAAGTGAGCCCGTCAATCAAATCCAGCTCTTCCATTAGCGTCTCAGCTAGTGTTGGGGGAAGATTCCCTGCGGAATAGCCACCAAGAAGGCTGTCCTCAGGTAGCTCATCCTCATCTTCCTGCCCTGTGGCAATGGGAGAAAGCCTCCCACTCAACGTGCTGGCATTGGAGCTTGTACGTGGCCTGAAACTTGTCCACATATCCGAGTCATCCAGGCTACCACGAGAGGAAGGGCTGCTGCTGTTTACTCCCCACTTCCCGAACTGACCTGGAGGCCCGGGACTATCCGCACCGCCAGCGCCGGAGGCACCCTCACCCTGCAGGACACTTCCAGAGCCTCCGATCCCAGTCGCTCCAGCCTGCTTTTTAGTCTGCTTTGCTCGTATGCGGCTTTGCTTAAGCAATTTGCTGCTGTTGTCCATTGAGGCGGCGCGGCGGCGAGGGGCTTTGCCGGTTTTGCCCCCCTCTGGGTTGAGCATCCACCAAGAGCTCTTTCCAGTCGACTCATTGTGCACTCGCAGGAACTTGTTGTGGAGCGATAAATTGTGGCGAATGGAGTTCTAAATGGGATGACAAAAAATAAATCAAGTTTAAAAGTGACAAACAATGTTACTGCATAGAAATGAAAATATTACTATCAGGGTTTGAAATTAACACCTGAAAATGTAACTATGGCAGGCAATGCTGTGAACTCACAAGCCAGTTTGTTGGTATATTTTTTGGACATTTTTATTTGATTAATGTTGCATGTCCAAGACCTTTATGTGTCGCTATTCATGGTGTCTTAAACTATTATAATTTAGGCATGAATTATTATTATCAGGTTCAGTTTTTTAAATGCATATCAATAGAGGAGAGGCTTCACGGTGTAAAAATATTTGAATCCGATTTACAATATATATCATTAAGCCTTTATTTAACCTGGAAAGAACCTCACAGAGATAAAATAAAAATAAAAATCTCTTTAACTGGCCAAAATACTGGCCAAATATATAGTAGTCAACATTTGAAGTGAATCAAAATGAGTTTTTGATCTACTTCAAATGTTGCCTGCTGTATTTAAAAAAGTTATTTTATTTCTGATCTTTTTTTTGCCTAGCTCAAGTTCTGAATGGTCAATAACTTGATTTTAGTAGGCAAATTCTATTTTATTTCTGATAATTTTGTTTTCGGTGCTCTGAATTGCCAGTAATTTAAAATTTTAGTAGCCGAATCAGCAAGTGAGTGGATAATATCATTTCAAGCCCTGATTATTATTGTTATTAACTCTTAATCTTGTTTAGACGTACCTTCCACCCAGCAGAACTGTTACTGTCTCCTTTGTCCTTAAAATACGGCACCGTTTTTACCATCCAATCGTAGATCTGCGCCAGAGTAAGTCGTTTTTCTGGCGAGTTTTCAATCGCCTGGCTGATCAGATCTGCGTAGGACTGATTACCCCAGGCATTACGTCTGGAAGAGCCTTTACGAGGTGTGGCTCCGCCCACTCCAGCGATAATCCCGCCCTCCGAGACCGCGATTTTCTCAGGCTCGGATATGATTGGCTGAGGGTCATGTTTGTCTTCCTCGGTGGGCGGAGTTCCAGCAGCAGACTCTGAGCCGTCAGCCCCCCCGGCTTTGACAGCTGAGATGTCGGGTCTAGGCAGCGGCCATGTACATGACCTCGGTCTGCTCTGCGGCTCAAAATCTGGGTCAATCGGGGGTACGTTTTCTTCCTCCATTGTGCGATGCAATCCAGATAATTTCAGAGAAAGGCTGGATTTCAGTTTTGATCAGTAGTTTGTTTTAAAAACACGGGCGATGAAAAGTTAGAGCAAGACTATTTCTACTAAAAGTAAAATAATCTGGTTTAGAAAGGATTTTTTCTTTCTTGATATATTACACTACAGTACAAATGATCAAGACTAAATTTAAACCGAGACTGGAGTGTCTGGAGCACATTCGTAATAATCTGAACACCAATATAGCGTCAGTTAATCCTCAGATTGGAGATTAAAGGGGCCAAATAATCTCCTTAATAGTAACTAACATAAACCTTCTGATTTACATAGAGCAAACGAGGACAGAAGGGGGTCACTTTGTTTCGTGGAGAAAGAACAAAGGAAATCCACTGCACATCAAAACAGCTGGATTGTCAAGAGCTGAGATAAACCACAGGAAGAGAGGAAGCAATGGATGATCTGACAACTTTTCGTGGATAATGAAACGCTCTATTACAGAAAAAGATCTAACTGAGGCAGTTAAGTAGGTGAAATCGCAAAAACCAATCATAACATGTGCTGTAATTGCTAAAATAACCACCTCCCTCTGGTTCCTATAATAGCAGCGAATGGTTGATTGGCTTTCGCAATTAGACTGTAGACTAAGAAAAACAAAACACGAGCAGACCAGCTTACAAACTCTACAAAAAGCGCTAAACCAACTTAATATGAGCGCATGAAGTCGTACACTAGTCTATCTGTAAAGTGTATTTCTATACTAAGTACGAATACTGTGCTTGTAAACGAATTCAAGTGAATGGGGATTACTTGTTAGAGCTGCCTGTCAAAGTCAACAAAGCCACGTTATTTAATTAATCGGGATCCATTATGAAGTTAAAAACACAGAAACGCAATTCCAACTCAAATGCGTTAAGCACAATCGCCAAAAGAAGTCGTACGTAAAACTCAATTCATAACGATCAAAATTTTACTTTAAAAAAAAAAACCGACTAAGACAGTCTCTTACGGGAGTGCTCGATCATAACGGGTAGTTTTACCATACAATAAAGATCTGTGTTATTGTCGTTCAAGTTTGCACGGTCCTCCACGCTGTGTGCTGGCGCGTGTCACCATCTGCCATGTTCCTCGAGACGCAGCTACACACGATGCTCGCGCCGACCGAGTCCGTTCCGTTGAAGGCTTCCCGTGTCCCGCTACAGTCGACGTGTTCTCCGAAAAGACAAAAAGCCGCCGCCTGTCCGCTTCTTGAACTCGATCGCCGGCCACTCGGCGTCTGGGACAAAACTCGAAAGCGTAGTTTTACTACTGAGAGAGTAACTAGATGGCCACCTAGTTAGCCAACTCCAGTTTTTATGAGTTAATATCCCTCCGGTAAAAGTCGAAGAAACCCGCTTCTCGTCACTAACTTGGCGGTCTGTTGATATTACCGCGAAATCGCTTCTCTTCTGCTGTTAATAGAGATAGACAAACTGCTATTCCTCGTAGATCTTTCTTGTTTTGTTTTGTTTTGACTCGAGGCGAAGACTCCCTTCTGACGTCTGTTTACCACTGCCAGACAACGCGGCGTGCGCATGCGTCAAGAGGATTGATGGGAATTGCAGTCAGTCATGTGATAGGCTGCGCACCGTAAACACGACCGGAGGAAACCGGGATCCCGAAAAAAAAAACCGAGCACGCAAAATGTTATGTAATAGTTTCTAAAGATGAGTGAGGGAGTCCTGTCTGGGGCGAAATGGTTTTGTCATTTTCGGATCTCTAGATTGTTATGAAAGCGGGTGAAGATCCCTAATCCCTGAAGATCTCCAATGAAGACCTCATGCTGCCCACATGCTTTTCCAATGAAATTGCAATCTCGTTTTTTAATTAAGATCAAGTGGATGAAAGCTATTTTTGTGTTAGAAGATGTTTACGCCAGATTGTCACTGTAATGGAGAGTCGTCATTATCTGAAAAAGCCGCGTTGTTACATTTCTGAAGTAGTTTTCAAATTAAATGCAAGGTTATATATTAATTGTGCGTGGCAGCTCAGTGGTGTTGTGTATCCTCATTTTAATTTAGTCATTTAAAACTGAATTTCAGTCGTAAATGCATTGCTCTCTTTAGGTCAGCTGTTGCTCATACGCGAGTTTTTAAATGCATGTGTCAGTGTCTCGATACGGATCAGCCACGAGAACTACAATACCCACAGGACCTTCCAAGTCATTACCCCTTTTCCTCAAGCGTTGGGCTGTAGAGGAGTATGATGCAACAATCAGTGATACCGGTCAAAGTCAGTGTTAGAAATGGGATTAAGCAGTTGTATTTATTTAGATATCATTTTAATTGATCGTGTTTGTTTCTTGTTTGGCTAAATACAGATTCTATTACCACGGTAGTGTGTGCGTGTTCAATGAAAAAAAGATTGAAAACAAGAATTAGTTTTATTTTCTTTTGTGATTTCATACCTCATGCATAACAATCAGTACTGAAAGCCATTATTGCAGAATGACAGAAACGTGAAATTAAATAGCAGCATTTTTTTTGTTTTTGTTAAGTATTATTAAAACTAAAAAGTCTGCGTCGATAAATCACAATTTTACTGACTAGTCTACTGTTATTTTATTTAAAATAAGTGTCCTCCCAGCCTCTTCGTTTTCAAGCTCAGTGAATATTTGGAGGAGATACCAGCTCCATAATTCAGATATTTCAAATCCTTTGGTTTTTTTATGGTGGTGTTCAACGATTAAAGAGATTTTTTTTATAATTTAACTGACAAATATTTGGCAAAGTTATAGTAACCAAGAAATAATGAATAAAGAAATAAATAAAACTGATTGTTGTGTGTGATGCCAGCACTGGGGGGCGCTGCGATATTTCTGACGCCACACAGATCCTCGCTCTGATTGGTCGAGGACTGAGCGCTTCGTCCAATGACTAGGATGTCCTCGTTTTCAAATCCACTCGGAAATATCAAACACTCGGCCTGTTTAGAGATCTGGTAAGATGATTATAATACTTCCTAAAGATTATAATCTGTTTATTTTTTTTAGAATTTGTATCAAGTTTGTCTGTTCTTTTCCGGAAGTTGCTTATTACTATTGTTGCGTGTCAACGGTTATATTTGTGTTACCATAGCAAAACATTCGCTGCAGTTGTCAGTTAACTTACAAAGTGAGTTTCTTCTAGTATTTATATTCTGTTATGTATTATAACTCATCCAGAGCTATTATCAGAAATGTTTATATAACTTATCTTTATTTCTAAATGTGGTAGTGTTTAAATTTAGACCAGTATTTAAGGAATTCAACCTGATGCTTCCTTTTGTTACAAATGTGTCATCCTTTGTGAAATGTGTGATTGTCAGTAAGTAGGTTTCAGGAAGCTACAAAGTCATTCACAGAGTTTTTATTCCTTTCAGAGACCCGCCTGCTATTGAAATGGAGAGCTTTCTAAGGCGGAAGCTTACCCAGGCCGGTGGCAGCATATTGAGCGGGTCATCTCTTCAAAAACCTGTTTCTTCTTACCAGCCTATCAATTTACCAGATCTGTGTTCTAGTTTCTATTCAATTGCAGATGAACCTTTTCCTCAAGTTTCTGGATTTCTTGATGACACTGTCGGCCCTTCGTTTCTTTCAAATGAAACAGGAACTGTGTTGAATTTACCTGCTTGCACGCCATCAGGAAATCAAGCAAAAAATAAGGATGAAGGAGTTTTAGCACCAAGAAATGAGGCTACTAATGACCCTGGCCTTAATTGCTCTCTTGAAGCGCACTGTCAGTTGGCAAATGGAAGCACGTCTACTAGATCGCCACAGAATGAAAAAGACATTACCACTGCAACGGCGGACAAAGCAGAAGGCGACTGCGTTGATGCCACAGTATCCACTACATATTTAGAGAAATCTGATTTAATTAGTGTAGAGTTGAAGAACAGCACTTTTGATGTGTCCCAAGACTCGAAAGAACGGTCTGACGCTGGAATTAATGCAACTGTCGATCTACACAACATCAGAGAGAAGAACAGCACTTTTGAGTCTCAAGAGCCTAGACTCAATTCAACAGTGGATATTGAAGTACTCAATACAAAGACTGAGTTAGGAAACAGCACTGTTGAACTGGTCCAGTCACATGACCCTAAAGAGGGACCTGACACTGGGGTTAATGCAACTGTGGATATTCCTAATCTAGACAGCGCACAATCTAAACATAAATCATGTGTTGATCGCACTGTACCATTAAACACTACTACAGAGCAGCCAAATGAAAAGCTTGAAGGAACTATAGACATTCAACCACAAGACAAATTGGATAGTAGTTTTAACTCTGCTGAGATTGATACTATAAAAAACACAGAGGAAGTTAATTTAAAAGTCAATGCAACTGTTGATGTTGTGGAGCAAACAGCCAGTGCTCCTCTTCAACCCTCTGGTGAAGTTGAACAATCAAACTCAGCTCCTATAAAACCAGTTGAGATGGTTAAACATAATACAACCACTGATCTTATTCCTCCAGAAGTTCTGGTTTTGAAGGACACCACTGTTGAAATGAAGCCCTCCAGCACAGAGTTGGCTGACCAGGTTAATGATGCTTCTAACTCTGTAGGTGTCACTAAACCCACTTCTAACAGCAGAGACGCAGAAGTTGAGATAAGCACCACAGCTGTTGTTTGCTCTGTCAGCGCTCCTGATGATGCTCTCGATGATGCTCCTGAGCTTAAAACAGAGGATCATCCCAAAAAACCATTAAGTCCTGGATTGTCAGAAGCTGAGTCTCTTCCTTCTTCTGATATGGGAAATATCAGCAGAAACAGTATTTTTTGTTTAGATGATACTTTGGACATGAAGACGAACTTCCTGGTTACCTCCACGCCTATCGTGTTTAGCAAAGAATCCAGATTTGAGATCATGAGAGATGTGAAGCCCAGAAAGAGGCTGTCTGTGATCAACAGCATCGAGGCCCAGTCGAATGATGAGCTGGTTTGTGCAAGTAATCATGACGGAACCGATGCTGTGCAGGTGACTGAGAGCTCTAGTGAGAGTCAGAAAGTCTCTGCAACATACACTTCAAGTCACAATACACCCGAACCAGCAAATGAGAACAAGCCTACCACAAAACTTCAGATGAAAAGACAGCTTCCTCAGCTTTCCTCTAAGCTGAGTTATCCCAAATCCAGTCTTCCTCCAAGGCCTCAGCCATCAGTGAACTCTTCAGTAGCGGTCAAACCAAAGACTCTCCAAGGGCCTCCAGCCCCGCATCCGCCTGAAACATCATCCACCACCCTGCCTGCCAACAGGAAGACGGTACAGATGAACAGGGGCAAGAACATTGCACCTGTCAAGAGCATAGCGTCAGCTAGTACTGTTAAGGTATGAAACTCCATGTGTTATTGCTGTGTCAGTGAGCTGGTTACAAACATTAATCTTGTGTGTGGTTTAAATGTTGTTGGGTTTTTTTTTCTTTATTTAAAACAGACCTCTTTGGCTTCTACTGTCACTGGATACAACTTTGCTGCTGGTGAGTGGCTTATGTGTACACATTTCATATTTATTGTTAGAAAGTTTGCGGTCAGTTTTGTTCTTCACTGATTGATAAAGGATGCACTTAATTAAAAGTGACAGTTTGGGCATTTGTACTGTAACAAAATATTTCTATTTCAAATAAATGCTGCTCTTTTGAGCTTTCTATTAATTAAAATAATTATTATTAAGTTTCCATCATAAATAAAAGGGAAAGGAAAGGATGTGGCATGTGGCCAGGTATGGTATGGAATTTGTGCTCTGCATTTAACCCATCCAAGTGCACACAGTAGTGAGAAGTGAACAACCACACACACCGTGAACACACACCCGTAGCAGTGGGCAGCCATTGCTGCGGCGCCCAGGGAGCAGTTGGGGGAACGGTGCCTTGCTCAAGGGTCTCACCTCAGTCATGGTATTGAAGGTGGAGAGAGAGCTGGTTATTCAATCCCTCCACCCACAATCCCTGCCGGACCTGGGACTCAAACCTGCGACCTTTGGGTTACAAGTCCAACTCCCTATCCAAATAGTGAAGTCTTTAGCCAGGAATTCTATTTATATTCTTAAAAAAAGAAACAATTGTCCCCTTTAGACTTGCACTCATTAATTTAGCTTGTTTTAAAAAAAAAAATAATAAATAAAACTTCTCTATTGTTTTTGTGTTCTGTTTGTTTTCTTATTTATTATACAATTAACAAAAAGAAAAAAGGGCCTGTAACACTAGCTTGCTCTCTTTTTATCGTTTTATTATTTTACTTTTTATTTATTACTTTAAGTGAGATTTCACAATATTACTGTTTTTACTATATTTCTGAAAAAGATCAAAACAAACCCAAACGTTTGAACCGTAATGTGCATAGCTGAATGTTTGTTTGTGTTTTTTACATTACTAATGTTGTATTATGAATATCAATTATGTATTCTATAAGCTGTAATGTGGTTGCAGTTGCAAAACCTTCAAGCTCGGGTATACAGCAAATTAAACCATCAGGACTACCACCGCCAACCCGTAAAAGACTGGCTCTCAAGACCCCTCAGACTACACGATCCTCTGTAGAAACCGTTCTGACTCAGCCTAGTAATAAATCGACAGGATTACCAGGTACTTTTCACTGATAGTTTTTTTTTCTGTGTGTATCTTCAAGTTTATTTAATATCAGGTTTGCTGATTACATATTTAATGCAACATTTATTCCTAGTAAGTAGACAAAATGATTATGAGAATGAAGGGCTCTGATTTGATGTAATGCTTTGTCATTATTTCCTTTAATTTTATCTATAAAAGGTATGAGGACGAGGAGTTCACTGCTTCCCAGTGTTGGCCAAAAGCACTTGAACAATGATGGTTTGCCTTCGGCAAAGAGAAAAAGAATCGGTGCGGTCATTTGTCCTTTTTTATTTACCTTTTATCAATTACGATGATGATAACTGCACTAGTGAGACTTGGTAAATAGAAATATCTCTAATACTTTCAGAAGGTCTGCAACAACTTTTAACCACAACATCTTTAATAAAATCAAACCAAAGCCAAACAAGAGTACTAATGTTATCTCTGGTATATTCTAGTGTTGTAGGGTTACAAAATAATGCAGCATTAACTATTAAAAGTAAAATACATTAAGTATTTTGATGCAGACTAATTGTTAAATTCATGGTATAATACCATTTAAAGGTTTTCATTATACTTCATTATATTTCATTATGAATTGCAATATTAAATATTTATTTAAAAATGAAAAGACATGGTGTACAAAAAGCTTTGGGTGTATCAAAGCAATGTTCAGAAACATTATAGTCTGTAAAATGTGGAAAATAGACACTCTTTGCCTTAAGCCACATAGACAGATCTCAACAGCATATCTCCTAATGTATCATTATTGCAAAAAAAGGCCATCAGGAAACTGGGCAAGAAAGTTGAGTCATAAAACAGAATTGTCTTGAACATGTTTTATTTGCACGATAGCTCCTTGCCTGACTACAGTAGCTGTAATCCAGACTGATTTGATATCCTTGTGAAGTGCGCAGTAATAGCCTTGCTGAAAGGACTGGTGCTTTTGGGAGCTTGTTGTCAAAGCCTTTTTAATTCATGCTTCTAAAAGGAGTTGTGTGTGCATGTCTTTTCATTCGTTTTGAAATAGAGATTTGTAGTGCTGTTTCAGCTCAATTATGGGGTGGTACATTGGCATCCAGGGTGGAACATTGGTATTAATTATAGATGGGGTGGGAAATGTATACTGCACAAAAATGCTCTTATGACAGAAAATTGCAATTGCATTAAACTGATTAAACAATATACAGTTAAGGAGTTATAAAGTGTTGCAAATTGCTATTTCGGTTTCAAATAAGGTCTGTACTGTTCATGAAAGGATCACATTGAACATGTTTCGACCGTCTCAAATGTGGATTTATTAGTCATTTAATGAAGCTGCCAAAAGAGGACCTCATTTGAGTCTATTTCTCTAACTAGGCCTTTGATGCATTCAACGTCTTTTGTCCATTCTCTCGCTCTCTCTCCGTCCTGGTTTGGTCAAGTTTGCCAATTAAGAGCTACTTTCAACTGTGCTAACATGAGATGAAAGTTTTCTCTTGTACCACACAATTAAGTGACACACTGTTGAAAATGGTCTTCACTAGTGAAGAAAAAACCATGTATGGACTTTTTCAAATAACTAAGCTTTACTAAACAAGGCCTTTGTAACAAATGTGTTTGAAATATTATGGCTTTCATTTCGAATCACTGATCTGATGTATGTCTTGTGTTTGTATCTATAGCACCTGCTCTGTCTACAGTAGAGAGTGATGCTGTGCATGTAGCTGAAGGAGCACATGAACCAGGTGAATTTTGATGGTGATTATCATAGAGACCATGCAAGACGTTTTCAAATTCACTGTTTTATGTTCTTAAACCTATCAATGTTTTTAACCCCCACCCAGGTTGTGTTAATTGCTTGCAACACCAAGAAAAACTTGAGAGGGTCATTCAAGAACTAATGGGTTTGCGTTCAGGTATCGTTTGTATTTTCTCTGATAACTCCACCCTGTTTGTTAATTTTGAGATGATGTTTTGGTTTTGTTACATTTTGCATACCCTTATCTTTTATAGAGTGTAAAAACTGGGGACCATTGCATGAAAAACTTGAGATGTGCGTAGAGGAGCTGAAGAGAATTTAAGTTGGTATTACATAAATTGCAAAAAAAAATATATATCATAGAAATTCATTTAAATTTGAGTGGTTTTGTTTGTATGTTATTATGTTAAATATGTTTGAGTTAATTGTACAGATGAATATCAATATGCTACAAGTGATATAAGTAGAATTGTATACCTCTGCCTGATTCTCTCTCTCTCTCTCTCTCTCTCCCTCCCACAATTAGAGGAGAAAAGAAAAGAAGTAACAAGGAAAGTTATAATTGTGAAAGTTCTATGCAGTTCTATGCATTTTTATATGCTTTTAAAAAATGTTAACACTGTTTAATAAAATGTAACTCAATCAAATACACTGTCTGCCGTAAGTGTCTCGCTAATAAATTACGATGTATTTTACAATATGCTATATGGTTTGTTTTGAGAGCGATTTTTGATTCAAAATGCAGCAAGAATGTCAGAAATGCGGGAAAATCATGTCGTCATTGGCAACACGTTCTACTACGATCGGCTTTGTCCTTGAAGTAAAAAAACCCGGACCCTGAGGGGGAAATGAGTCAAGCAGCTTGTCCTTAAAAGGGTTTCCGGATGAGTGTTGTATGTCTGTGTGCTAACGTTACTCAGTTTCCAGTCAGCTCACTGCTCGCCACGCATCGTCTGTCTGTCTGATAAGCCGCTGGATTTCAGTACATCGTCTCAACAGAGGGTAACTACCATTTTAACGATTGTTCGATCTGAGACTCCGTTCTTAATCTGAAATATGAGACGTTTCGATTACTTGTTAACTAATCCATCTGAATGAGATTTTCTACCGTAAGCGGGTATCCCATATGTTTGTCATTACGTGCATCCTCGTGGCAGAAATGGCGCGCGTGCCTTTAGACGTGAAATGTGCTCTACTTTATTATTAATTAAGCCCGTGTATGTAAATAACTATACAGACTCGATGTAATAATCACGTTAGCAAAACACATTAAAAAATATTCAATAATTAAATGTGTCTATATGTATACATCTTGCAAATGACAACATAAATCAATGTGCTGTTCATGTAGGCAGATTTTCAGGGGCAGTTTTGAACGTGGTTTAAAGTTAGATATTAGTTTAAATAACTCATTCTAATGCACTGATGTGTTCAGTTTAGTATGTGTCTTTATGCATGTGAGTCTTTGACATATTTCTCAAAAACAGCAGCAGTGTGACCGGGCTACTGAATGACACTCATAATATGCTGAGCTGTAAAATAGTTTCATGAAGTAAAAATTCAATTGTAAATGTAGGAGTGTCATAAGCGGTGCTGCTGCATGCCATTTAAATAGTAAACTAGACACTATCAAGTGATTTAACAGGAGAACTTTCTCTTCAAAGCAGGGTTTTTATTTTTGACATTCAGAAGAAAGCCTCTTGGCTACTTTGCTTCCAGAAAGTGGGCTGCGATTGCTTTGAGGACTCATCTTCAAATACACTATAAATACAAATACTCTGGTTTTCAAACCAGCAAACTCAGTAGAACTAAGGTTAGATATCCAGATAATCGGCAAAGGCCACTAGTCCGAACCTGTTTAAGTTACCTAGCTTATTGCTTGAATTTATTTTTGTTTATTGCTCAGAAAATAAGAGTTATTAATAACATGACCAACTGACAGGAAGTGTTATAAACTTAACATGCTAGTCTGAAATACTGGAACTGGAACATATCCTCTAAACAGTTTATCAGTCTTATCAGTGTCAAAGGCAGCGCTTTGACTGGTTCCACTCATAATCAGCTTTTTACAATAGTAATCTATTATGGTTTAATCACCATTTACAAGGACTACAAAGACTTTGTTGTAAAGTTAGTCAGGGTTTTTTTTTTTTTTTTTTTACTGCTAGTGGTTTTATATAATAACTCCTGGAAGGAAGTAAATGTCTTCCGTGTAGTAGCTAACGTCACTGAGTTATGCAGAAAGACAGTAATTTTTTTAAAAAAGGTGTCCTTGTTTCATTTTTATGTATGAGGATATACTTTGAACACTAAGAATGCAGTAAAAAATACTGTCAGTGTTTTTCTGTTATATAATTGTGTACTGACTATGCAGTTGCAGGTTTACTTCTAGTGTGATCTAGTTAGTGCCATAGACAGGATCTGATCAAACATGTATGACTGCTCAAGCTTCTGGACAGAAACCGCACAAGAAACCCTTTCCTGCATGTGCTCTGTTTCTAGTGAAAAGTGTGTAACGCTGGCTGTTTGACATCAGCCATTAATATTTCTGTTATGTAAACTCTGCATTCAAATAGCATGGCTGACCTTTTTTAAATATTCACCAATCTGCATTCAGAGGGTTTTTTTTTTTCTTTTGACCTCAGATGTACTGCTTTTCCCAGTTTCACCCGGTCTGCTCTTTTCATCTAGCCAGTGAATTGTGATGAATCAGTTTGGTCTTGCCTAAAAATTGTTTCCATCCACACCAATGTCAGCGCTCTTTATCTGGGATTTGGAGCTGTTGAACTTCATGAATTATGACTTTGTAATAAAAGGGCAAACCTCTTGGATATTAATCTTATTAAATTTCCTGATGGGTTGAACTGCCCTGTGGTCAGATGAGGTGTTCGTTAAGTGCTAAGAGATTGCTCTGTCTGTGTCTACGGGTGTGGTGGATAACAGCCGCCCTTTTGTATGCCCTTTACATGAAATGACTTGTGTAAAGAGCCCTTCACATCAAGAATGTTTATTAAATCTTAATAGCAACCATTCAAAGACTGTGAGAATAAAGGCAGCCATATCTACAGAATCACTTTCAGAACAGTTTCCGGATGAGCGATTAAAAACATCGGAAGCCAACAATCAGAATAAAGCGCTTGAGCACCCCAGTGGAAAAATAGTATGATTTATTTGAAATGCATTTATTTTGTGCTGAGTATACTACAAATGCCAATACATATCAATGTGCTAAATAAAAAAAGATGCAGTTGTACTTTTAGGATAGCCTACGAAACTTGCTCATTTCAGAACTACTGTTTTTGTGCTCAATGCATAAAAGAAGTCTTGAAGTAGTGCTGAGGTCCAAATAAAGATATACTGAAGTATATTTGATTGTGTTAAAGTGGAACTACTCCAAGTGTATTTACAATATCTTGCATTTAAAGACTAATGTTATGCAGAAAGCATGTAGTCCTTATTAACAGCGACATTAAAACACATTTTAGGCATAATATTAAAAAAATGTGCGTCGTGCGATAAAGAAATACTTCAAATATAAAGCTTAATTATAGTTGTATATCAGTAAGTCTTAACTGAGATGTCAGTAAATATGTTAATGAATTTAAAATATAAATTATATGGCATTGTTATATATATATATATATATATATATATATATATATACACACACATATACAGGTAAAGAGAACATTATTCTACATTGGTGTGAAAGCTGTCATCGTGGACCACAAAGCCAGTCATAATTGTCCATTTTTTAATAAATAAGGTTTCCATTGTTGTATGGTTTGTAAGGATAGGGTAATATTAGGCCAGAATACAAATATTTGAAAATGTGGTATATTTGAGGGTGCTAAAAAATTACAATATTGAGAAAATTGTTCAAATTAAGTTCTTAGCAATGCATATTGTAAAAAATTAAGTGTTGATATATTTATGGTAGAACATTTACAAAATATCTCGATGGAACATGATGTTTACTTAATATCCTAATGATTTTTGGCATAAAAGAAAAATGTATAATTTCGACCCATACAATGTATAGTTGGCCATTACAAATATACCCATGCCGCTTATGACTGCTTTTGTGGTCCAGGTTCAAATATAGTTTTTATTCTTAGTATGTACAGGCTTTAGAAGTTCACCATTTTCAGTCAAGACAAGTAATTTAAAATATCTTAATAATTGTTCCTCAAATTGAACATCTAAATCAGGCCACTCATTTATTGACCTAATTAGCAAGAAAGGCAGGATTTATTGTACATTTTTGTATAAATTTTTTTTATTTCTCTTCTCCTTTAATGCCTTCAGCTTTATCCTCCTCAACGTTAACCATCATGGCTGATAATAAACTGGCCTCCTTTGGGAAGATGCTGCTGAGGCGTCGCGTGCTGAACACTTCTCAGGACGAGACCCGCTTTGCTCGCTGCCTCACCACTCTTGACCTCATAGCCCTCGGGGTGGGGGCGACACTGGGTGCAGGTGTCTACGTCCTGGCTGGTGAAGTGGCCCGAGAGAAGGCTGGACCTGCCATCGTGCTTTCTTTCCTCATTGCGGCCTTGTCTTCTGTCCTCGCTGGCTTGTGCTACGCCGAATTTGGTGCACGTGTTCCCAAAACAGGATCTGCTTACCTGTACAGCTACGTGACAGTGGGTGAAATATGGGCATTCATCACGGGATGGAACCTCATTCTGTCATACGTGATTGGTGAGCGACTTTATCTTTAGAAACTAGTTTAATAATGTGACTTCAATCTGGACTGAAAAACATTTCCTCTTCGAATCCAAATGTAGTAATTAATCATCAGCTCCCACGAGTTAACTCAGAATGCAAGCCCAAGAGTTTGACCAATTATATGTGATTATGAATGAGCTGAAGTGGTTTTGAAACTGTATGAAGTGTTTACTCCTCTAGACCGAAGGGCCCTTGAGTGGCTGCTTAGGTTTAATGTAACAAGTGGACGTTCTGTTTGCATCTACTCATGTGTCTTTCTCTCCATTTCACAGGCACAGCCAGTGTGGCACGGGCTTGGAGCTCAACATTTGACAATCTGGTCAACAAAACAATCTCTGATTTTTTCGCTGATTCCATGTCATTTCCAGACACTGGAGAAGTGTTGGCAGAATATCCAGATGTGTTTGCTCTCATCCTGGTCATGTTGCTCACTGGTGAGAACCTTTTTCTCTCTAAGAATCACTAGACTGGACTGTAATCTGATGATTGCCAGTTACTTTCCAAAGTCAAGATTTTCGATTATTCCAGAGTTATTGAACCCACCTCTTATCTAACATGTTGGAGAGCCAAAAATGTTCTTTGGTTCTACCACAACAGTTATGCTGTAGCATTAAAATCATTTTAAATGGTCCCAATATACCCATTAGTCATAGGACTGTTGCTCATAATTTCTTTTCACCGTTGCCATGCAAAAGACCATAATGGTGTGAATTTGCTACCTCTCACTTCCCACGCAACAGGATTATTGGCATTTGGAGTGAGTGAGTCTGCACTTGTCAACAAGATCTTCACAGGAATCAACCTGGTGGTTCTGACATTTGTTATTATATCGGGCTTTGTGAAAGGCGACACTGCCAACTGGAACCTCACCGTGGAGAATTACATTAACAGCACAAACAACTACGATGCACAGTAAGTCACACTGCCTTAATTTCTATTGCTATGCCTGCATGAGTGTTTCATTTATGCTCTAAACCAGGGCTGTCCAAACTCAGTCCTGGAGGGCCCGTTTCCTGCAGAGTTAAGCGCCAACTTGCCTCAACACACCTGCATGGAAGTTTCTAACATGCCTAGTAAGTGCTTGATTAGTTGCTTCAGGTGTGTTTAATTAGGGTTGGAGCTAAACTCTTCAGGATCGAGTTTGGACAGCCCTGGTTTAGAGCATAAATGAAACACTCATTAGTAGCACTTTAGCATGTTTACCATTAGCATGTTTACTGATTACAGGTTTACAATTAAGCTACAAGGAAGATATATTTGATGAGATTAAAATGACAATTAAATAATGCAAAAGTTAGCTGAAAGTAAATAAATAAAGTTAAAACTGTCATATTTAAATTTATTTTAAAGACATACTAAATAACAGAAAAATCTAATTAGTAAATAAAATATAATAAGTTTCTTTATAAAATTAGAAAAATTTAACATCTTAGAATAGTTAATAAAATTTGTATTATTTATTATTAAAAATGATGATGATGATTTAAATATGTAAATTAAAAAATTTACAAATTAAAACATGTATAAAATGTACACACAAATGTATATATGAATATATTAATTATAAATTTGAAGCTTGAAAGCTTTCATATCTTATAAAATTCTTACAATTAAATTCAAAATTAAATTAATCAATGTAAATTAAATTAATAAGATGAAAAAATGACAATTTGCAAAAATAATAATAATGAAAATTACAAGTGGTAAAAATCTTGAAACAAAATTTTAAATATTTTGAAATTATGTACACACACATGTATATGTATGTTTGAATTCACAGTAAATTTGAAGTTTGAAAACTCTTTGATATTTTAGGAAAATGGAAAAAGAATTTGGATCGGGTGGCTTTGCACCATTTGGCTTAAGTGGAATCCTAACTGGCGCTGCTACTTGCTTCTATGCGTTTGTGGGTTTTGACTGCATCGCAACCACAAGTAAGTTCCGAAGAACTTGTTGTGAAAACCAGTATGACCTATTTTGAAACCCAAGCTTACCTCAGCTCTGGTGATTTTGTAGGTGAGGAGGCCAAAAACCCCATGCGTTCCATCCCGATCGGTATAGTGGCCTCTCTTCTCATCTGCTTTTTTGCCTACTTCGGAGTGTCAGCAGCGCTCACGCTCATGATGCCCTATTACAAGCTGGATGTTCACAGTCCACTTCCAGAGGCCTTCAGTTATGTGCAGTGGGGCCCTGCTCGCTATATTGTGGCAGTGGGGTCTCTGTGCGCCCTTTCCACCAGGTACGTTTATTGATATTTACATAAACTTATTTTAGTATTATTGAGATACAATTATAGATTTGTTAGTATTTAGAATTTTTATTATCTCCTTTCATGTCCGTTTATGTTCAAGTGTTCAATACCTAATTTTTTTGGGAGTTTCCTACATTTTTACATTTTCCAGCGATTCTCAAACGATTTGCTCAAAGCAGTTTCAGATTCAGTCTCTCTTTTAATACTCTTTCTCCTCTCCGTGAGCCTACTCTGCTCTAAATGGTCAGATGGCCTAGTCTGTTGTGATTGGTTTACTGCGTACAGCTCCAGCTTATGACTCATTTAGGCTGTTTAGAGTACATTCTATATTTTGTGAGGCGTTAACTTTATTTATCGTGCACTTTTACAGCTTTGCAGATCGTTTTCATTCACATACAGCAGCAATATACTCTGCATTAATGCCAATATTGGAAATAGCGTAATAGGGGCACTTAAAATTTTGATTAGTTTAGTATTTATTTATTTATTTTAGGTTTTAATATTATATTTAAAGACATCATATTAGCTGAAATTTAATGTAATAAATTTATTTTGTTTCAGTTAATCAAAAGTTTTTTATGGTTTCAATTTCATTTAATTATAACCGTACTTAAAGTCAACATGTGATGACTTTTTTTAATGTTTTTTTATGTTCAGCTTGTTGGGCTCCATGTTCCCTATGCCTCGTGTAATTTATGCCATGGCTGAGGATGGTCTACTCTTTCGCTTCCTCTCCCGCATGCACAAGAAAACCAAGACACCTGTGCTGGCCACCATTGTGTCTGGTATTGTAGCAGGTAAGACTGTATTTTTATTCTTGTAATGACTGTCAGTGGATGATGTAACTCTCTTAATAATTGAGACTAACTCTAGAATCTCGCTAATTTCCTCCCTGTAGCTCTCATGGCCTTTCTGTTTGATCTCGCTGCATTAGTGGACTTGATGTCAATTGGGACCCTGTTGGCATACACTCTAGTTGCTGTGTGTGTACTCATTCTCCGGTGAGTATATACACGCACACTAACATTCAAAAGTCTGGGGATTTTTAAAAGAAATTAATACTTTTATTCAGCAGAGTTTTTAAATAAATTGACTAGTAATTTCTTATGTTACAAAATATTTATAATGAAAATATATATAATTTAATTAAAATATATAACTTTTTATTGATCAAAGAATCCTAAATGTATCACAATTTCAGAAAAATATTGTAGCAGCTCACCTGGGGTTTAAATTGATGATAATAAGAAATGTTACTTGAGCAGAAAACCAGAAATATCATGTGACATTGAAGAATTTTAAAACGTATATTATATTATACATTTCAATGTATACTTAAATTTAATATATACTAAAATAAAAAAGTCATTTAAATTGTAGTTATAAACTGTTTTACAGTATATTTAATTGAATAAATGCAGCCTTGGTAAACATAAGAGATGTCTTTCAAAAACAAAAATAATCTGATATTTGACACTTGAAATTCAGTTTCATATACTTCTATTTTCTTTACCCTGCAGGTACCAGCCAGGCAGTCTTGGTACCAGTGGAGTGAATGAGAAGCCCATGGAGCTAGAGAGGCTGAAGCCTAAAGGAGCAATGGCAGATGTGGATAGTGGGGATGAGTACAGCCAGGAGCTGGAGACAACACCCCTTAAGGAGAGGTTTTCCTTCAGGATGCTGGTGCAGCCCATCTGTGACGTGCCCACCAAGATTTCAGGCATCATTGTTTACGCCGTAACTGGCACCATATGTAAGCATTCCCAACCCCAGTTTATTATTTACCCTTTTTCCTGCAACGTGTAATGTAAATCTCAGGGAAATGTAAAATGATCATGTTGGTGTTCATGTAGTGAACAGGCAGATAACATGCTTCTGTTTTGTTTATTCTCTTCAGCCGTTCTGTTCACTCTGCTGTGTGTGGTGCTGGCGGTGTACGGAGAGCAGGTGGGGAAGGGCAGCGCTTTTTATGTCTCTTTGGTTGTTTTCCTGTCTGTTCTGTCTTCTGTCTGCATCTTCATCATCTGGCGACAGCCCCAGAGTAAAGAGGTTCTCACTTTCAAGGTACAAACTTAATTTACACAACTTGCGTTTTGTTCAATTGAGAATGTCAGATCTTTAGGTGATTATAATAATCCTCTCTCTCTTCGTTTTGTAGGTGCCTTTGCTCCCTATTCTGCCATTGGTCAGTATCTTTGTAAATATTTACCTCATGATGCAATTTGGTGGACCTACATGGATTCGTTTCGCCGTATGGATGGTTATTGGTGAGTTATAGCATTTGTGTGTGTTAAATGTATACTGCCATTTAAAAGTTTGGAGTCAGTAAGAAAGAAAACTAATACTTTTAGACGGATTCATTGAAATGTTTGTAAGTAACAGTAAATACATTTTAATGTTGTCAAATGATTGCATACAAATTAAATATTTTTGTTTAAATAATATGTGTGTGTGTGTGTGTGAACTATGTATATTTATTTTGTTTATATACACACATGCATGTATATATTTAACAAAAATATCTTATGTTTATATATTAAGTATATTTTCAAAATATATACTGTATGTGAGTATTTATATATGCATAATAAATATACACAGAACACACAGATATATTATGTAAACAAAAACTGATTATTTTTAATCACGATTAATTGTTTGACAGCATATAGTACATTTACAAAAATCTATTTCAAACAAGTGCTGTTATTTTGAACTTTGTTTATTAAAGAATCCTGAAACATGTATCATGGTTTTTATGATGCACAAAAATATTCATAAATCATTACATAAACATCAAGTCAGCATGTTAGAATGATTTCTGAAGAACCATGTGACTGAAGACTGGTGAAGCGGAAAATTCAGCTTTACGTCAAAGAAATAAATTATATTTGAAAAAAGAGAACAGTTCATTTAAATTGTAATAATATTTATTGATTTTAATCTCATTATTGTATTTTTAACTAGTTTTGGTATACGCATAAATGACTTCAAAATCATAACAAATCATACCAACCCCAAACATTTGTAATTATATGCTATCATGAATGTTTTTTTAATTAGTGTGCTTTAAATTTTGCCTTCATGCCTTTTGTCTCTTTTAGGTTTTTTTATTTATTTTGCATATGGAATAAGGCACAGCTCTGAGGGTAAAAACAACTCCCCAGAAAAATTTGAGCCCATCCTTCAAGCAAAGAAACCAATCTACCTAACAGATGATGACAGTGAGCGCGAGAAGGCCACACCTTAAGCACAGCAACGGGATTGGTATGGCAGCAACGTTACAACCGGTTTTGTAAAATGCTGCAGTTTCACTTATTAATGCACCTTATAATTCTTCTAAAGTCTGCATCAAAAACTGACAAAAAAGGGTTTCACTCAGCCGTTTTTATTCAGTAGGTAAACTGTATTTCTTGCAAATGAATTACCTTGTGTCAGTATATGATGGTACTGTAACAGTGTTACTTATGTTTGTCTAGGCTTCATTATGAAATGAATTTAGTCTAGTCCTACATGTACTTTGTATGCACGTGTTGTTATCAGAGACGGTTATGCTCGAAAGACTATTCATGAACAGGGTGTCTGCCTGTGGGTGGTCATTTAGGGTGACTCCTTCCCCTCACAATGAATAGGAATATGTTATTCAAAGGCTTTGTTTAGACAGGCAGTAAAAATCTCATTGGGCGTACACCACTCAAGGTTTTTTTAAAATAATTTATGATGCAATCTTTGTGCAACAACCTTCATGTCCACATTTACTAGTATAGCAGATAGTGTCACATTCTACATATGTTGTAAAAGTGACTGATTGCACAATGATGTTCTCTCATGTGCCTCATGAGTTCAGCGCTGCAGTGAGATGTCAAGGTGGACCTGAACAAAAGCTAAATATATGCTTTTCTCTCCTCCTGTTTCCACCCTAAAAGGTGTATGAGTCTCTTTTCGTGATGCTAGCACTCATGTCATTACTATAATATCCGCTCTAGATATTGATACAGCCTCTGCTGTAGGCAAACAGATCAGAATTCATCCTCTGCAAAATAACAGTAAGCACAGTCAAAAAATTCACATTAGATTTGTGTGCAGTGTGAACAAACCCAATATATTTTTATTGTAGCAGGTAGAATTGAGAGAGTGTAAAATAACACGCATTATTGTTTTGAACTCAAAACGTCCTTGTAGTACTTGATTTTATAAACTTGATATGATTGGAAAATATGATACATGAAAATTATTTTAAAAACCATCTTGGATTTTGTCAGTAGTTTTCTATTTGTAAAAGTATGTGCTTGTATATTTTTGTAAACTTATTCATGTATTTAAGTACCAGCAGGAGGAAAATGTATTTATTGTTGATGTCAATGTAATATGTTTTACACATTTAGAAAGAACAATACATTTTAGCACAAGTTTTCTCTTTTGAGCTGTACGTATTTGGGATGTAAAACAGGAAACCCTCATTGTCTTAAATGTGCTTAATAGCAAAAACTTTTCTGGAAAGGGGTCTGTTTTTTTTTTACTTGCGAGACAAAATTAGTAAGTTTTTGTTTTGAGCGTCAGCATCTAAGTGCTCTTATTTTTCCATGCAATTTTTGCCAGTCTAGTTATCTTATGATAACACAGTTTATGCGGTTTTCATAATGTTTTTTGTAAAAACATTGCAATGTAAATGCTTTTTTTCTTTAAGGAAAAGTAGATCTGAATGTAGAGATTATTCAGCTTTGTGGCTTTTTCCATTTGCTGCTGGGATATAGTATGTTTTATTGACATGAACAGAGCAATGTATGGCTCTTTACACTACACACAGATATTTGTACAGTATATTTTTCAAAAGGTGCTGCATTTGCTGCAAATATTGTGACTTTACTGCCTGTTTTACAACTAATGTTTACACAATGCTGCTGTGTAGTTGAGCTGGAACTGTTTCTTCCAGTTTATTGAAAATCAAATCTGTTACAAAGTCTTACTGTTAACTTTGAACAGACACTGCCTTTTCTTATACAGACCCTTTATGAGTATTACTGTAGTCTACATTTCCTCAGAAGTGATGGCTTCACAGCTTTTCTTACTCTTTCAGTTTGAAAAAATGTGGAAAAGTATTTTAAAGGCATGTATTCCCTCTGGAACGTCTATGGGAATTTTTAAATTATGAGTAGAATAAGGTCTGCGGTTTACATTACATTTATTTAGCTAATAAGTGTATCTTGTAATATCTAATTATATTTAAAAAAATATATAACTTGCTAAACACGCTTCCAGATTGGCTTTTAAATTGACCCCATCACTGAAGAGCTCTATTGATATGTATTGCTACTGTAAAATAAAATACATTGCTTGTGTTGTAAGACATTGTTTCATCTTCATGTACATATTTGCTCTTTAAAGCTGAAGTGTGGAATTTCTGTGGCACTGATGTCAGCAAATGGAATTGCAAAAAATAAGTTATGGTTTTCATACAATGCTCCCGGATAGTCCCACCCTAAACTCACACCACTGGTTGAGCCAGAGCTGCTGTATTGGATGCTTAAACATGGATCTGCAGTATTTACCTTTACAGGGTAAATCAGAATATAAATGGCCCACTTTTAGGTGTCTCTGCAAGTTACACACTTCAGCTTTCCTATGTAAATAGCCTACTTAATGTGCCTTTATTGTGTTATACGCTGTTATCAAATAAATAAAACATGTATTGTCATTGAATTGTGTGTAGATTTCTTTTAAAATTTATTTGAGGGTCTGTGAAAATACAGAATTAAAGGATTTTCATAGGGAAGAGACCAAAAAACAGCATCCTAAATTTTAAGGTTGTTTACATACGATGTTTAACCCATTGACATGAGAGAGTTTAAATGTATGATTTAAGTGTTTTATATTTATGACCACGTTTAAGGAAAAAACAAGCAAACAAACTCATTCAAAGCTCATATAAATGAAAACACACATTCCATCACAGCCTGTGAAATGACTGCCATTCTGCAAGGTGCGATCAAAATGGAGAATTGCGTCCAAACTACAAGTCCCAGAAAGCCTTTCGCGCCGTTTCCTGCATATATGGCCAGCTGACTTCCGGTGTCTTTAAATTCTCAGCCATTAATCTGCCTGATCGCTGCGAGTGAATTTATCTACATCTGATCTGATTGAACGATGGCTATACCCATCAGTTAATGTTCGAGGTAAGCCCTGAACCGTCAAACGACCGCTCTGGATCTGTTAGACGCCCGAGACTCGATCAAAGCGGTCGTTTTAGTTCCTCTTTATTTTGCCGCAGTCAGAAATTATTCCAGCTCAAGGCCAGCGGTCGCGCGCACTGTCTTTCTGCTCTTACAGCCTTCACATCTCTCGCCTCATAAACTAAACAGACCTCTTGTTTAATGGTATGTGTGTCATCGTTTCGATGCTTTGATTTTGGAGTCGTTTGTGTTATTTCCTGATCAACAGTCGAGCTCATCCTGGTTTGGTGTCTGATTTGCAGGCGGATCTGGATTTCTAACACAGATTCGGTCTCAGGCGGATATATAATGCTGTCCCAGTAATACAAACACTAGTTTGGCTTTAAGTCAAGTAGAGCAAAGGTATGTGGATTTTTTTCCCCTCTTTCATTTCCCTGTTTATTGCCTACACTCTGGCTGTTTATCAGCCATATAGAGTGAATTGTTAATAAACGTTGCATATCCTTTAGGTGATCAGGTAAATGAATTGATCTTTACCATCTAGCAGTTCACTTGCTATACATTCACCAGGATGTTGTGAATCACTGTTTATAGGAATGTCTTATCACACCTACTGTATGTTGTAATATTATATATTTTCTCTTAT
Source organism: Enteromius mattozi (assembly GCA_032359235.1). NCBI lineage: Eukaryota > Metazoa > Chordata > Actinopteri > Cypriniformes > Cyprinidae > Enteromius > Enteromius mattozi. The sequence goes on from JAUMHE010000016.1 coordinate 3,754,987, forward strand.
TAAAGTCTGTCACCTAAAATGCAAATTAATTATGTAGTGTTAATGCATTGTTGACCACTGAACTGTGTATGGTAAACAAATCTGTGTGGCTTGTTGTGAATGATTGACTTGGTGTTAGGCTGTGCGAGGCAGAGAAAGGCCAGAGGGAGAAGACGTATAGTGAGTCTTTGTGCCAGGGGTTGTGCTCCCCTCTTACTGCTGGTCACCCATCGATTCCTGGCTGCCTTCCACCTCTGATCACAGCCATGACCTCTCAGAGAGACCCTGACACAGTGAGTATATCAGTCTACATCTCTCTACACGATGCATCATTGCACAAGTTGGTATTTTCAGACATACAAAGATAATATGAGAAATCATCTAGTGTCATCACTTTTAGAGTGCATTCAGATCTTAAAGGTACAGTTCACTGATGAACGAGTATTGTTATCATCTGATTTTGCACGGGTGCTGCTCAATACAGGTTTGATTTTTCTTCAATTTATTTATTTTTTTGTGAACTGTAAAGAGAGTTATTTAGCACAGTGTTCATCCTGCTCATTTCCATGCTATGAAGGTGGATAGTGGCCATCACTTTTTGTCTTTGAAAAAGACTCAAACCACTCAAAGCCTTCATTTGATAATAAGACTGACATATGCATCAGTGTTCACTGTAGTTTCTGCCCTAGTTTTTGTGTACATCCTGTATGCTTTTTACAAACTGGGGGTGAACAGATGATGACAGTTTTCAATTTAAAGGGAACTTTTCCATTAATTTGCAATTATGGAGAGAAATGATTGACTTGGGGCTGTGAAACAGATTTTTAGTTTAGGCCTAAAATAACTTGGTGTTATTCAAATAACTGAAACTAAAACTGTGAGGGGGAAATGTTGTTGTTTATTTAAATTAACATTTAGATGAAAAACCTACAAATTGCTAAAACTTAATGTAAAAATAATTACATGTAAAAATAAGTCGGTGCTAAATAGAAATATTTAATATTAAAAATAAAAGCAAAAAAAAAAAATGCTGAAATTAATGTAATCGTATGAAAACTATACTAAAAGACCTGTTCTTGTTAGTGCTAAGATGGGTTTACATTTAGAGAAGTTGAACATCTGAACTTTGTTTTGAGGCTGAGGTTATAAAACGAAGCTTTAAACGATGCTATTGCTTTGAGATTAGTTGTTTGCTGAACCTTTTTGGTTCAGTGTTGGGTATAGTGCTGTTATTTGAGGATGGGGGGGGGGCAAATGGTGATGACTTTAGGCTCTTGATTTGGGGATGAAAGCAACATGATTAAAGACACTGCAGAAAATATATAAGCCGTGAGATTATGGAGGTGTTTACGTACTGGTTCTGAGGCATTTAGGCAGCTTTGGTGTTTTGTATTTGTCAAGGCTTTAAGAACTGGGGCAGCAGGGAATGCTAAATTTGTTTATGCTCTCTTGTCTATATTACCCGTCACAGATTTGCTGATAACACCCTTAAATCCACCCGAGGAGGCTGGGAGAGGACTTTTCCATGCCTTTATCGGGGGCTTGTTGTTTGTAAACAGTGTGCTGGAATGACGTCGTGGATTATGGTTTGACCTCTTTTGTTCTCACTGCAGGTCCTCAACTCCCCATAGGTGAAAGCCAAATATTTTCAAGTGTGTCTGAATGGGGGGTGGGGTGCCCTACATTGCAAATGCCCTTAGCACAGAAGCCTGATTTCACAAAAGGTTAGGGCAGGGCATTGGGGGCCCTTTGTAAGGATTTAGGTGGCACGTGGTGTGAGAGGATGAGCACAGATTTGTGGCGGGAATGGGTCGTCCTTTTCCTGTCATGTTATTTTGATTGCTGGCACTATTTGGGTCATGACCCGGGCAACTGTCACGGTGGGGTGGAAGGAAAACTCGGGTTTCCTATTGCGAGATGATGAGCTGGATCCACATGTTGTATATAATACCATATTTAGCATGTTTGACACGATCTGAATAATTCAGTACTAATATAAGCAGTTTTCCAAACACATTTTAAGAGGAAACTTAGAGGAACCGTATGTCTTTTTTCACTTCCACTTTCTCAGAAACATGTCGAAAGTTTCTCTGGTCCTCTGATTGGTTGCAGTGTCTCCATGAAGCTTGTTTTCCTTTGTTTTTTGCGCTCGGTGTTGTATGTAGCTTTAAACACGGCAATGCCAGCACCAACTGGCTCACCTTCTTGCACCCCCCTCCTCTTTCTCCATCTGATTCTGAACGAAAGCATTAAGGCCCGGCCAAGCTCCACACACTGAGTGTGGGTGATGTAATGTTTAAATTGCAGTCATTGAAAACCATGAAAGGAGAAAAAGGAACGTTTAAACCCTGGATAAAAAAAAAAAAAAACTGAACAAGAGACTCTTTGGAATCTAAGCTACTCTGAGTTCCTGGTCTAATTTTATTTTTGGGCTGATATAGTAGCACTCTGTCTTTTCTGTCCAGACATTGAGTCCCATGATGCCGCTTGGTTTTAAAAAGGATGCTTCCAAATTTATTCAGTCACTTGCATTATTTGCCTAAATCGAGAGTGTGTCATTATTGCAAATCTACATTTTTTTTTATTGATAATGTAGTGAATGTTGTTGCAAACTGGATTGATTTCAATTTTAAACCACAGTAAAAGTAGATAGATGGATGGATAGGTATGTTTTAAAAATATTATTATTCTTAAATAATTAAAATACTACTACTTCTACTACGATCAATAATAATAATTAGAAAAATACTAAAAATAAAAATGCATGATGTATCTTTCGGATGTATGAAAACTGTCATGTGGCAGAAAGCTTTGTGGGGTTATTAATACTGACTGTAAAGGCATTGTGTCTGTCTGTTGCTTTTTTTATTACTCATGCATGGAGCATATTTATTGTGCTAATCCACCATGCTGCTCCCGTCCTTCTTCAAGGGGTTATGCATGGGCCATGTAAATTTAATAACTCAGTCCTGGGTTGTCTGGGACACCTGGGGTTATCGCATTAGGATGATGGGGTGGGGGGTAGCATCATTACATGGAAACGAAAGGCAGTAGCACTTCCTCTCTGCCCTACCCTGAGACCCCCCCCCCCCACCCACCAGACCATTTCACAGGAAGCTTTAAAGTGTGTAGCAGCTACTTTCACCCTTAAAGCTGAACATAAATTTAATTAGGAAGGAATGCCTGTTTCTCCAAAGGACTCTCCAGGTCGTCTCATGTTATGTGGGGTGAGCACAGATTGAAGGGTCATTAAGGTCTATTTGGTGGAAATGTCACACTGTCTGTGGGTTGTAGGGTACTTCTTCACAGTTTAATGATTCCATTTGTTTCCTCTCTCCTTTCAACCGACTACAGGTGAATCTACGACTGATCCTTGTGAGTGGAAAGACACAGGATTTCACTTTCTCTCCAAGTGACTCTGCCACAGACATTGCCCGGCATGTTTTTGAGAACTGGCCAGCAGGTATGAATTATAATTATAATTTTAGCTTTGGTTATATTTAGTTTGAGTATTGTGTTTGTATTTAAAGGCACAATATGTACGATTTTTGTAATAAAATATCCAAAAACCACTTGCACAGCGTTATACATTTCATGAAGTTGTGTACTTACATTATCTCAAAAGTTCTGTAGGATTTGTAAATTCAAAGAAATTCCAGATTTAAATAATGAACCGTCCCTGTTCATTGACGCAATATCCGCATCAGGTGTCTGCTTATGAATACTGTGGCAACATGTGTGGACAAATGCGGAAGTGGTAGTTATTTATTGTGCATTTCGATATCATGGATCATGATTACACTCTCCACAATCCCAAGAAATTTAAATGTATACAAACGGAGCCGAGAAGATATTGGAACAGTCAACGAAATAAAACAAGAATATCGACGTGGCATTTCCAAAATGGGGAGAGCTTCGCGAAAAGCTCGGACTGGACAGAGACTCCGCCCTATACATAAGCAAATATATATTATTCATTGTGCAAGTAATCATGTACATCTGTTAAGAGATTAAACAGATATAAATAAGTTTTCATCCGTGAACATAATTTGTGAAAACTACATCCATGCTCCATCATTGCGTCATCGAACTTCGCCTCTGTTATTGTTTTGGAAATCTAGTGGCAAAAACTTTACATATTGTGCCTTTAACACACTCCTTTTTTGTTTAAGCTTATGTGGAGCATCCTCTGCAAAAACAGCTGTCTTGGGAAAAAAACAGTTGTAAAATATTAATGTCACATCTGGTTTCAATATTGATGATAATAAGTGTTTTTGAGTAACAAATCAGCATATAAGAATGATTTCTGAAGGATCATGTGACACTGAAGACTAGAGTAATGGCTGCTGATAATTAAGCTTTTGCCTTGCTGCAGGAATGAATGATATTAGGATTCAATAGAAAACAATACAATTTAAAATTGTAAAAATATTGCAATTTAAATATTGATTTTAAAAATGTAAATAAATAACTTTTGAGGAAAAGAGAACTAAACTTAAAAATTGTAGTGTATGTCATAGATGTATGGAGTAAATATTTTCTTATTGCTAATTTATTTTTACTGTATATCATCTGTGGTCTGGTTACATGCAGTCAAACACTAAGGGTCAAATTATGATTTTAGGATGGTTAAAATGACCATTTTTTTTCATAGTAAAGCACCATGAAAGCCTATTTCTGTAGTGAATGTGATGTATTGTGTTTGCAGGCTGGGAGGAGGAGAGCGTGAGCAGCCCCAGTATCCTGAGGCTGATCTTTCAGGGCCGCTTCCTGCATGGCAATGTCACACTAGGAGGTGAGCACTAGACCTTGTCTGCATGTCTGTCACGGTCAACCCACTTTGACAGTCGTATTGTTTCTGTCTCTCCATCTGTCTGTTACCCAGCCTTGCTCTATACACTATTACACATTTTCATGTACAAAAAAGGACATCGAAAGTGGGAAGCTGTTAAAATATACTGTAGGTCAGAAGCGGTGTTTTGTTTTGTTTTTTTTTTACTGGGCGAAGTGGCCAAGTTGTATGTCGATATTCAGTATGCAACTTCTCTGTTGAATAGCTCTGAAGTTGCCCCCTGGCCGAACAACTGTCATGCACTTGGTTGCCAGAGAGACACTGCCAGAGCCGAACTCCCATGGTAAGTGCTGATATATTCCTCTGGCAAGCTCCCACTGCTCTAAACATAGCTGAATGTGCTTGGCTTGCCTATCCACAACCAGTTTTTGTTTTAAAGACAAGGGCACAGCAGTTATCGGAGGACTGCTGCCAGGTGGCAATGGCTGCAATCTTCCAAACACATTAGAATAATTAAGAGACATACAGTGACGTTACAGACTGATCACTAAGCTTTATCCAGTCACACACACTGTAATACAGGCTGTATACAAGTTTCCTTATCCTTGTCGTTTCCTGTTTGACAAGTTGTGCTGAGTTTATTGAAGCAAGCTTTGAATTCATGATGACTGTCATTTCTTTTGAAATGAGGAAGCAGGTTACTGGCTTTGATGTCTTCAAAAATATATTATAGAAATGTTTCCTGACACATGAGTCAGCATTCACGCTGTCATTTTACAGTAGATAAAATTAACATGAACTTAAAATGGCCCAGTGTCAAGTGTTTTAAGTTTCCTTGATTTCATAAGTCAACATGAAAACAGAATTGAGCATGTTTATTTATTTTCTTAATATACTACTATTCAAAAGTTTGCTGTCAGTGAGATACAGTTAAAATAATATTTAGAAATATTAGTTTCTGTTTTACTATCATTTCAAATGTTATTTATCTGATTTTCGGCATCACTGCTACAGTCTTCAGTTTCACATTGATTTTATAACTTTATTATTGCCTAAACTATCACTTTTAAACAGTTGAATGTGTGCTTGCTGAAAAAAGTGTTCATTTATTCCAAAGCCCCACCAAAAAAATCTTGCTGACCCAAACCTTTATTGTATGTCCTTGGTCTAACTGTGAATGATTCATCAGTGTTTATTATTCCAAAGAAACAAATATGTGTTTATTATTCTGACCTTTTAAACTTAACTCCACCTTGGAAATGACTTTTACTAATCCTATGCAGCTGATGTCACCTTGGCTGTGTGGTACTATTGGTTACGTTTAACCCATGTTAACCAATAGTCTACATAACACCGTATTCAAAATAACTGTGAACTTAAATCTGATAGGTATAGAAAACCCACTTTCCTATTTCTGATGGAAAAAATACAGTGCAGTATTGCATGCCTCCTTCAATATTCTCTTTTGCACTAATATGCCTCAAATTACAGAAGCAAATGTGCTCTGAATGCGGTTTCATGTTGACACTAATGCCACCCCTCATTAATTACAGACTAGTTACACATAGCATGTCATTCAAGGAAGAAAAGGCTATTTTCTCCTCCGTAAGTCATTGTAATGTACTGCCTTTCCCTCGCATTCTTCTCACTGAAGAGGAGGACCTGTGATTGTGATTTTGTCTTTGATTTATTAGGTATCACTCAATATTTGCTCTCTTCTTCAGGCCAGAGGAACAGGGAGAAGACTACAGAGAGCAGCTGCTGTCTACTGCTGTAAAACCCAGACAAACCTTCCCCCACCTCCTCCTTGTCCTTCTGCTCCCCGCTCCCGTCTCTGCTCACCAACCCGTGGTGCATTCTGGATGATTACAGAAGAGCTCCAGGGAGAGTTTTTCGTTCAGTGTTTTTTTGCTCTGTATAGTAGCCGGAGACTCTCTTGTGCCAAGTTTATCAACTCTCATATGTTTGCCTTCGTTCGGTTTTCTCGTTTCGTTTGGTTGCCAAATTTACTTGCTTAGTGAAGTGGCCGGTTGTTCACAGGCCTCCTGAAAATATTAAACTGTGCAAATACCTGAATCATTGAAAGGAAATTATGTAAACGGATGTGTGAACAGGTTTTTAGGGGGACGTCCCGTACTCGAGAGACCTTCTGCTCTCCCAACACCCAAGTGTCAGAGTTTTCACTTGGATCGCACGTCTGACTCAGACGAAGCTTAACATGCGTCATAATCTCAAGACTTCTGATTGCACTTAACACGGATCCTTATCTGAAGTCACTATGTGTGTGTTGTAGTCTTAATCCTCCCGCCTGCCTCAAACAGAAGGAGCTTACGGAGAGAGAGGTGTGATGACACAAGCGCCAGTCTGTTGCTGTGGACCGAGGGAGTCTGCTGTAGCGCTGGTGGATTTGATGTGCCATGGCCGCCTACGTTTCTTGCCTTTGTCCTAGGACCAATCGAGAGTAGATCTCAGACCAGTTGCGTCGACATCTGTGCATGTCCCTAGTCTAGTGTTTCCTCGCCCTGGGTGTGTACCAGCCGCCTTTAAAAACCATTCACCCCGTGTCTACTTTTATTTTTTATTTTCCTCGTCTCCACTGAAGAAGCATGAGGGAAGGCTGGTGATTTTTGTGCTTTTTGTGAAATGACACAAACTATTCTTCTCGCCCAGTCAGGATAAATCATCCGTATCCTCTCCCATGCTCATCTAACGTGCATCCTGAGGGACGAAGCCCAGGTGCGAAGAATAAGGAAACCATCAGAAAGCCTCTGTCTGGAGTGAAGGGCTGGGCTGGTAAAAGCCCCTATTATAAGCGCTATGGATTTATGGACCCCCTGCTGCGCTGCAGCGTTAGAGGTAAAGATGTGCGCTGAGAATGGCCACCACTAATGGCCTCCCACTGGGCTGGAAGAAAGAAAAAAATGAGTGTTTTATTTCCTAATGTTTGTATGCCGTCTGTTTTGTTTGCCTTTTGATTGTGGAAAATTAATATTATTAATACTGGAGTAATAATGGAGTCCTTTTTATCTTGTCTGAGTACGGTTGAGTTTTTATTAGTACACATCAGATGGCTGACTCATGTTAATTGTGTGTGTGTGTGTGTGTGTGTGTGTGTGAGTGAGTGAGTGAGTGGATGAGGCTTTTTTTTTGTTCTTTTTGAAAGAGTGCAGTTGTTGTGGGAAGAGTGTCCACAGAAACTGTCTCCAATCTTGTTTTGATTGGCCAATTACTGCAAGAGAGTTTATCATTGTCACTGCTATGAAAATGAGCTACAAATTATTAAATGTAAAAAAAAAAGAATTCCCTAAATCTTGTATTATAAATTAATAAAAACCTTTCAAATAATACTCTGGTGTTTCTGTGGATTTTAAGATATTTTGTATAATGCATTTTTTATTGTTTTTTTTTTTTTCTTTTTTGTCATGAACTAACCCAATTACAGGCCAACAACTTTACAGTCATGAAAAATACACCATATAATCACAAAGTGAGGCATATAAGTGTCTATATAATGTGTATACAACTGCAGTGCTGTTAAGAGTTTATTATGCATTTCAGAGACTTCTTGCATAGTAGGCTACTTTATACATTATTTTAATATAGTTTGAGTCTAGCGTTGTATTAAATGACAAATAACTCTCTCTTTCAACACAATAGGTTTTTTAAAAAAAATCTCATCCTTTATAAATTGATCAGCAGCTCTGTTTGTGTTGTGCTGTGGTTCTGCCTCTAGATGGCGATGTGGTTCCGGTTCTCTGAGGGGTTCAGTGACGTCATCACGGAGCGCGTGCTTCCAATATTTCTCTCAGCACTAGGCCCATTTGAATTAATATAAATTGGTCTTGTGTTGAAACAATTATCAGTTTCTTAAACACAGAATACATATAGGAGCCAGCATAAACGCTATTATTACTTAGTATTGTATTCATTCTCTGGAAAGCCAATAGTAGTTTTGTTATGACCATCAATTTCCTCTGACTGTTTGACAGCAGGCTCAGTTGCGTGACCCATAACATTTCTCTCCTCTTTTAAGGATTGCAATGAGCCCTAATTTATTGTAGACCCTTTCTAGTTTAATAAAAAATTTTCCTACTGTTTTTGAAAAGTTCTTTCATGACTTATTGTTGAGATGTGTCCAGGTTTCCAGTTGACGTTGGCAGAGATCCGAAGGAAGGGGAATTGTCCAGATCATGCGTTCCAGCACAGCACAAAGTCTTAATCACTTTATAGTGAACTGCTTGTGGTGTGAGCCTGTTTCTATTTGCACTGGGCCACGCATGCAACCATAATAAACCTGTTACGAAAGACCGAGAATGAACCACAGTATAACCTTATATCTGATAAAATGTAAAAATATACAATGTCATATTGCACACAATATCATATTGTTAAATTTGTGAAATATACATGCATACAGATTTAAAAGATTAGAGTTTTTTTTTTAAAAGAAGTCTCACCAATCAAAAATACATTTAAAGCTATAATATTGTGGCACTGACACTGATGTACAAGCACCAAACTGATTGTAAGCCTAAACTTCACAAAAACTATAAACTGGTTCTTCAAACCTGATTGGCTAATCACAATGTTATTCCATGGTCAACAAAGATGCTGATCACAGTGAACTCAGCAAAATCAGGTTCTGCCTACAAGCAAAGCTTCCAGGTTTTTTACAGTAGACTAACTGCATTAAACGGGTTGTTTATTTAATATGTTCACTGGTTACATATTAGGCCTAATTGTGACTAGCGCTACTTTAGTCAGTCTGAATCTTGTCAGTCTTCTAAACCTTAGCTGTAATAATATGCTTAACCCACATGAGTTCAGGTCTCTGTTGCTTGTTATGTGTGAAGGGATGGATCAGGTCCAGGGTTAACCTAAACAGTAAGCACCGCTAATGGGTTAGCAGGAAGTCTCGTGGGGGATTGGAAAGACTCGGTAGGAGTGATGGAGCAGCTGCCTCACAACTTAAAACCTCTCTCTATATCCTTCTGTTTGGTTTTGGGGATTGCCTGAGGTCAAACACAAATATGTATGGTCAGTGGAAGTGGTGTGATCTATTTAACCCCCAGAGACCTTTTTCCAAGGAGCTCTATATATCTGTCACTCTAAAATGCACCATGTTTCATGTGACCTCTACTTTATACGAGTGGAAAATATACAATAAACATACAGACTGATGGATTTGTCACGTTCAGCACCAGTAGGGAACTGTTTTTGCTTTGTCTTCAGATTCCAGAGTCCTAATTCTGCCTGTCCTGCTTCCAGACTGTCATTACAGCTGATATTAAAACCAGCTGTGAACAAAGCGAGCTGGCTACTGTTAGCCTGGACCAGAAGCGTTTCATTCCTTTCATAAATACTGGGGCACAGGCCCTCAAATCAAAAAATTTCTTTTTTTAAAAAAAAGAAATATTTAGATAATTTAGATATTTAGATAAACCTACTTTACCTACAGTAACGTGCAACGGGAGTCAAGCGTTGAGCGTGATTTCACCAAGTACAAGATGTTCCTGGATCAACATCTTTGTTGATCCTGGAACAACATTCCAATCAACCAATCAGAATTGAGGAATAATTTTTCTGGAAATATCTGTTTTAGGCTTATGATCAGGGTTAGGTGCTTCTACACCCTTGTTAATCAGCTATCATTTCTCAATGATTTTAGGCATACATTTTGGGTAGGGGTAGGTTTAGGGGTAGGAATTGGGATAAGTATATTTTTGGACAGTAATGTTGATCCAGAATCAACAAAACATGTTAATCCAGGATCATGTCTTACTTGGCAAAATCAGGGCGACCGGAGTCAAGCACATATTCCTTACCAGTAACCATAGCGACAGTGACCGAAGTATTATCAAAGCGACGTCCACAAAACTAAAACCTTTATCACTTTCTGACAAAACAAGATTCTGAGCAGCGAGTTCATCCGTCAAATCTTCATTAACCGACAGCAGCTTTTGAATTTGGGTAGAGAGCAGAGCATTTGAATCAGAACATAAAACAGCTCCAGTGGAAAACTGACTGGATCTGAAACTTTCAGATCACATGCAGCTTATTTCTCCATCACTGTAAGTTATCAAAAACACACTTGAAATCACATAACACACGGTAGACGCATGTTTGTGCGGCAGAGCGGCTCTCTCCCATAGTGTATGACATGACAAAGTGGTCCAGTCCTGTTCTGTTCACACAGAGCGTGTGTTCTGAGAATGCGGTTGTGAGTCCGGAAACTGTACAGGTGTGAGTTCGGTTACAGAATGCTGTGGGGGTCCGGAAACTGTACAGGTGTGAGTTCGGTTACAGAATGCGGTTGTGAGTCCGGAAACTGTACAGGTGTGAGTTCGGTTACAGAATG
>JAUMHE010000016.1:3766215-3794538 GCA_032359235.1 Enteromius mattozi
GTGTGTACATTAATGAGGAAAAAAAATGAACTTAAATGATTTTAGCAAATGGCTGCAATATAACAAAGAGTGAAAAATGTAAAGGGGTCTGAATATTTTCCGTACCCACTGTACATATATATATATTTATATATTGCTATTTTATTGACATTTATTCAGAGGTAAATCAATAACAACTGCATTTTGAAGTAGTGACTGCACATTTTTGGTAGTGACAGTAATGCTTTGGTAGTCACTACACCACATTACAGAATTTTACCTTACATACTAAAATACAATATTTTTTAACTGTAAAAAAAATAAAAAAATAAAAAATTCCCCCAAATATGAAAATTATTTTTTGTCACTTTTCGTCACTACCGAAATAATGATGCCATTTTTCGGTCGTGACTATTTCAGTTGTGTCAGTTCTAGATTTGGATAACTCCCAAAAAAAGCCTAAAGACATCACTACTGAAACTGTTCCAGATGTTTTGGTAGTGACAATTTAAGATATTTTTAACCTAACTAAACCTAACTATTTTCTAACCTAAGATGTTAATCAGAACATGGTTAGCACAGTCCTGAACTTGTGGTACACATATAAAAGCTAAATGTTATGGAATAACCCCCAATTGCAATTCCGTAAAAAGGCCCGTATTTAGAAAACAGAAAACATATTAGTAGGGGTACATACAATGAAACTAAAATGCCCCCTTGTGGAAATACACAATACACACACATTAGAAAGTGGAAGCCTGAACTTATTTTACCAAACAGACAGAGGTTGACTCAATATTTTCTCAGAAGTAGTCCACTCTAAACGTACTGTATAGAAGAACGACTTCCTTTCATGTGTCTTTTTTCAATTGTGACATGACATGTAACATGAATTACAGCACACCAGTTGTGGGGTGGCATGATTTTCATTTATCACACAGCTATGTAATGATGACACACTCCGTTTTGTCTCTTTAAAAGCAAAAGAACTGATTGCATTCATTATGCAGAAAGACTTTTGAAGTTAGAAGAAGCGGCTGACAAAGGTTAGTTCACATCAAAGTAAAGCCACTCACTGGGGCTCAAACGATCAGTCAGAAGCCAAGATCAGAGGAGAAGCATCTGAGAAATTTGTCTCAGATTCTAGACAAAAGCATCTAGTCACGCCTGTTTAAAAATTATATGCACACAGGGACACAAGATCTAGCTGTATTCTCAGGCTAAAGGATCACATTTAGCTCAAAGTAATATGCGAAGCATACTTCATCCAGGATGTAGAGGAGGGAGTGTGTGTGTGTGTTAACATCCTCAACATTATTTAAAGATGCAGTGCCACCATGTGGACATTTTAGGAGCCTTCTGTGAATAATATTTTATGAAAATGCAGTCTTTACAATAAAAAAGGGGCTCAGATTTAGTCATTAAGAAACCAGGTTCCCAATAAGGTTTAATTTATTAAAATCAATTAACTACAATTACCATCAAATTAACAGTAGGTAATACATACTTCTAAAGCATTTATCAATTTCAGTTTGTTAATTTGTTTTAAATAACATGAACACTTTCTATAACTAACGCTGACAAAGAATACATAGGCTACTGCAACAAATGTACGGCTCATTGATAGTTTTAACTAATAGGACTTTATTGTAAAGTGTTTGCAGAAAGTATTATTCATTCTCCACTGGGTTTCTCAAACAAAGCCGAAATTAGAAAACATTATGGAAATACTGGAATGAAAAACGTTTAAATTCATTCTGAGAAAGCTGTCTGCGGTGCTAAGAGAAATGCAATAGTTAGGCTACATTACACAAAAAGTAAAAGGGTTTCAGAATAAATTCAGATGAGGAGACTAAATTAATCTGATAATTAAAAGTAAAGGGGTATCAAGGTTGTTTTAATCTTCTTTTTTTTGTGAAGCAAATAGTTCACCTACAGCTTGAGGGTGAGTAAATGATGACAGAATTTCATTTTTGGGTGAACTGTTCCTTTAATACTATGAACCTCAATTTTGTTGGTGTTTTAGATTTTTCTCCCAACAAAATAAATCAATATATAAATAGGAAAGCAAGAAATAATGCATTATCCTATGTTCAGAATAATCATAAAATTATTAATGATGATAACTACTAGGAGCATGGAGATGGAGCATCTAGTAATAAACTAAATTGCAGCTGAAGATGAAGTTTCAGTAAATGAGGTCTCATTTTAACATTCAGCTAACCTGGAAAGCCTTTTCCATAAAGTCTTCTCTTGAGTGTCTCCATCTTCAAATTGCTGCCCATTTGGTTACACTCATCCTCTTCTGCAGTTCTTTGAAGTGGAGCAGACATTATATTCCAGCTCAAATTGCATCTCCGTATCAGTTCAGCTGATGCGGAGCAAGCTTCTTCTAATGTTTTGTATTTCCAAGAAAATTGTTCAAATGTAGACATTCAGATTCGACAAGCAGGTCTGAATTCATGCTATATTGTTACATGTAGTGTAAAATATTCATTATAGCAACTACTCATCAAGGCCGGTTTAGCATACTCACTTAATCACGGCCTCTGACTACCGTTAACATGCACAAGGTTTGTTAATTTTTGTTTATGACTTACGCAATTCCATACTTAAATGGGTTTTAAAAAATGAGAGGAAATAGACTTTAGCCAGGATCAGACGCCATATTGAAATTTACGCATGAAACCGAGACTTATAAAGCTACACATTTATATTTGAACAATTTAAGGGACTGTATGTAAGCTTTTGACTCTTCTAAAGCTAAAAACTAACATTTTATGTTTGTATATAAATATATCTAATGCTGCAGCCAGTATTTCTACTCCGAAATGTGCATATTTCAGCCGCTAGCTGGCAATATTACATACTGCACTATTAATCTGTATTCTCCTGCCCACTTCCAGTTGTTGGAAAACACAGTTTACTGCTATCAGGGAATCATTTACATAGCTGTTTCTCTTTGTAAACGAATCTGCGGTAAAATGAAGTAACGAAAGACCAAATTCTTACAAACACGGTCTGAAACTTTATTAAAAATAAGTGAATTCACTCGTTCCTTCCATTGCAATCAGAAGGAAGGCAATGCACTGTTTATTCCACAGCTTGGCACAAGAGTCTTGTCTTCATAGCCATCTTTATTGCTTAGACCTGCATTCTCTCTCTTTATTTACAATACATGCATGAAGTGAGGTGTTGATCATCTTCTCTGAGGCAGTGTTTAGCCACACTTGCTATGTTTCCATCCATTAAACTTATGTGCAAAACTGGAATATCATTTAAAACATATAGGCTACAAATAAAGCACCATTTCAATCCAACGATTCAAAGAGAACAAAAACGTCACTTCCTGGTAAACTATGGCACTACATTTCAAAAAGAATATAGGAGAAGGTGCTGAATGGAATAATTTTTTATGTATGTATCTATAGGAAAATTTGTCTACTTACGCCTCAGAGCGAGCTGACGAAACACAATAAATGCGGTCAATACTTTTGAAGTTGGATGCTGCTGTTTGGGAACGCAGTCATGTAAGACAGTTATTATACAGAAATACTTAGATGACAGACTTTGCTCATCCATTTCAGAATGACTATAACAACATGTAGTTGCTATGTTAACAAGTTATCCCATCTCATAGGGCAAAGTCACATGCCTTTGGCGAGGAACATGGAGGAATTTATTCTGTACACGTGTTTCCATCGTAGTTTATGAGTATTTTTTCTAATCAGATAAAAAGTTTATCCTACTCAAATGTGTGCATACATTTTTTGATGCAGAATTTATGCACATCTTGGTGTTTCCATCCAGCATTTTTTATGCGATATTCCAAATTGCGTATAAAAATAGGTGGATGGAAATGTACTGTTGCTACTGACACATTATAGAGTTGAACATTTCACAACCTGTTTTTTTTCTTCTTCTTTTTTTGCATACTGGCTTCAATATAAGCTGTTTTTAGTAGGGTGACCATACGTGCCATATTCCCAGGAAGCGTCCTGGCCAGGATTTCTATGTTGCTTTGATTCAAAGTACCTCCATAGTGTCATACACAGATCAGTCTGCACAGGCAAACAAAGCCAAAAACAAGATATTTTCGAAAATATAGAAGTCCTGGGAAAATGGCTCATATGGTAACCCTAGTTTTTAGACTTCTGAGTTCTTACTAAATGTTTTTATAGTTCACTGACCTCTTATGTTTAAATACATCAAAAGAATTTTGATTTATCGGTTCATTTTGTCTGCTGTAAATTTATTTGGAAGTATGTTTTGTCAGCTGAATAACTGGCATGTTGTTGAGGGATTAAACTACAGTACGAATCTACTATACACACTGTGCCTCTTACAGCCTCGTTTTCATTCCTATCAATAATTTAACATGGCGCTACCCTGACTAACGTCTGTGCTATATTTTTCCTACTAAGTGGGGTCCTGTATACTTTCTGCAATATTCAGAAGGTAGTGTAGTGTGGGGTTCACTATACAGGTGTATAATGAGGAGAGATTGAATTACATAACACCAAATCTCATTTGTATAGCAAAAACGCACTGCGGATCTTACATGACCACATGACCCTGTCTGGAAAAGACTCTTGCCTCTAAACCCCTACAGGGCTTATGTGAGATTCTGCACTTTGACAAGCTTCATCTAATGCGTAAGATACAGATTCTGATGCCTTTTGCCCTTTACAAACACCAAATATATCAGCCATCACTCGATATGAGTCTCAAAGCGGGGGGGACAAGAGGCCATATGATAAATCACATCCTCTTTATGTTATCATCTCTCGTCCTTCCCTGTTCTTGTGAAATTGCAGTCAGCGACATAGAGAACACTTCGTCACTGAAGCCTGGATAGAGTGCAGTCACTGCAATCTTGTTCAAATCAGAGAGAGCCAAATGGTCTACTGCGGTACTCACCAAGGAAAAAAAAATCTCTGACCTTCATTTACTTTCGACAAGCGTTTGGAAAACAATCACAAATGTACTTGACTTTATGGAAAGTGATTTGACAGTGCTTGTGAAGTTACTGGGTCAGACGGGCTACTCCATCACAGAGTAAATTACAGCCATTACACATTTTCCCTTTGCCTACACAGCCTGAGACTTCCAAGGTTTCTTTCTCAAGCTGTTTCTCAACAGTCAAGTCTGTATCCCAACAGAACAACATGATATTTATGTTTATAATATCTAAAGGAATAGCTGATCCGAAAATATTTTTTTACTCATCCCCAAGCCATCCAAGATGTAGATGAGTTTGTCATCTGAACAGATCTGGAAAAATTTAGCATCACTTCACAAATGGATCCTCTGGAGTGAATGGGTGCCGTCAGAATGAGAGTGTAAACATCTTTTAAAAATCACAATAATCCACATGACTGCAGTCCATCAATATATGTCTTGTGCAGAAAAAAGCTGTTTGTAAGAAACAAATGCATTAAGACATTTTTAACCTTTCACTGTAAGAATTTGCTGCAGTTATGCAGCTGGTTGCCAGTAACCTACTGTAGATTTATATTTATCAAATTTATTGGCAACAGTTTTTTCAAATATAAATGAACATTAAACATAAACAAAGTCTTTTATCTTTACAGAATAAAACTATTAAATACAGCCTCATACAAAGCATTCTGGGAACCAGAAATCCTCATCAGCCTCTTTCTGTTTTTTTCTGATATTGGTTCCTAGAAATGCTTTGCATTAGGCTGCAATTTTATTAAAAATTTCCTGTAAAAATAAAGACTTTGTTAATTTTTAATGTTCATTTATCTTTGAACAAACTGTTGCCAGTAAATAACAAATTTAAATCTACAGTAAGTTACTAGCATAATATAGTTTACTAGAATGATGTAGTTTACATTTTGCAACAGTACAAGAATTTAACTGGTTGATATACACTCAATATCATCACTTTATATGAGTAGTGTATATATGCAGGTGAAGTTGTACTATAGGCTAAAGCTGTTAATGTATGCGAACAGAGTACTACAGCCATGACGTCAAAACCCAGAAGCCCAATTCGTCTTGGGTTCCCTTGAGATTTTTCCTATGGGTTTTTATGAAGGGGTTTTCAATCCATGAATAAAATAAGGTATGTAGTAAACTGCACACACTCACACCCCAGTTGGTCTTATATAGTTACTAATTACAAACGTGTTTTTAAAAAGAAACATAACTGCTTTAAAAAATGTTTCCAGTATGGGTGTGTGTAATTTACTTCGTAGAGCAAAACATCCAAATATTGTCAAATTTAAATTTACAACAGATCTTGCTTATTATAAAAAATAAATCTTGAAAGAACCCAAATCTATTTATATAGAACCCAAAAGCTATATGATGAATATATATATATATATATATATATATATATAGTGGCAAAAAATCCTTATTTGTCAATGCGTATCATCCCTTTTCACAGTGTTGCCAAAGGGCAAACTACTTCAGCAAAGATGTCAGAAGACACAGCAGCTATAAAAAACCTTATTACCCAGAGATAGTTAGGAGATATGGGTAAGCCAGTGAATGTGAGGGAAAGAGTAGGTGAAAGTGGCTCAGAGGCCTAAAAAAAGGTTGTAGGAGGCAGAAAAAACAAAAGAAGAAGTGGGGGAGGTAGAAAAAAAGTCAGGAGGCAGGATAGAATCAACAATGAGATTTACAGAGGGGAAATAAAATACACTTCAATACATCTGGATGCAAATGAGCCACATTTTATTAGAAAAACATATCCGGAATAGCAGGACGAATCCATGTGAATGGGGGTTTTGTATTGATAAATAGCACAAGGCAGCTCTTCATTTCTTCTTTACTGCTGCTGCTGCCGCCTCAGCGGCTGCTGCCTCCGCTTCTGCCTTCAGTCTCTCCTCACGCTCTCGGAGAAACTCCCCGTACTCTTCTGGTGACAAGCTGACAGAGGGATGACAGGAAAGGAGAGGGGGAGCATTGTGAGAGTGGCAGAAGAGGGAACAGACAGAGAAGACGGAGATTAGAGGCATATCAACAGATACATCTACATTACATTAGAATTTCAAACATTTCTAGCAATCGATTGAAATGCAAGGCGAGCATTGCTCTTCCCTCATGCACAAATGATGGGTCTGGGCATTTATGCCTCAGTGACATGGTTCATTTATTAAAGAGGTTCGGTTTAAGAAAACACAAGACTCTGCTAACAGAACAGGCTGCTGTCTAAATGTTGCCGAATTTCAATGGCTCAACGACATTTGATGTGGGATAGACTGAGGATATAGGTAGCTGTTAAGCAAACACTCCTCTAATGAATAGTCTCAATACATAAGATAGCAGCATTCCTTACAGTTTCTCAGCATTATTAAGACATTAATTATACAAAACATGATTTTTATGATTCATTTTTAAAAGGCTGCAGATGAAGCACAATTCTCAACAGTGAGAAATGGCATAAGACTCGAAATGAGCACGAGAACTGAAGTCATTGGCGAGCATGTGAAGTAAGACTTGATTTATTCAGCCATTATTTATTCACATCTCTTATTAAGGTCTTTACTAGGTGGTGGGATGCCTGCAATATTTATACAAGGAAAAGATGGATGTTTAAAACTTGCAGAGGAGACCAGACATGCAGAAAACACAAAAGAAAGCGTAAATGCTTTAAAATAGTTTTTAATATAAATCATGCCTACGAATGCATTTCTCAATAAAACTAATATTTCAATTAGAATTTATTTTAAAAGAGATACACTACCATTTGAAAGTCTAGAAATGGCAGGATTTTTTATGTTTTTGAGAGAAGTCTTACACAGCTTGCATTTATTTTAATCAAATATACAGTAAATATTATGGAATATTGTTATTGTTGCTATTTTAATATATTTTAAAATGTAATTCATCCCTGCAATGTTAAAGCTAGATTTCAGTTTCACAATCCTTTAGAAATCATGGTTATTTAACATGCTCAAGAAACATATTATTAGCAATGCTGGTATATTAACACTTAATTAAACAATATTATTATAAAAAATGTAATAAAAACAAATTAATGATCAATTTAATGCATCTTTGATTAATAAAATTATTAATATACTCTACATTTTTGGATTTTACATAATTCTCGCACCTTTATTTCTGTAATTCTGTAGCTTTGAAGACTTTGAAGGCTAATGCTTTATACACTTTCAGAAATAAAGGTACAATAGCTGTCACTGGGCACAAAGGTACCTGAACGGTCCATTTTGGTACCTTAAAAGGTACAAATTAGTACTTAAAGTGTACAGAACCGTACCTTTTGAAAAGGTACTGCCCCAGTGACAGCTTTTGTACCTTTATTTCTGAGAGTGTATTGTGAAGAACGGCAAGAATGAATGTATCAAAACATTGTATTGCATGTTGTGAAGAAAGCAGTAGAATGAAGTTTAAAGGACTCTCACTCATTGACGACTTTGATGCCGAGGGATCTGGCTGAACCGATGATGCTCTTCACAATGTTCTGCATAGAGATGTCTCGCAGCTTAAAGCTGTCATCCTGTGATTTGACCTGTGCAATCTCATATACGGCCCTCACCGTCACCATACCAGCGATGTCATGCCCTGAGCGGAGGAACAAGGCGGGAGAGGAAAGAGAGAGGTGATGAAACACAGTAGCACAGAAAGAGAAACCAGCAGGAGGTGTGGTTGGTCATGATTGAGAAAAATGGAAGTGGAGATGGAGTGAAGGGGAGAGGTAACGGAAAGAGAGAGGAAGGGGAAAGAGTGGGCGCATAAGAAAGAATAATTGAGGTGGAGTGAAACGTACGAAAATGAAGCAAATCCATAATTCTCTTTTTTTAACATGCCACCTTCACCGCAGCGTTCCCCTTAGTAATAGCACAGCTCTCCACCAGTGCAGCTCATCATCAATATATCATCAGTCAAAAAATTCAATCTGAACCAAAACACCCTGCAGGGGGAAGTCTGTCCATTACTGAAACATAAGGCGGTGGAGAGATATACAAATAGACTGCTGAGAGATGGAGGGAAGGATGTATGGCCACATCCGCCCCGGCTGTAATAGGTCTCGCTTACCAGTTTTTCCAGCTCCTTTTTCAATGCCGGCGGCCTGTTTCAAGAAGTACGACACAGTGGGCTGCCCAATTTTCAGGTCATACGTCCTGTCCGACTGGAAGAAAGAAAAGAGGGGTAAGTTCGGTCAGAAACATCACGGCCATTCAAACTAGCCCAGGTCCCCCAGGTCATTTTGGAGCCAGGTGGATTAAAAATGAAAGAAATAAACATACAAAAATATGCGGTTGGTAGGATTTTATGTTTCAAAAGCCTCACCAAGGCCGCATTTACTTGATAAAAAATGCAGTAGAAACCATGATGTTAAATATTTAATATTATCACATTTTAAAATAACAATTTTCTCTTCAAGCATATTTTAAAATGTAATTTATTCTTGTGATGGCCAACATGAATTTTCAGCAGCCATTACTCCAGTCCTCATTCTTCTAATATGTTGATTTGATGCTGAATTATTATCAGTTATTATTAGTACTCAGTTTGCTGCTTAATATTTCTGTAGAAACTGTGATACATTTTTCAGGATTCTTTGATGGTCAGAACATTCAAAAGATCAGCCTTTATTTGAAATCTTTTGTAACTTTACACATTTTTACTGTCACTTTTAATCAGTTTAATTTTATTTTGCAAAATAAAATTAATCTAAACAGAACCTAAAACTCTGAATGATAGTGTATACATTTATATCATTAATGCTGTGACAGAAATGTCCTATTCAAAATGTCAACAAATTATTAGCTTTAAATTGCCATTTAACTTTGCTTAAATTACCCATCTAGCATTTTTAATTAATAAAAAATTTATTCTAATAATTAATTTATATTTACATAAAGGTTTACATGCATTCAAATGGAGGAAACATTCAAAAATATCATGATGAATAAATTGTAAGATGTGTAAAAATGATATAAATAAGACAAATAAAATAAGAATTATATAACAAAAAGACAAAAATTAATTTCCTGAGAAAAACTACTTTTCCATAAAATTAAATACTTGGTGATCACTAGCTGCCAAGTTCAGTGGCAATTTTGCTCGTTTTTAGTTTCTTACAAAGAATCAATAGAAGTAGTTTTCTCTTTGGTGCCTTTTCATGCCTAAGGCACCAAGTAAACCAGGACTGCAACTGTTGCCCCCTCAAAAAAAAAAAAAAAGAAGAAAAAAGAGGTGTGCTCGCTATACGCACATACATTAAAAAAAAGAAAAAAAAAAGCTTTGCTTGCCAACCAAAGAAAAAGAGAAAATGTGCATTAAACCCATCTTGTGTGAATAGCTTCTAAATGAAGTAAAATGTCATAAAATCATAAACAACTACACAATAAATGATGAATAAAGCTTACAATATCTGTGAAAACCCTCATGTACTGCAGGTAAATCTCCAACATTATGGACTGCAAGTTTAGTTTGTTTTTGACGATTATCTGTCGAGACTGTGGGAACAGAAGGTTATTTTCGTTTTCGGATTTGTGGGCGTCAAGCTATCGCTCCCTGTCTATCAGTCTCATCGCACATAGCGGGTGGTATCACTAACACTATCGTCTTCGAGAGCGAGAGGAGCTAAAATCCTATAGCTTCCAATAGAGTCTCTGGAGCCTGACAGAACCTCATTGGCATCCATAGACTCTGACAGTCTCTCATAAACTCAGAATCGAGTCGAGTGAAGCCAGAAACACACATCCACACCCTCCGTTCCCCCGGCACACACCCTCGACAGTCAGGCCTGCCGAAACCAAAGCTTTAAGGCAGGGATTAGTCTACATAGAGAGGCTCAAAAACAATGAGTGTGCAGCAGACAGCTTAATGGGACAACTGGGACTTCACAGGCAGTCTGACTTGGGGAGACAGCCTGGCTAAAATGCATCGCAGCCATCCGGCTCAAGCCTAAAGCAAGCATTGTGCTGCGAACTCAACCAGAATATTCTCTGCACCCCCTGGAGCTAAAGATCACGTAGCACAGGCTAATCTTCAATCCCTGTCGAATGCTCATCAGTATAGTGAGAGGACGCTAGCTTTAGGGCCTAATCTGCCTGTAGGACTCGAAGAATGAATCATAAAAAGTATTTTTCCTTTTGTTTGGCGATAGAGCTTTATATTCCAGATGTCTTACAAGGATAGTTCAACCAATAAATAAACGTTCCATCATCATTTACTCAACCTCATGTCATCTGAAACAAGTCTGCCTTTATCTTTTATGGAACATCAAGAAAGCATTTATACAATGATGTTCAAAACCTCTCTTTTCTATGCAATGGCCTGCAATGCAGTACACAAGTGATATTGAGCCCTTTTTCCTTTTTGTAGCTCGGTCATCATATACTTTCAGTGTTGAGGATTTCTAAAGAATGCTCTTAATGTTTTTCATACAAAAAAGAGAAAATCAGAGACGTTTGGAACCACATGAGGGTTAGTAAATGATGGCAAATTATATTTTGGAGTGACCTGTTTCTTTAAGAGTCTCATAAATACTGCAAAAAACTAAAAGTATAAAGTTTAAGTGTACACTGTTTTTCCTCTCTTTCCTCACCATTTTTTTGACATATTTTTTACTCTTTACTCTATTGCTCTTGTATTTCTTTATGCACGCTTGTTATGCCCTGCAAAGCGCCTTGGGTTGGGTAAGAAAGACACTAACCGACTGACTGACTAACTAATGACTATTTTGTAATAAAATAACTGAAAAATGTAATTATAAAAAATAATATATCTTTTAATTTGCAGTGATAAAAATAAACCTAAGCTAACAATAGCCTTTAAAATGATTTAAAATACACATATAACAGCAATGAGGCACTAATAATTAGTTACTGAACAAAACAAATGTATTGCTTATATTACATTATAACAAATGAGTGCAGAGGGCGGTAGCAGTACTAAGTCATTATAATCAGTAATTATGTCCCCAAAAAAAAGCAGTTATTTTTTATTCTTGCAAAATAAAATATTGTCAACAAGTCAAAAATCACAGTGAGTTGTTGCATGTGTATTCAAAGAAGGAATGATGAATGACAACAGCATGAGGTGCACGTTTTCCTCTCTCTCCCCCTCAGAAATCATCTCGCATCTGGTCCTGGAATGAGAGCTGATGTACCTGCAGAGGACTGCCAACAACAAAGGCTGACAATTCCCACCCTCGGGCAACCACGACTGACAGGACAACACAAAGGGATGAGCCAGATGAAGGTGACATTGTTGCTGAAGATGTCTAGTTCTACTTTATGCAACAGAAGTCTCTGAATTCAAACTGTGGCAGAACTGGACCACGGACATTCGCTTAATCGGCTCAGAAGAAAAGATTATATGTCTGGGTTCTGACTGAGACCGAGCGTTAGACATGAGCCAGAGACATTAAAACACCCCAGACTGGATTGGGTGGCAGTGCCCGAGCATAATGCGGCCATATAATTTCCTCACAATGTCTGCACCGCCGTCTGGACTGCCATAGCATCACCCCATTTCGCTCACAGACACAAAGGGTTATCGAAACCGGGACTTCCAATCACACGAGACCTTTTCAACAGTTCGGTAATGTAAAAGAGATGGAGACCTGTAATGAGAACTCTCATTTCACGCAGTCGTGCCACTTTAAAATTTGTGAGCAATGACCCCTCCATAATAAAAAGCCATTTCTCACAACCTTCATAATGGGCCTTTGCTCAAATGCCCCTGCGCTCTGTCGTCGACTCGGCAAGCATTACTAACAGCCATCAATCCATCTTTATTTAAAAGACTAAGAATATGAGGAGAAAGTGCTAGACCTCTCATTGTGTTACAGAGGGCGGATGAAAAATGGGATACACTGGATTAGAAGAGACGGAACGAGAGAAACAAAGACTAAAAGGTGTCAGGGAAAAAGCCGCTAATGCGCACAACTGAGGGATCCATCAAACGGCCTCATTTCTTCAAGAAACTAGGAGTTGGAGTACATTTACAAGCTTTGCCTTTAAGCACAAAAGAGTGTCCTTGACAAAAGCATTATAATAAACGTGCGCAGAAGGTGAGCGGTGAGATAAACCTAGGCCAGATGAACATTACATACGCCGCATCAATGACTATTCCTCATTTACGAGTCACGCTCAGATCGGGAGAGCTGTGTTCTTCTGTATAATCCACTTCGCTCAATACCTTCATTTGATGATAATGTCAGAAGAAGGCCTAATCCGTGCTTTGGCATTCGAGACATATCTAATGCTGTTTGCTAATGTGCCTGGGATGCGAATGTAAACGAGCACCTCCAGGGACTCATAAAATGAGAAAACAAGCAGCAAAACAAACGAGAGCAAGATTGATTGAAAGCAATAAGGAGTATTATGAGGCCCTCAAGACTTCACGTCTGTGACTGATTGGTAAAGTGGTGCTGACGTGAAAACAGTGCTCCTAATGAGCGGTTACATTACCTTTACGTTGATCTTGATGGGAAGAGGAATGCCTTCTTTGAGCTCTTTGGTTTTCTCATTGAAGTCTTTGCAGAAGGCCCCGATGGGAATTCCTTTCTGGAAAAGAAGGCGTAGGAAACACATTCAGAAAGGTTTAGACCCACACACATTTTAGCCCGTTATTCACTGTGGCATTCTTTTGATGAATACCAATAGCCATTTAGAGTGGCTGCATGGTGTCAATCATTCGATAACTCATTGGTGCACTGTGAATGCCTCGGCATGCTTGGATGCCTGCGTGAGTGAGTGAGAAAGCGAACGAGAGAGGCTAGTGGAAGCCTATTTACTCAAGGGTGTGGGTATATGTGTGTGTGTGTGTGTGTGTATGTCAGAGTATGGCAGTCATCATGCCTCTGAGACTTCAGATAAATTAGATTCTCTTTCCTGGCCCTTGCCAGGCAGAAAGCTAAATGTATAGCTGACATTAAGTCAACACTGGCTGCCATTTCTCCTGTGCGGCTTCACCAGAGCATGAGTGTTTTCTGTGGGTTGACTGCGGAGGCGGCTGCTAATCTGTAATCTTATTACAGTTGTAAAAGTTTTCCTTGCACTTGAAGGATCCATTGTGACTGGAACAATCATTTCTTCCTGTGGTAGATGTTACAGAGATTTATTTAATGGTCGGAACTATTGGGAAAGGGCTGCTAATACAGTTTCAATTAAACACCACACTCACGGATCACCCTCAGTTCACCCACTGACCGTTTGATGCATACTGCATGGACGAATGCAAAGAACTAGCAAATGAGTGGCATCAGATCTCTAAAGCATCTACTAGCAAAAATATACATTTGGAGTTATGTCTGTGAAAGAAATCAGAATTTATCTCCATCTAATGTATTATAAGTCTTAACATACACTACCATTCCAGCATTTGGGGTCATGTAATTTATGTCTTTCATGCAAATTTAATATAAATACAGTAAACAGTAATATTGTAATATACTATTAGAATTTATAAACATGCTATTTTGAAATGTAGTTTATTCTTGTGATGCAAAGCTGAATTTTCAGCGTCATTACTCCAGTCTTCAATGTCACGTGATCCTTCAGAAATCATTCTAACATACTGATTTAGTGCTTAAGATGTTGTCTGATGAATAGAAAGTTCAAATAAAAAATGTCCTAAACTCTATGAACACTTTATGAACTTTATAAATATCTTTACTATCAATTTCTTCCATTTTTGTTGTTTAAAGATGTATTAATGTCTTTTAAAAACCTACTTAACCCAAAGCAGTAGTGTATTTCTGTCACTAACTTTTCTGTATACAGTCCATGATCACAGACTGCTGAGCAATTATTCGATTTTTTTTCTTGAGGCAATAACCAGGGTTTTGATGCATTCAGAAATCATTCAAAATTTATCTGAATTGAATTTTTAACTAAGCTATGACAGGATTAACCGAAATGGAATTCCAAATTCTGCCCCAACTGTTATGCATTTCAGATAAACAAACTTCCCTGAGCATGTTAGAACAAAATAAACTGAGCTTAGTCTCTTTAAATAGACCAGTCAAGACCTTTCCTGGGAGTAGGCGGTTCTTGGCCAAAATAAGCTAAGAAATATAACAGGCATTTTGGCAAAGTCAAAGATACATCCCTTATGTGATACACGGGCCAAGATAAACAGCACCTTTAGTAAAGAACTTCCTTCAAAGCGCCACTGATGTTTGAGCCTTACTTCTCAATACTGATGCAATCTTTTCAGATCAGTTAAAGCAAACACTGTCATGCGAGAACAGCAAATATTTCCTCTCAAATCCAGAGGTATTACTGTTCAGCCAGTGCGTTGCATAATAATTTCAACACTAATGAAATGAAAAACAAAAGCCCCCGATGGCAGGCAGCCCATCTCCCTCCTGACTTGCTTATTAATAGTAATCCCATGTCAACCCACTAGCATCTCCCCGAGCTCTGACTTCAGCGAGAACAACAGATCTAAGTAAACAAGAAAGGCGGCGGGTGATTCCTAATTAAATATGGATTAATATTAAACCGAGGTTGTTAGGAGACCCTCAAAAACCCTTGGGCTGCGATTCCTCACCGCTTCTACTTCGTTTTTTCTGCTTCTTTATAACTCCCTTTAAAGTTGTTGTTTTTGGTTTGAAAGAAGTTCAAGCGAAGCCACTGGGTGAGATGCGGAAAGATCTGTGAGGAAGCGGTCGACTGACAATGGGGGGGGAGCAGGCGAGCAACAAGGATGAAAGGTTATGGCGGTGTATCGACATCAGATGCACAAGACATTCAAACTGTGCCAAACAAAGACAGGTACAAATGAAAGAAAACCATAGTAATTGTGCTTTCTATAGTGCTTTTAATAACGTAAGTGTGGCCATTATAAAAATGGGAATCTGCCGTTGGTTGAAAAGACAAGGCTTGAAGATGAAGATTGTTCTGGCAATCTTTTTGAAATAAGCTCCGGATGACCAAGATGTTGTGCCTTTAATGGCAGATACATTCACTTTCGAGCACAGGCCAAATTGCTAGTGTAGCTCTCTAAAAACCGAGATCTAATCATCCAGAAGTCAAGCAGTCCAATTAAACCTCCTCTTTCCTCAAATGCGTCTGATAAAAGCATGGCTGGGAAGAACAAAAAAGCTGCAGTACATCACCTTGATGGAGGCGTGCTACCAACCTTGGACACCGCATGTTATTTATTATCGCAGATGAATATTAAAAGTGTTTATCATATCAATACCCTCTAGGATAAAGCAGCCATTCACGGTGAAGGTTCTGACAGAAGAAAAATCCTGGGTGAATTGTGTGAGAAGATAACCAGTCAAGAACGCTTTCGAAAACAATCATGCTTATAGATCAATTTGTTATGAAATACGTTCTTGGGAAACAAACAACTCTCTAACAGGGGGAATAATTTAATAACCAGACTAAAAACACCTTCATCTAATATATGTTGTGCATGGCATCTGCATCCGAATTGTGTTTGTGATTGACAAAACATCTCCTCCTTTATTCATTCTTTTCATCAGTTCTCATGCTTTGCATTCGTTTCATTATTATAACGTAAGCTTTCAGCTTCAGCAATTCATTTTAACGAGATGGCCGCTGACATGGATGAATGACAAAAAGAGTGAGAACAGGCTCAGAAAGTAAAAGTTGTTTCCAGTAATAGTTTGAGGGGCACATATGTAAGTGTTGCACATTTCCTGCGAGGACAGAGAAGAACAGTGTGTCGTTGGAGTCATGTCCCCTATGAGAGCAATAATGAAGATCAATACTAACATTCAGGAGGTCCGTTTGACAAAGCGGGTGAAAGGCTTCAGAGCGCTGATGTATGGAGAGGCCATAGGGGACCCGCATGAATAAAGAATGCATGTGTGAGGGCTGCGAGCTCATTCCATTAAAGAGAAGCAAAAGGAAAAGGAGCACGGTGGTGGGTTCAAGTGGTTCAATTACTTTACAGCAAAGCCTCAGAGGAGAAGGCATTAGAGGACAGTGTGACTTCCAACTAAGTGAAAACCTGCATTAATTAAATGCATGAATAAGAAATTAAGCAAATTAAAATTGTTAACAGTTCACATAAGAAAGGAAAAGAACATTGCGAGGGCAGAAGTTGCTGGACAAAAGGATTGCTATATATAAAAAAATTAAATTACAGCAAAATGAGGCACTTAAAAAGATAGTGCACAAAAACAAAAATTTAATTGGGTTACAGATGTTGCATTCACTCTAATGCTGTTGTAAACTTATGCGAAATCTGCAAAAAAGTTTTTTGTGGAATTACAATGAAAAGGAGCCAAAGCATAAAAAAAAAAACATTCAAAAACACCATAAAAGGTATTAAAGCAGTGTTATTTTAGCATTATTTATATGCTAATACAGCATTAATATTTTGAATTAGCTTTTATTTCTATATTTATGTAATTTTAATTTGGCTTATGTTTAATAATTTTGTGCTTGTCTTTTTTATATATGATTATATTAGTATTATTCAGCTTTTTAAGATTTCCATTCAACCTTTATTTTTTAGTTCTTTTTAGCAGTTCCAACTTATTTCAATATAGTTAATAGCCAAAGCAACACCATTGATTAAGTTTTTTGTTCTTCTAATATTTGGACTATTTCATATCACTTCTGCTTTTTTTAGTTTAAAGTGTCCCTATTATGGATATTGTAAGGTTTATATTTTGGGAGTCCTCAACAACAGCTGGCATGCATGCAAGGACAAAAAACTATTTCATTGTCTTTTAATATGCATTTATTTTTTCCCTTACTTGCTCAACAACTTTTTTTTTTCACACTCCTCATTTGTGTGATGTCAATCTGCAGTAATTGATCGATTGGTCTCATTTTCATTTAATCTTACCTGTAATGCCTCATAAAGCAGCATTTGTGAGCAGTGCTGCTTTGAGTACAGTCGTTACCAGGGAAACTGATATTATACCACTTTATCAGCAGCACCTAGTGGCAAAGAATGAATTTGCATTTTCATGCAGCCCAACAATACACGGTCAATATGCTAACGTTTTATGTTGACTTCAATTATTCAGTGTTGACTCTTTTGCGAGACAATACTTTTATACACAGTGCACTTTCAGATTTAAAATTTGGCAGGATGTTTTCATTCAGAGCTGTGTTACACACTGCATAAAAGGTAATTTTCAAAGATCCATAATAGGGGCGCTTTAATCATTTTATAGTGTTAGTTAACATTGTGTGTGTTATAAGTGTTATATTATCATATTGTCATCCAATATCTCTGTGTGACTAAAAGAACAAAATTTAACTTATAATATCTACTTTTGTGTTTAATGAAAGAAAAGAAAGTCATACCGGTTCGGAACAACATGCGAGTGAGGAGATGATGACAGAATGATGAATGAATTTTCATTGTACAGACTGGACTATCCCTCTACGATACAGACAATAAGAAACAAAAGGATATAAAGAATAAAGAGTGAGATAAAGAAGTGGAAGAGCATAACTACAGTTTCTTTCAGAGGGCTTTCTTAGTGTGGGATTTAGAGGACACAGCGCTGCATGTTCCTTCCTCGTGCGCACTGATATGTAACGGTGAGTGAAACAGAAGTGCAAAAAAGGGCGTGTGTACACAAGCATGACAGGGGACGTGGCCTCGGGGCAGCAGGCAGGATTAATTGCCCCTGGCACCCAAGGACGGGCAATTCATTGCCCAAGCTTGAAAGATGGGGGTGAGGTGTGGGGTGTAGAAGAGGGGTTAATTAAACTTAGCAGCGTGAGACACTCTAATTAATTACTCTGGTTCCCCTTCCCTAATTTAATGTGCTGTACTCTTCCCATTTTATTACATTCTTCCCTTTAAGGGTGTCATACAGCTGATTAGCCTCATACCCTCCAACCAGTCCAGCCCCGATATGCACTTGAACACCTCCAGAGAGAAATGGACAAGGCTTTCTACTGGGAAGGGTCCTGCTTTTGGGTGCAAAGAGGATTAATGATCCACGGGCGATCACAGAATGTTTGCATCAGATATTGTGGAATCCTAACATAAAAGTTTGTCAGAATGGCTAATGGCTTTATCTTTGATCATGCCAAATTCCCCTGTAACCTCAAACACATCTAAAAACACATCTCTTTTTTTTTTTTAAAGTACAAACAGTCATGATTAATGTGTTCAAAGCGAATGCCACAGGGCGAGATGTGCCACCGGGGACACATTATTTTCGGGTCAATTTTACGGTGCGTTTTTACAGCCAATATTGATAGCTACTTCAGTCGGAAGAAAAAAATAACATGTTGCTCCTCCAGTTGAGGATGCAGCCTCACTGCGCCCTTGAATATGAGGCGTGCTGCCTTGAAATCAGTTTATTACAGCAGAACAAACAGATTTATTTACAGATATTAAAAGGCAGGGTGAAGGTCTAAGACACAGCATGAAGCGCCGCGGCATTGAAGAAGTTAAAAAAGGACAATAAATGCTCTGAGGGAGCCGTATCTGTGCTGATGTCTAGCGTCTGATGGAAATCAGTGAGTGTGAAAAGATTTCATTAAACGTATGTTATTAAAGTAAAGAGCCCAATTCCTCAGACCCACTCTTCAGAGAATTACATCGCATCAGAGAATGTCTTATCTTATCGGAGCTCTGCAACATCGCAGTTGGTTAATCAGGAAGACTGATAATTAACCGAGTATCATTATCAGTTGAGCCAGGGTTGGTTTTAATAGTAAGATTTATAGATATTTTAAGTTCCGGGAATAAAAGGAGGACTTTAAGGTGTGGATTTATGATCAAAAACAGTGCATCAAGCTGTGCGCTCATTGAGAGAATCTGTAAGACAGTGTGTAAGACAGATTGTCTCGCTGTGGCTGGAGAGCATGTGTGGCGTCAGCTAAGAGCTCTAATGCGTAGCAGATGGATGCAGTGAGGAATGTCTTGGGACGAGCTTCTGCCACTGCACACCTGGGGCACCAATCAGGCTCGTAACATTTCCAAAAGGCATTTTTTTAAAGCCTTTACCAACTTTATGGGGGTGAAAGTGTTGACTGTGCACTGCTGGACCCTTGTTGTCTCATTTTCTCTGCCGTTCTCACTCCCTCCGTGTTGAAAGCTAGCTAGATCAGAGTGACCTTCAACCACTTCAGCCCCACGGGGACTGAAGAGGAGAGAGAGAGAGAGAGAGATGGCAATAGAGATGGAGAGGGAGAATGGAGTAGTGGGTGGGACTAAGAAAGGTGAAAAAAAATATTGAAGGCAAGGAATGGAAAATGTCTGGAAACCAGTGGTGCGCATAGACGACTTGACAAGAAAGATGACTTTGCCTTCTCTATACCTTTCTATCCCAACTGGCTGATTAAAACTCCAAGATGACCCCTCACCATGAATAAATGAGATGAACATTGTAAAGAAAAAATACAAGAGAAATAACCTTTGATTTCACATAGGCCACAAAGAGAAGTGAAACTGGCCTTTCAGAGCAGTTGTGGGAGATATTTAACAGATAATGAGATTCAGCTCAATCTCCTGTCACACTGCTGCTCTGATCATGCAAGAGCAGTTCCTACCTCAAACTCATTAATATTAAGTTTCCACATCAACTTTTCCTCCTCTACATAATGAAAACGGACCGATGTGTGTATTTTTTTCAGTGCCAGTGCATGTAAAATCAGACAGGACTGATGTAAAACCATATCATGTTCACAGCTTGCTTGTTTCTTTAGCATTTCATATTTTTCTTCAGACCCCTGAAGTATTCATTATTTCCAGCAACTGTCTTTTCTGGGATGCCATGTTTAGAGTATGATATTTCAAGAATTATGATTGCCTGGCTCCTAGGAATTGGTGCATATATAGAAAATCTGGTTGCTTTCAGGTCCAAATGATACAGCCTCTCTTCCAGGTACAAATATTTTCATAATTGGCTCCAAAAGTTGCAAAAAAGTTTCTAGGGCGTGGGTGGTGTTGGAGCATTAATTGCATCCATAAAGACACAAAATATATGTTTTCAACTTAAAGCAAAAGCATTGATTGTCAGTGATGATTATCAAAATGTGAGATATATATTAACATTTCAATTGGGTAAGCTACAACATAAACTAAATTGGAATGACTAGCTAACTTTTGTAAATAAAGGGAAAATAACCATGTGCTAATCTTTTTTGTATTACCTATAGTATCTAAAAAATATGGGCATGGAAACAGGTCTATAAGTGACCTGTTTCCAAAAAGAATCAAATCAGCTTTTATTAGGCCACTGATGTGCTTGCACATGATTTATTTTCTTCCCTTTTAAATATAACATGTATACACAGTGACAAAAAAAGTGTAATTTATAATACAAAGACTGCATTAGTAATTTATGCACCCCTCTTCAGTTAGGCAGTTAACCCAGGGGACCGTCTTTGCAATTAGTTATTCAAGATAAAAAAAAGTGTTAGTTAAATGACAAATAACCAATCTGTAAGGACCTTCTACTTTATTTCAGCACACAATCATTCGTCACTAACAGCAGGGACATCGGGGGTGTTGTTTTCTCCAGCCTGGAACAATGTAATTATCATAGCAATGATTGCACTAGCAGCAGTAATTAGTAGCGCGGACCCTTCCGGACGGTGACTCCCATGCAATATGCACGAGGCCATTCAAATATCCCCGCCTGCTATCTGAAGTGAAATCCGAGAGGCTTAGAGAGAAGCAACTAAGCGGGAGAGTTGGAGAGCGAGCGAGCGAGCGGAGGGAGGGGTACAAGTGCACGTCAGCTGCCTACAAATGACACACTGCAATCATAAACTGTCTCGCGACGCGTTCTTTCGCGCCTTTTCGTTAGTGAAGTAAGAAGAAGACCTCGAGATACTCGGAGAAAAGCGGCTTCCGTTACTGATTCGGCGGATAAGACGTTTCTAGCGCACTTCTGAGGGACTTCTACTCCCCCAAAAAAGCTCCATCGCAGCCGCCTGAGAGTCTGGATGGACCGCGAAGGATCCTGCTGGAGCTCGAGTCGAGATCACGGAATTAACCCCACGCCGATTATATAAGGATTTTGCGACAAAAGAAAGTCAGGAGACATATAGGCTCGCTAATTCACCCGAATAAACTGCACGCCAGGGTTTATATTATGGACAATGTAGTCTTTGAGCTCGGTGTGGCGGACTTCTCTGGATTATTTTCCACGTTTAGTTATGCTGAGCAGCCGTACAGTGTTATTACTGACGCGATTTTGGACACTGGATCCAGATGATAGCGTCTTGACGCCTGCAGGTTCGCGCTGGCCACTAGATTGAGACTGCTGTGTGAAGTCTTCATGCTGTGGGGTAAATACACTCTACTTCATCTAATCCTGCTTACATGAAGTTCAGCTCTCTTGCAACTTGATATTCAATTATTCATGCAGCCTTCAAGTCTGAAAGTTGAAATGTTTCACTGCTCACAAGCTCGCTGGGCGAGATTGACACCTGCCAATTCGGATGGGCAGATCCTAATGCATTGACACCTGTCGCAATATGGTGATATGCTGAAGTGGTACAGGTCTGAACGCACACGTCCTGCAGTCGCAGCAGCACGACACTTACAAGCATCAAGACAGATCATGCCATTTATTCGCGAACACTGATGCTCTCACTGTACAGATGATCTTCTCGGTGTGGGAATGGCTCAATGGCACATTACCGACGGACATTTTCAGCCGTTTACTCGTAAATGAGGGAATGTGGCATGTGTCCAGCAGAGAGCATCTCCAAGAATGAGAGGTAGACGTGATTATGGGCACTTGCACACAGCAATTAAACATTTACAATATTTATCACGCTATATTTAACACAGTAATATTGACCGTCACTTTAGAGAGTGTTAATTAGGAAATGCTTTTTACAGTCTTTTTTAATGGTTTGGTTACTAATATTATTCAAAATGACTTCTATTGGGTGAACTATATGACTTTAAAACAACTGAGATTTAAATAATTAATATAGGTTTGTTATTATGTTTAAGTGTCCGTTAGTGATTTTCATGACTGTTATTGCAGCATTCAAAGCATATGCATAATGAATATAAGATGCATTTGTGCCTGTACATCAAAAGACTGTTCAAAGCGCATCTTTCGTTGACTTACTAAATACAAGTTCAGATCAAAAGAACACATTTGTACAGGAAAATTGCATAAAATTATGCACTGTAACCAGCAGCCTTAAGCCATCACTTATGTCAGTGCTGATATCTAGTTATTATGGATGTGCCTGAAAAAAACAACACAGCATCTTCCAAGTGACTTGATAACCTGATGAATTATGGGCTGACAGTGAAGTCAAAAGATAAACTCTGCACCTACAGGCAACCCTTCTGGGTTTCAGTTCTTCTTTGTTTTAAAATACCTTCTGTCATTTTTCTGATTGAAAAAGAAATGTTTGTCCTTTGCAGAAGCATTTTTCTTCAGGATCCTGTGGCCCGAGTTCAACACTCATAGTCTCAGATTATTGGATTCAAT
Source organism: Enteromius mattozi (assembly GCA_032359235.1). Taxonomy (NCBI): domain Eukaryota; kingdom Metazoa; phylum Chordata; class Actinopteri; order Cypriniformes; family Cyprinidae; genus Enteromius; species Enteromius mattozi. The sequence continues at coordinate 3,789,578 of JAUMHE010000016.1, forward strand.
TGAATTCCAAAGCAGAAAATCAGTAACAGAGACAAAAATAAAGTCTACATTCAAAATCAGATATTAGTGACGCACACTCCCTTTTCATTCCTCAGAGCTCACAGAAGATTAATCATTCTAGGTCATTTACCAACATACTCCCTTCATTTCCTCCACACGTCCTATTAATGCGTTTAATTTCTACAGTTCCCAAGCTATGAATATATTTCCATTTCCATTCTCATCAACAGTTCTCCAACATAACATCTCCTTTTTCCCCACAGCACGTTGCCTGTGCTTTTTGTGTTACACTCGTCACTCTATCCTTCTTCATTTCCCTCAGCTTATTTATGAACTATTACCATCATACCGTAACACTTTATTAGGTCTGTAAAAAGCCAAGGGAATGAATCACCATCATGCTCTCGCCGTGCCTCTCTCACCCCATTCAATTTCCAGTTCACCTCACCATTTAACACTTTCTCCTGATGTATCCACACCTAATTGTCAAAAATGACAATTCTGTCATAATTTACTCTCGCTCATATCGTCCATTTTTTGGGTGAACTATTCATTTTGTGTCCAAGTTGAAGAATCCAATAAAACAAAATGTAGCAAACCTGTATCTTAACCCCTGTTGACGCCTGTACATCCACAACTGTAATGATTTTTATATTTAAAAAGCCATCAATCTGACGTGTTGACATTTACATTAGACGCAAACGATCAGACGGCTATAGTGCAGCAGCCATTCAGTTCATCCGGCTGAGAAGGCCTGCATTCGATTTCACCATAAAGTCCACAATCATTTCTCTACATTAATCAATACCACAGTTTTACACTGTCCATCGCTGAAATATGGCCTGAGGAAACATGAATAAAATCAACATCAGTATGCAGTGTTATGACAACACCTCTCGGACAGTATTAAGATTGAGCGTCGCCATTTTGCAGGTGGCCCAATGCACTCAGAAGCTTCATTTTATAAAAGAAGCCAGAGAATCAGACTTGATCAAGTCATGCTTCATACAGAAGCCAAAGACAAATACATACCGCAATGTGTGAAAGAAAACCACCAGCACAGAAGGCAAGCCACGGGGAAAGGAGGCTTTGAAAGCGTGTCTGGGATCCCTTCGATATAATTAATTAATAAGGGAACACGGTTGACATAAGTGCTATATACTATGCAGAAAACCTGGGACACTTGAAAAGATAAGGGAATTTAAATTTTCATGAGTTGAAAAATCATATTTAGAAAGAAAAAGAGATTCTGGCATGTTCTATTATATCTGAGGCATCAACTGGGAAAAATAAATTTGAGTGGAAGCAGAAAGATATGTTTTGGAAGTGATGAAAAAAGACCCAGACCACCCTAACACCCTGTCTAAAACAAGCAAATGCTTATATTCAGTACTGCCACAAACCTCATCTTGCTAATCCAGTCAATGTCACCGGCTTTGTAAACTGAACAAGCCTTTGAAATGCCATGAATTGTAAAATAGCCCAGGATTGCAAACTACATTTGTCTAGACCTTCGGTACAGACATTCAGCAACCACCTTTGATATTAAAGCAGAAAAAAGAAAACCTCTCCCATTTAAACATTGGCAAACAATGAAGCTGCTTCAAGGGAAGGCATGAATAGTCTATTGTTGACCTGCACGTTGCAGAAAATCATGCAATTTGCTCAGTCCATAAAAATGGACGAGAAGGCCATAAATAGTAATACGTACATGCACGTTCAAGGCTTTGAAGATATATGGCCAATTTACTCAGAAATTGCACTTTTCTCTGTGCGTTCCAGACTAGTAATAGCACATAATCATGCAGGCCATGTCCTTATCAGGATATAACCTCTACAACCATCCTCGTCTCTTTTCTTAATGAGTCATCAGAGTCTGACTATGTCCTTGTTTCTCCTTTTTCCTCAAGCATGTTGCCCTCGCCCCAGGTGTGCGTGTCAACTCTGGTGACAGTGAGCACGATGGCCGTGGTCGACCTCTACCTGCTGGAGCAGAGCATGCTGGGACCTCGAGGCGGAGACCGTCCTGCAGTATGGCCATGTGTCGCCGTTGCGCTGGGTGATCTGTGCTTCCTGCTGGCGCTGCGCTTCGTTTCGGCCGGTGTGGTTTCTGAGGCTCGCTCTCCCCGCCGGGGCTTCGCAAACGCTCTCTGGTTTCTCTTCCTCTCGCTGCTGCAGCTGAAGCTTTTCTTTGTGTGTCAGAACTACAGACAGGAGCGACGACCCCCGGATCCTCTGGCCCGCAAGACTCTGACTCTTTTACTTTCAGTGTGCCTGCCCTCGCTGTTTCTCATCCTGACAGGAGCCGATTACATGACTCCACTCCGAAGAAAGCAGGAGGTGCGCAGCCGGCTTCTGTGGGTGGTGGTAGACTTGCTTGATGTGTTGGATCTGCAAGCCGGGCTGTGGGAGGTGCAGGGAAGCGTGGGGGTTCCTCTTTGGGTGGAGGGTATAGTGTTCTTTTATTGTTACGTGCTGTTGCTATTGCTGCCGTGCGTGTCACTCACGGAGCTGGGTGCCACTGCGCTGCCTGGGCTCCAGGCGGCTCGGAAGGAGGCCATCTATCCGTGGCTCAGCCTGGTGACTATTAACCTTTTTACGCTCGTGCCCAGAGGGGTCGGGATGCTGTGGTACAGGGACCCACGGGTGTCCACTGTGTTCCTGGGGAAAAACCTGCTGGCTCTTGCGGTGAAGTTGAGCTCCGCCTGGGAGAGGCACAGAAAGGGCAGCGGAGGGGTGCAAGGCGCAGGAGCCGCCACAGGAACTGGAAACCAGACTCGAAGGGCGGCATCGGAGCAAGCCACGGAGCAGGAGCAAGAGTGCACGTCTCCAGTGCCGTCCTCCACACGCTACCACACTCTCTCACGCACTCACGGACACAGCCACTCACTCTCTCACGTCAGCTTAGACCCCACCGAGACCTCTCTGGGACCGGCTTACATTTCCCATGAGCTCTAGAGGTCATGAAAGAGCCCCAAAACTGCCAACAACTGGAATTTGTAGTCTCATAACTATCCCTGAAGTCTATGTGCTTTTGGCAAGATTAGCAGAGATAACTCATCATATTAGCACACTTTGTAGTTTGTACAGCTGATGATTTGTAAAGCCAAACATGAGCAGCCTGCTGCGCTGTGAAGCTCCCAGACAAAAATGATAATGAGGTAGACGGAGAGGGGGGAGCTGTTTTAATTAAGTGCCTTCTTAAAAGAGCAACAATTAATATTGTTACTCTTGTTCATTTTGGTGTTCATCAAGGACTTGAATTAAACCATGTACTGTGAAGCATGACCACTGTTAATATTCCACTCTGTAATAAAAAGGTTTCATAGACACCTGCCTCCACCATTGTTACCAGGTCGCAGCCAGGTACTTAATATGTTGGTCTGACATGTGAGAAAGAAGCAGCTCTGAAGTAAATTTTTGGGAAGACCTGTCAAACCTAATGACAACATTTCAAAAACTATATGGGATGGAACTTCATTTAAAAATCACCATTTTTATGGTTGGTCCTCACAAACAAATTAATCCATTCCTCCATCAACTACATGGACATTTCACGGTTGGACAAACACAGTAATGAAAGTATCCTTCAATCACTTTTAAAAGTACAACTTTACCCACAGTTACATACACTGAGGTCCAAAACACTGAGACTACGAGTTAAAAAACGCTTCTATTTTGCACTTCGACAAGTTAATTACTAAATAAAATTTAGGACAAAATTTACTTTAGAAATTCCTTTAATTTGTACTTGTTTGTGTCATCCCTCTTTGGTTTTAATGACAGCAGCACTTAAGCTGCATACATTCAAGAAGTTTGTATAAAACCAGCACAGAATAAAGCACAAATGCCCTTTTGGATAATAGAAAGTGAATGTATTTATCCATTTGTACAAAGATGTCAAATGTCACCAATTTTTCAAAATCCTGAAACTCTGTTTATTATTTAGATTCAAATTACAGTTTCTCAATGTTGTCTCAGACTTTTAGACCCCTGTATGGGCAGCTTCAGGCATCTGTACACAGAATGAACAGGGATGGCTCATTTATCTCCACCTTTATACTTTTCACAGTTACCACAGCACGAAGTGTCCTCTCCATTGTGGTTACCAATGACAGATCTGTATGTACTGTACCAGAGTATGATGTAAGAAAGATACACACTTTCTGATGTGGTGATAGAGAATGAATCCTGGTACAGATTAAGGTAGGGGGGTTGGGTATTATTGACTCTCCATCAGCAGCCTCTACAATCCCCCCCCCCCATGCTCTGATAAACCATTATTACTCATCTTAATTGAAAAGGAACTCATTTTTCAAAGAGCTAAGAGCTTATACCGCATTTCATTGTTGATTTACATGGAATATTTACAGAACATAAAAGCAGACAAACTTGCATGACAAATGCTAAAAATAAGCCTAGCTATAAATTAATTGAATTACAGAATGCAGTTCCACATGAAGCTGATTTAGCTTCAGAGGTATATCAGACATATGAACCAGACCAGAATGCCATTTCTCAGCCTTTCATCTCTCTCTCTCTCTGTTCATTTAAAATGCACACCCTCCATGTTATGTCCAGTAATGAAAAGAAATCAGTGAAAGGAACAGAACTAGAAGGTCACATGCACAATGTTCACTGAGTGAATATTTCACCTCAAAATTTAAAGATTCAAGAGTGTTTTGCATAGCAAAATACTCATTTTGTTTGTATTTTGACATTATTTTTAAGACAATCAAGCACATCCTCATTCAAGCTAACATTATTTAAATTCAAAATATATATATATATACACACACATACACAGTAGTGTGCAAAAGATGGTTTTAAGTGGGTTATTTCTGTCTTTTGCGGTAGCGTGTCAGTTGGAAATATCAGTTTACGTTTCCAAACATTATTTTTGTCATTAATTGTAATGATGCAGTGAGATTATTGTCTGCACAAGGAGTCTGACAACAGCC
>JAUMHE010000016.1:3794638-3821205 GCA_032359235.1 Enteromius mattozi
ATATATATATATATATATATATATATGCCACATCTGTGCAGAAATTAAATTGTGTAAATTCATGTTTTAATGTATGGAAGAACATGCTCTACTTTACAGTACAAAAACTGTGTTATTTAAGAATCTGTACTATTTCTAGGTCACTAATCAAATAAGCAAGTTTGTGACATTGATCATGTAAAACATATTGCTACCACTCAAGCTCAAGATGCTCTTTGGATCAGTCTCAAATCATGCTGGCAAACATGAGCATCAGGTTTTACGTGCATCTCTGCTGTCGTTAAAGCAAAAGTGGGCCATTTCTCTCCAACCCCTCGTTCTTGTGCTCCCTGCTGGAGGAGAGGTGATCGAGAGAAGTCGTGGAGTCTACCTGCAGGATTAGACAGCATTACACTCTTAATCCTCCTGCCCACGTCCTCACCAAGAGACTGTGTGTGTGTGTGTGTGTGTGTGGAGTAAGAGAGACAGATACAGAGAGAGAGGGGAGAAGGATATGCAAATGACGCTGATATGCTTGCACCAAGTCAGATAACACACGTCTACCATGTGCGAAGCAAACAGCGGCAAAACTACACACACATACACTTTAAACACTAACACACAAACAATTCTGTATGGAAATGCCCCATGATGCAACTGTAGAAATGCAGGTCATGAACCGAATTCATGGTATTACAGGGACATGCATGATCTGTAGAATTCCAGACTCTCGTGTCAAATGGATTCTGTCTGACAGTTTGATTTCCTGTGTAATATAGAGCACGACTGCTGACGGCTTCGCTCATTAGCATTCCATAACAATAACTCTCTGATCTCTCTGAATGGAAAACACAAGCTCTCAAGATTTCTGTCTAAAGTCAGCATGAAAGAGCATTTACAACCCACTTTACTAACATAATGCGATGCACAGTGATGTGTGCGGAAAAAAAAAGTATGGTGGGACTGTATCCATCAGGAATTAATTGCATCATAAAAAGAGAGTTTCTCTTATCAGTGTCAGCCTAAACTGCACATAACCAGAACTGCTTCACTCCTGCTCAACTGTCAGAAGAAGAACAAAAAAAACCCAATAAAAAATACCTAAAGCTCCAAAAAAAGCATAATGCTTTATATATATTTTATAATTTGTTAACTACCCATACACACACACTATATATATATATATTATTAACATGTATATTTATATAATTTAATACACAAATATTTGTCATATATATATGTGTGTGTGTGTGTGTGTGTGTGCAATCAAGAATAAACTACATACTTTCACTGACTTCTTTTAGAAAATGCATGCAATTAGTTTCACAAGCCAATCCAAAAAATAAAAAGCATATACTCATTTAACTGTAAAATACCAATCAGTGGCCCAAAAGCGTCTAAAAAGCTATTGTTGTAAGTAAGTAAATCAAACAACCAATAAATCTGTTTTGCTTTCATGTTGACTACTTATTTCTTGCTGGTTTCAGAGTTCTTGCTGGTTTCAGCTATTGTACACCTCTGGTTCAAAAGCAGATGCTGGCACATTGTGTGAAGCAACTGTGCACACACAGGTCTGAGATCAGCCATCACCACCGCTCCAAATCAAAGCCGGAGAGCTGCTCTCCTGCATGGAGCCAGTGGGAAGCAACTCTGCCCGAATCCATGTCTCAGCGAGCTGGACTGCACTTCCTTTAGCTTTGACAGCACTTAGCAGCGGGGCGGCTCACAGCGAGGCCGGTGTAACACACACAGCGACTGCATGGACGCGGCAGAACTTGAGTAGATGGTGTGTGCACAGGCCGTAATGCGGACAGCGGGGCGTTGAGCCATCACAATAGCAGAGGAAGAGAGTTTCTTCCAGAGAAACTCGCTAGACTCAAGCCTCTGCTTCTACCCATTGATCTGTTTGAAATTCAAAGCCCTGCCATTGACAAACTCAAAACTCAGGATCGGGACACAAGCCCCACACACCGGCTCCTGGGAGGACAGAGCGCAGAAAAGAAATTGTCCCCTTCCCCCTCCGCAGCACTTAAAGGATTTTCTTCCTTTTTTTGTGTGTGTTGATATTCGATAAGCCCATGCGCCATCTGCGCCCACACCTGCCAGGTTTAAGAGTGTAAGGTGGCGAGAGAGCGTATCTGAGATCCACGGGAAACATCACTCTGAAAACAAAGCTCTCGTATCCAGCGAGTTCCTATAGCGGGTTGTGCTTATTGAATGCAACGGAGGCATACGACTGGGGGCTTAGCGTGTGAATGAATCTACAGACACACCTGTTAATGCAGTGTGCCAGTACGTGTGTGGATGTTTGCAGGGGCAGGTGTATTGGCGTGTGCTGCTAAGAGAATTGGCAATGAATGGAGCGGATGGCAGATCAATACCAATCTGGAGTCAGCGCAAGGAATGCTAATAGCACGCTGCTTTAGACGGCACAAGGCCAAGAGCGGCCCCACATTACCTTTGTGCAATCCACATGCTGAATGAGGATAAATGCATGTAAACGCATGAACACACGTTTGCAAATTACACACAAACTACGTACTGTACATATTTATGCGTGTATATCTATATCAGAGTTAGTTTAGTACCATCAGAATACTATGACAGTTTTTATTAATATTTTTTTTTAATGGACAATTACTTTCGGTTGATTCCACACTACACCTACATACAGGCTATTTTTATGTATTGACATGAATGACATAATGCACCTATCTCCAGCAAATGCATGCGAGCGAGTATTTGAGTGAAATGACAGATGCGCTCAGTGTTGAGAGGTGGCGTCACTGGGTGATCAAGAATGATGGATGAAAATGCCACACTGCCCTCTCGTCTCCAAGCCTCTTTGCCCATTTAACTGACTGCTGTTCCTCAGAGCCAAACACACACAGATGCAGGGGGCTGGATTTCATGCTGTTATCGTCCCCGAGGCAAGGTCACGTTACCGTCGCCCCTCTACCCATCATTAGCGTCTGCTCAGATAATAGCTCAATACACAATTTTACACCGATCTCCTTTCTCAGGCATCTGTCTCCCTCAAAAACACACACACACATGCCTCAAACACATGTATACACAGGGGCGCATAAACTGTCTCTCATGTCAATCTCTTTTATGACAAACGGCCTAAAATCTATTTCCCGAATTCTGCACTCATTCACACATCCTTTCTCATCCTCGTGACCTTTCTCATGAGGCGCTCAATCCTTCTGACAGTCAAACACGAATCTCGCGCACATCTAAGCCGCATAAGGATGTCGATCTCGGGAAGCGTAGGGCAAACAAGCATCAGCGACTAACCCCCTCCCGCTCCTCCCGAAGACAGGGTGGGAACGGCTTCGGCTGAGTGTCATTTTCACCTGTGCTTGCGTTCAGGTGTGTCTTCTCGAGTTTAGGTTCAGGTGAGCTTGGCGTTCGTTCGCGTCTGGGTGAGGAGACGTGCCGCTGACAGCTGGCTCTATCCAAAGTTCCCGCTCACATTGTAGAGAGCGATCTTTAGGTCGATGTGCACTGACAGCCAAGCTGTCACACGGCGTCACAGGCGCCAAGAGGCTTTCCTTACGCAGGCATGACAGCGCTAGCTACCTGAATAGCCACACAAAAAGCTTAATGAGTGTTGGCCAGGGGGCTTCGTTCCTCTTGGCACCAGGGGACTGCTGTGTTTCTGAGTCTAGCCGCCCCGAGAGACTTGATATATCTGGAACACACTGAGAGTTTAATATATGACAATGAGCAATCGCACCACCCAGATTACATCACCCGCAACAGCACAGGGGACAGGAGGAAAGAGATTAGGTGAAGGAGACAGAGGGTCCATGGGACACGGGAGGTGTAGAAATGCTGGTTTGTGAGATGCATAGCTGGTTCACATGCGGCAGCAGTGCTCGAGCGAGCAGCCAGGGAAGTGATGCGTGAAACTGGCCAGCTTGCCAGACAGTCAAACACACACACACACACACACACACACACAGACACAATCAGCGGCCAAATTACTGCAGAGAAAATGAATACCTCCATCCATCCATAGCAACAGGCCAGGCCTACTAAACACACATACTTAAACACACACACTCAAACCACACTAATATCGACACGACTAATCAAATAAACACACACTAGGGGTGGACGTTATGTCCGTTTATGCCATGAGACACTACAAACATGCCAGTTGGTAAAGGTTTTGCTATACTGTTAATATATTTGTGTGGATGTTAGTGGGATGGGCTAATTTATGCTACTTATATGATACTTTGAGAAACAACGTGAATATACACAGCCACAAATTTTAAGAAGAATAAAATAAACTCAGAAAAACATGCATTACCTTAGTACCATGTATGTAGTATATAAACCATATCTAGAAAAAAAGTAATATGCAAAAACCTCCAAGTCCGTCTGAGATTTTTTCTTTTAAATGAGCATTTTTATCAATAACACGGGACATTTTTGATTAGATATTTAATAACTGACTAATAACCTTCTCATTTCCATAAAAGTGAAATGCCTTAACCTAAACAATGGAGGCTGTTGGAAATGCAGGAGTTTGAGGACGTTTGCATCTGAAGTCTTGTTGAAGAACTGTTCATTTTGCTCACTCCTAACTAACACACACACAATTTCCTTTTCTGTCTGCACATCTGTGAAAGTGTTGCACACATGGAGGAGATGACAGGTGAACCAATGATGGGTTTAAACACTCAAATCTCGAGATTGTCTCTCCAAGGCCTCACCATGCTAACGTTCCCTCATTCATCTGGCTGTAACAGCACCTGATTACAGCAGAACAAATGCTGTTTACAGCAGTTGGCCGTGTCTGCTGTGTGTGCCACAAAGGGATATTAGGCGGTTGAGTTTAACTGAGCTAATTATTCAACTGTCGAGTCACCTCACTTGACTGTGAATTCCACATATGAATCAACTGCACATTTACAATGTGCCATTATGTGGGCAGAGGGAGCATTTCATATGGCATTTTCAGCTATTTAATATTCAAGTGTTAGAGACTAATCACACATATTGTTATTGTGACTATTGAAGTACATAATGTGTGTGTGTTGACAGGCTCTAAACAGATTTGCCTTATTGTTTACTTAATATGAACACTTTCAATCCTTATATCACAGACTCTTGACTTCTCTTCATGTAGTTCGTGATAACAAACTGAAGTGAAAAAAAGAGAAAAGAAGACAAGGAACAGAAAAGACAAGCTAAAAAAAAGGTGACAAATTTGAAATGGAAAGCTTTTAAGACAAAATATGAAAAGAGAAGACCCGTTGATTTCAAAATGAGAAGAGAAAAATAAAAGGTAAATGAGACTAGAGACAAAATGAGACAAACTGAGACAAGACAAATTAAAAAAAGTAGTGCTGTCAAACGATAATAGAGATCAATCGCATATAAAATAAACATTTTTATTTACATAATATATCTGTGTGCACTGTGTATATTCATTATATATAAATACACAGATATACAGCATATATTTTGAACATATTTACAGGTATTTACATGTAAATAATTATATTCATATTATATTAAAAATAATTAAGATAAATGTAACAATTTTCTTAAATATATCCATACATGGGTGTGTTTTCTTATATACAGTACATAATAAATATGCACAGTACACACATATACTATGTAAACAGACTTTTATTTTGAAATGCGATTAATCGCAATTAATAGTTTGACAGCACTAGAAAATAGAAGCATGTTTTGAGACAAGGAGTAAACAACATGAGACAGAATTAAGCAAAACTGAGAGATGACAGAAAGGAAGACAATGAAAATGTGACAGGAGAACAGAAAAGACAAGTCCAGAGAAAGATGAAATGAGACAAATTGAAATGAGTCACGGAAAGAAAAGGTTAGTCAAGACAAAATGAGAAAAGAGGCCAGTTGAGACAAAATAAGTTTAGAGGAGACACTAAATTAGACAAACCAAGACGAGACAAAGAGAAGAGACATGTCAGCAATGGGATACAAAATGAAGCAAGGCAATACCATATAGGAAGAAAAGGAGAAGAAGATATGAGACGAGGCAAACTGAGATGAGAAGCGGTAAGCAAAAAAAGAAAGTTGCATCAAATTTTGAGATAAAACATGAGAAAACGAGATGAGACGAGACAGGAAATGGGACAAGAAAGAGAAAGTACAAGAAAAGACAAGATGAGAAGAAATGCACACACAAAATCCCATCCACCTCCTCTCCCTCTCGTTCTCAGTTTCAGTTTAATGTGCTTTATTGGCATGATAAGTAATTGTGCATTGGTATTGCCAAAGCATTAGCAGCCTAGCTGCATATCTGCAGTCTCCCTTTCTGCTGTGGATGCAGGGATGCTGGGACATCTGATTTACAACATTGCTTGTCCTCCATCCACCCAGACAGCTCCACAGAGACACGAGAGGCTGGATTCAATCTCCCAATGACCTTCATTGTGAAGGACAGAGTGCTAGAGAGGTGCAAAGAGGCAAAATGCATAATCTAAAAAAAACAACAAATGCTTTCAAGTGTGATTGAGGACGTGCCGTCCTCTCAGATCGGCCCAAAAGTGTTAGGAACCCAAGTAGATCAGTCATCCCCTCACTAAAACAGCCCCGCTTTGGCTCAAACCAAATGGAAGAGCAGCGGAAGTTAATAGAAAGTGTTGAAAAATGAGTAAATGTGTGAAGAGGTGACAGAGTGAAGGAGTGAGGCTGCAAAAACAGCATGTGCAATGGAGGAGCCGAGGGAGGACTAGCTACAGAGGATGTGATTAAGTTGTAAATACTGTCAGCGTAAAGGTCAATCACTGAGTTTACAACTGCCGGTTGATCGTGAAAGACGCCCGAGACGGAGCGAGCGAGAAACACAGAGGGAGTGAATGAGAAAACGAGAGAAGACGTGTGGGCTTCGTGTTGCTGAGATGGAAATCAAGCAGCACCCACATCACACAGAGCTTTACAACCATCTGCTCACACACATGCTTAATAGCGCACCCATGACACACACGCACACACATCCCTTTCAAGAGCTCCGCATGCAAGCCCACGGGGACTTTATCATGCTGCCCCCATTAGGGATGTGCAAAACGACATATTTTCATAAACCACTATTCTGCAGGTTGTCTAAACGACGTGATGACCTTAAGGAAGCCGTGTATAATTATGCTGATTTAAAGGCGTTCACACAAGACTAGTGTTCTAGTGTTCAAAAACAGCTGGACAGAGCACAAGTGAATGGAACAGCTGTTTTAATATGTTTTTCAAAGGTTTTTTTTATTTTTTTACTATACTTGATATCAAAGTTAAAAATGCAACTGTTATTTGCATGTGCTGGACAAATAAATAAATAAAAAGAGTTACTAACAGAAAAATGATCTGTTTGATCAAAAATACAGTACACAGTTAAACAGTTATATTGTAAAATACAGTATTAGTATTTAAAAGAACCGCTTTCTGCTTTAATATGGGTAAAATTACACTAATAAATAAATAAATAAAACTTACTGACCCCCATCTTCAAAATAATCTCATTGTCATAGGGACATAATATATAATATTTGTTATAGTAGTATTTTACTGGTTTTGCCTTGTTAAAAAATATCTGTCAGTCATCAAACAATAAAGATATACAAATCATAATAATAATGTATAATCATGGGAACATCATTTACTGCACAGTGGCTGGTTTGAGGTTCGAAAGCAACAGTTTTCTTTAAAGATGATGGCTTTTGACAGTACACTGACATCTATCGAAATTTCTCTTAGCAAAAATGTCTCTCTTAATTTAACCCATAAGCACCTTAAAATTAAAACTTAAATTTAAAAAAATTAAATTAGTTGATGTCACCAATAATCTATCCTGACTCATCCCGAGCCGCCGACACACACACACACACCCTCAATTGTACCTATTCTGCCTCATTCAAGCACCATGAAAAAATGTTTACAACTAGCATATGTAGATTAGATCTGATTCATGAACCACATGTGTTGGCTGATGATGTTCTGCTACTGTGACACGTGACAAGCACAATTGAAAGAGCAGAGTTGAAAAACACTAAAGAGCGTCTCCATTTTCACACATCTGTGTCAACACAAAAGCCCGGGAAGCGCTGATGCTGTGCTCTGGGGTTAAACGCGCTGTGTCTCGCCCACCTGCGCTGCTGGTGCCTGCTTGAGTTCGCATACAGTACCTCAAGTCTCCAGCAGGAGGGGATGGTGTCTGAGTAACGGAGAGCAGAAAGAGAGAGCAAGGGGGATAAGGCGAGGATGTCAAACGGAGCTGCAAACCAGAGGAGGGAAAATGACAGGATATATTTTTGCTCTAGAATTCTACTGATGGCTTTGGTGGGGGGTGAGCTTTTTAGAGAGTCAGGCGAGCAGGGAGGTCTGTCGACCGCCAGGCGTGCAGCTGACTGCAGGAGTCTTGTATGCTGTCTCCTCTCCTTTTTTCTCCTCTCCACAAGCCTCCCAGCATGCCCTGCATGTGTGCATGGCCTCGGGATAACAAAATGACCAGAAATGATGGTGGAGGCCATTCAGTTGCACACATACACATCTTATCTGCACATCAGTTGCAGGTATGCATATTTGCATGAGTTAGATATCATATTTAACAGCACAAAATGACACATTTTGCATGTTTAGTTTCTGACATGTAGTGGCTTGATTCTCCACAGAGAGTTTCTATTGATACGAGGCATTTTGCGAGAGAGCCGCGTTTACACTTTGGACCTTGTAAATGAGAAATCGCCACCTATTGCAACAATAATAGAATTTGTTCCTTACCTTTCCTCCGCACTAATGAGATGCTAATGAGAGCCCTGGGCGGCAGGGTTAATAGAATCCATATTTTCAATTAAAATCTCTCTCTCTCTCTATTCCTGATGGACGGCGTCCTCGTCGCTGCAAACAGGCCCCAACTCGGCAAGGTAAACAGAGCCAATTAAGTTTCGCCATCTCTTGATCACTCTATCACTCTCACAGTTAGTTTTGTGTGATCAAATGAGCTGTCATCAAGCATATGGCTCCACAACAGACCCAGGGCCCATTAAACTAGCTCACTACAGGAGAAAAGAGATGGAAAGCAAGGGGACGCTTAATCCACTCTTGCTTCCTCAAAAGCCGAGATTCTGTCTTTAATTCTACATCAGCTTGCAGTGTGTGAGATGTGGTGTGTGTGTGTTTTGCTGAGGTCAGCTGTGAATGTGTGTGCCGCTGGTCTGAAAATCCCCAAAATGCACCGTTATCAGTTCAGTCCGGCCTAGAAGTGATTTAGGGGTCTTGGTCAGAGGCCACCAAGTGCTTTGTAACAACACATCACCGATTGTGTATTCAACAAAACACATTTACACATTTACACTCAAGCGCGTGTACTGGGGTAAATTAAATTGTATCTAACACAAGGTCTGCTATTATTATCTTGTCACCCTTTCATTCTCTTTCTCGCACTATTCTTCACCTCTCTAGTCAGGTCTGTTTACACGAATCTCTAAGGCACATATGGTGCAGAAAAGAAAGGAGCCAAGTGAGCTTTTGCACGTATGATTGTTTGTGTGTGTGAGGAAGCAAAGAAAATAGAGAATAAAATACGAGCGGGAGATTTTTTGCATTTAATTTCTTTTTGTTTTGCACATTTAGATAAATAAAGAAATAGAAAACAACTATACAGTCTGGTCAGGTACAAGGATAAACATCATGGCTTTCACACACATCAAGGTTTCTCACACCGTTAACGACTAATGACATTTCACACGGTCACCATGGGAACTTGACATCACCAGAATAATAAATCAGACCAATAGCACAAGACCAGTATTCCTCAAGCTCACCAAACATCTCACTTATGGCTACTAGCAGCCACAACTGAGATGCCAGTTTCAGTTAGACAGCTGTAAACAACCTGCCTCAGGCGTTCCCACCCTGAACGAGGTCGGCCTTTAACCTAAAAAACCATTAAAACGCAGTCAAAAAAGACATAATTCCTAATTTCCTTCGCAATTCCCTGAAGACATAGCACCACCCCCTCCTCCCACACCCAAACATTCCTCAATTACTCAGCAACAATGTTCCCTCAACAAAGCGCTCACTTTGTTTTTTCTGCCGAAATGCAAATTTGATCAAATTTGGCAATTTAGTCCATTTACTCTGGGAGGTAAATTAGGGCTAAACTGCAGGCTTGTAAATATTGAAACTCGCACATGCATGAATAATTAAATGAGAGGGAGGAGATGTATCAACCAGAGGCGCATCCATTCGCCACCCTCAGCCAGACGTCACTCATCTCGAACTATCATCAGCCTACATCAATCTAAAGTGCCAAGCATGTCTACTGAGACTTACAAAACAAACGTTACGACAAGACGTTAGCGGCTGAAGGCATAAACAGAAGAAACGTGAGTTCTCCGATGAATGGACACCCCGTTATCTCTGATCTCCTAGAGGCACGCAAGGGAGAATGATTGGCATTCTCTGACGTTCTTTTGGTCTATGTTGAATAGACCAGCTTGAATTTTCACATTGCTTGGCTGGTTTGCTGGTCCAGCACATCCATGATGTTCACCAGCAAAACTTGGTCCTTCATGGTCCTTCTGGAGAAGCTGGTTGACCAAGGAAGTTTTTAGCTTGCTAATAAGCCACCAGCATCCAATACACAACACGCACTGGTTTTTCCAGCAGGGTCTGAAGTAGTTTCTTTCACAGTTCAGTAGCACTCTCTCACACACAAAACACACACACACACAAACGGTTCTGCAGAGCTCTTACCGGTCTCTTGAGAGAGGGCTTTAGCTCTACCGCTGGTGTTGCCCAAGTGATGCATCGCTCCTAGCGTGAGTCTTCCCCTCGTATCTCCTCCTCTCCTCTTCACCGAACCGTCGGCCACGGTTC
Organism: Enteromius mattozi; assembly: GCA_032359235.1. NCBI lineage: Eukaryota > Metazoa > Chordata > Actinopteri > Cypriniformes > Cyprinidae > Enteromius > Enteromius mattozi. Next base: position 3,805,493 of record JAUMHE010000016.1, read on the forward strand.
CCTGGTGGTCTCTCTCTCCTTGAAGAAGGGGCGAGGGGCTTCAGAAGTCACGTATGGGAAGCAGTTGTGCCCTCTCTGTCTCCGTACGCCCTCTCTCACACAACTTCACACGCGCGCGCATACGGCACGCAGCCACTTTCCCCTTTCCGGTTGCACAGCACTCTAGTCCACAAACCGCCGGGAAAGGTCTTAAGGTACAGAAGAGAAAGACGGATGAGGGAACAAATGAAAGGAAACAGAGTTGTCGTCAACCTCTCTGCGAGTGCGGAGAGAAGAATGCAAAGGGCTGTTCCATCCTACATCTGCACATGACTGGAGCTCCGCACAGACTCTGAGCTCTGAGAATTATACAGCATCGCTGCGGAGCGCGAGAGAGAGAGAGATGGAGAGAGAGAGAGAGAGAGGTGCGGGAGAGAACAAGAGTGCGGGGGAGCACAGAGAGAGAGAAAGAAAGGAGGGGTGAGGATGGGGGAATGTGACAAAGCATGTTCATCAAAGAGAGAGGAGGAGAGAAAACGAGACAGATCGCGCATGTTTCCCCCATCTAGCCGAGACGAGAACGTGTCAAGTCATGTTACCAAGAGTACGGTCAGTATTCATCCTTTAATTCACGCAGACAGACAGATTTTCACTTCTTTACACGCACAAGAGGGTCCCTTTGGAGAAGAGGACTTTCAGCATGAAAGGCGCTGACAAGCTGACACAACATGCTGAACTAAAAAGCAGCGGCGCGACTAAAAATAAATAACCTTGTACCGCCATGCTTTCACGCAAACAACACTGGATATGTGAATATTAGATTGGGGATCCGGCAGACGCTTGGGGTCTGGAGCGGCAGAACACGATCTGATACTGGAATGCACTGAGCCGGAGTGCTGTAATACACAAGCCAGAGAGACAAGCTCGCACAAACCTCTGGCAGGTGACACACTTGAAACTACCGCACAATAAAACACAACCGCTGCTTTCGTGATGATACTCTTTATTTGTCAGTGCAAACAACTGTGCGTAATGTATAAATAATCAAAAGTGCTGCATGGGAATACAATGCGCTTTATCTTAAAAAAGACTTGAGAATAGAGTGTTCAAGTCAACATTAAATGGCCTTCACACTTTACTCGGTAGCAAAATATTTAACAGGATATTCAGAGAAAACAAGAAAACTTGGCTCTGTCTATCAGGAATTCATGAGCATTACTTACTAGCATGAAAGTTTGCCGCTACACCCAAGCTTAACAACCTTGGCACCCTACTTTTAAGGAAGCTTTTAACCAAGAAGTAGAGGTTAAAGGTCAAGGATCATCAAGAATCTTGATGAATCCCAATGGCATAGTTTCACTTTCAAACTGATATTGATACTATATAGTTGTACACTTTATTCAATTTATCTAATGACCTTTAACACCTTCATGATGATTGTCCTAAAATTAAAGTTCTGTCAACATTTACTCACCCTCATGCCATTTTAAACCGGCACAATTTTCTGTCTTCAGTGGAACATAAAAGATGATATGTCTCAGCAACATGAGGGTGAGTAAATGATGAATATTCACTATCCACTTTTTCTAAAGTGACTTGCTTTCTCTGGGAATCAAGCCTATTAGCTTGGCTTTGTTAGTGCTATTTGAGCTGAAATGAATGCTTTACATTTGAAATTACTGAAAATATTGGTAGCATTGTAAAAATTGCCATTACCTACAACACCATGCCTAAAAAAACCTTTTTGGTATTGTCTACGTTAGATGACGTCAGTTGAAAATGAAAGTTGTTTCAGAGGCGTATGAAGTAATTATATCTTGATGAAAGGTTATGAAGACAGATGAAAACAATAAGTCCCGAACTTGCATTAAGAAAGAAAATAGGCTCAATTTTGAGTTCATATTGACTTTAAAACTGCCCAGCTCAAACTTCAGACTGCAGACAATCACACTTATGCATTGGAGTATATGAACAGCCTCCAGTACTGTGTCTTCAGAAAGGAGCTGGCCATGGTACTTCCTGCTCTGTCCAACAGAGGGCAGGGCTACAGATCAGCATCTTCCTGATGTCATCCATCCCGTCTAGAAAGCATCCTGGTTCTAATCTCACCTGCTTCCTGTCCCCGAGTTACCAACCCACACACACATACTCGCAGAAGTGGCTGTTTTTGCAACGCCTCTATATTTAGAGCCGTTTGACCCTTCTAGATTGGACAAAGAGCCAATCTACTCAAATAACTCTCTCCCCCGCCTTCTCTGGGCTCGCAGTACCATAGGGAGGGACTGGATCCTGTACATGTAATAAGCAATCTGGCCGCACACAAACATGCATCCACCCATAGCGAGAGCTCTAATGAAGAGAGCAGTTTTGGAAGGCCACACCGCTATAAGTGCAGACAGCTGGATGGATTCATTTCTGCTCAGTCCATATCAGACTCTCCTCACATTGTGTTCGTAATTACGGAGGACTTATCAAACAATGTTTTATCAGTGTCCACTCTTCATTAGTGCTTTTGCAATCACTGTTAAGTGAAAAATGAAGCCTGTAACAAATTAACTGCGGAAATGCATTTCAAGCGTTCAATACAAGTTAAGCTTGTTTGCCAACACTTGTAGCATTATGTAGATTACCACCAAAGAAAAAAAAAATGTTTTCAGAATAAATAACTTGGGAGAATCAATATATTAAATTACTTAAATTAATGAAATAATTGTTTTTTGGTTCACGGAATTACCAAGAACTGTATGTTCTGTAATAAATCAATGGTTGTTGCAGGAAAAAAAAAAAAAAAAAAAAAAAATAAGATTTTTACCTTGATTTTATTTAACATTTTAATTAAATTGAGTTATTTAAAAAACTCAGTTGAAATCATTTTATATCACTCTGTAGCCCCCTTACAAGTTTCCCTGGGACAGCAAGTGACTCCCATTTTAGGACTATTGTCATAAATTGAAAATATAATATTACAAAGCTTAACATTTCTGCTTTTAAATTTACTTCCATAAACGTAAGCTTGATATGTGCTTTTTTTCTGCAAAGAAAACAAGTGATGAGTCAAATATATTTCTTATGGTAATCAACTTTATGCCACAAATGTTGTTGACTGAGCTTTTATTGAACAAAGAATATTTCTTAAAATGGCTCACAGAGTAAAATGCTTCAATGCCAAACTATTAAATTTCCATAAGAAACAGATTGAGGCAGAAGAAAATGCACTAAAGATGAAGATTTTCAGCATATAATCACTTCTCCTGACCTCAGTAGAATAGCACCTGTCTTCCCTGAGCTGTGATGCGACGCAGCCACTGGTGTGCGGAGCAGCAGATACGGACGATGTTGGCGTCCAGTCTGAGGCTCTGTAATCAATGCAGACAGAGCCTTCCTGCAGTATTAAAGGAACTTATTCAGCCTAAAGGCTTCCAACTCGCTGAGCCGAAAAAGAGCACAGCACTTACACCTCTCAGCTTAAATATACCGAACGCATGCTGCACTCAAACACACACATACAACCTTCAGCCTGACGACTCCATCGACCGCCCCATCCATCATTTCTAACAGACGTGGATGCACACGCTTACTCACACATGTACACACATGCTTACAGCAAACGCAACTTGTTTCGGAAAGCACTTTGACAAGTATTGCTGACCTGTGATTACATTCATCACATGTCTTATAATCAACACGCAGTAGTGTCTAGTAATCTTATCATTCGTTCCTGTCTCTGCATCTTTCAAAAATGACTTGATCAGCTTTAATTAATCCCCATTGGTGATTAGTGAGCAAGAGACAGGAGAATAAAAGGGACTACTGGGCCTGTAGGGGGAGCTCTTCTCTGTGCTTGACTTCCTGTTGTCAGATAATATAATTAATCCATGATGCACTGGTTTTGGCTTAACTTTCAGTTGTGGTTCTGCATGTTAGAAATGAGATTTGTTTGGCATAAAGTACCATGTAGATTCAACATTCAGATTTGCTTCTAAAACATTTATTTGCATACTTTTGCATTCGGACAGACATGATACGTCTTTAGTGTGTTCCATTATGCTATTGTAGACAGAGCGAGAATGGAAGGCGATATTGTTGTAATATTATGCGCTTTGTACTGTGTTTTCTCACTGGTGAATGAGACATGAGGTAATTGACAGTGTTTGCATTCCACCCTCTACAAACAATATCTCTTCATGTCATTGGTTCGCTGTTAGTTTGCTTGTGCATATTCAAGTGTTTTGGAGGAGTCATGGCTTTGGAGATTGATTTGCAGAGAGGGTGGGATCCATTGCATTCAAAGCTAGCTTGCGATTGCTAGCCTCATTGAAATCACCTACCCTGCCTTTAAAGGGATAGTTCACCCACAAATTTAAATTATGTCATTAATTACTCATCCTCATGTCATTCCAAACCCGTAAAACTGTCAGTCATTTCAGAACACAAATTAAGATATTTTTGATTAAAATTCAATAGCTTTCTGACCCTTCATAGACATCAATGTAATTACCACGTTCAAGAGCCAACAATGTAGTAAAGACATTTTTAAAATTGTCCACATGACTTCAGTGGTTCAACCATAATTTTATGATGCTAGGATAATACTTTTTGTGTGCAAAGAAAAAAAAAGAAGACTTTATTCAATCATTTTTTTCACTTCCACTTCAGTTTCTGCCATGTGTTCACAGTACTCTTGTAAAAGTGCTTTGATTGACATGTATGACAAATGTGACCTTGGACCACAAAACCAGTCATAGGTGTCTTTTTTAAAATTGAGATTTATACATCGTTTGAAAGCTGAATAAATAATATTTAGATGTATGGTTTGTTAGGATAGGACAATATTTGGTTTAGATACAACTATTCTGGAATCTGAGGGTGCAAAAAAATAAAAATATTGAGAAAATCAAAGAACTTCTTAGCAATGCATATTACTAATCCAAAAATTTAAGATAGGATATTTATAAAATATCTTCCTTGAAAATGAACTTCACTTAACATCCTAATGATTTTTTGTCATAAAATAAAGATAATTTTGACCCATACAGTGTATTATTGGCTATTGCTAAAAAAAATGTGGTCCAGGGTCACAAATAATTTAGCAGGTATTTTAAATATGTTACCACATTTACAGATTTACCAGTATCCAGTTCTTGTTAAAAAAAAAAAAAAAATCTTAAAAGCATGGAATGTACTTATATTTCTCCTCATCTGCTGCCACTAACATCATAACTCATGATAATTAATAGAAGAGACTGAGTTCTTGTTGTGCCATCAGCCAATCAGTGTTGTCATGACATTATTTGACTGCTATTTCAGAGTGATTAGATGAATGTTTATTTTGGTTTGTTGTTTAGCATGTGCTCACCCTCGATGTTGAGCTTCCAGTGAGTTGTAAACTAAAAAGTGAAGGAGATTGTTCTGCATTCCAGTGTATGCAGCGGCTTCCTCCTAGACAGGGTCATAACAGCGTGTAATAAATTTGTGGCGGCGTTCACAAGCAAGCAAATTGCTCCAGCCCTGGTCATGTGGTGATAAAAGCACAGAAAGATTCCATGCATGCACTAGATTCAGGTTAAAACAGAACTGGAAGTGACTCGTATCTATGGCTGCTAAGAACGAGCAGGACAAGGTCAGACCACGAAGGCTGGAACGGCTCTCACAATCCTGTGAGTTCCATCACACTACGTTTACATCACACCCATCTCACTGTTCTTTCATCTCTCCATTCATCTCTCGCTTTTTTTCCTCTGGCCCAGGGTGAGAGGAAGTGAATGCGAATGAGCTAAAGGAGGTACGGGATGGGCAGCGAAGGGACCTGTGGGTTGAACACAGCCATTTGTCATCCGGTGAAAGCTTAAGAAAAGACTAGTTAACCTTTCCTGGGAAGCCCCTGGGGAGCCTACCAGCAATGAAAAAACCCAGAAAAAGTATCAACCAAGAAAAATATTCTTGGAGAAAATAGATGGCCGATGCTCGGAGACCCATGTACCTTGCAAAACGCTGCGCTAGGCACTTTTGACATCTGGGTCGCCTCTACTTATGAGCAAGGACAGAAAGAAGGATTGTAGTCGTTGCCCTGTATGTAGATATGCAGAGATTACAGAAATCGGCTTGCTGACTATAATTGCGAATTGGTGTCACTTGAATGCATTTATGTAAACTGGTGGTACTGGTGTATTGATTTTATAGTGCAGAAATGAATGTCTACAACCGCATGCAGAAACCTACTAGAGATTTGCTGATCTCCCAGCCTGGTCCATTGGCTTGCACTAGTAGAGTTTTGGGCTATTTTAATCTGGCTGTTGAGGTAAACACCAGTCTAGTAACCAGTATGGGAGACAGCTAGACCAGCAGACAAGCTTTAGGCTGTTTCAAGCATTTTTTTTTACTGGCTACATCATTTATTCAAGCTATGCTTTTAGCAACCAGACAAACACATCAAAACTCATTTCAGATGAATTATGGGTCATGTTGTCCTGACAGTCTAGTCAGGCACTTTTATATTAACACGGGGGCAGTGGTAGCCTAATGGATAGGGAGTCGGACTTGTAACCCCAAGGTTGTGGGTTCACGTCCCAGGTCTTGACCTACAGGGATTGTAGGTAGTGAGAGTGAATATCCAGCTGTCTCTCCACCTTCAATACCACGACTGAGGTGAGACCCTTGAGCAAGGCACCGATCCCCCAACTGCTCCCCGGGCACTGCAGCAATGGCTGCCCACTGCTCTGGGTGTGTGTTCACGGTGTGTGTGTGCACTTGAATGGCTTAAATGCAGAGCACAAATTCCAAGTATGGGTCACCATACCTGGCCACAAGTAACTTCACTCACTTCACTCATGCAGGTCATTTAGAAGCCAGTTAGTAATAGTGGCCAGTTCTTTTTGTTATTTGCCAAACCTGCCCCCAAGCCTGTCACTCAAGGCCACATTGCCATGGCAACAGTGCGAGTCGGCCAATCACATGCAAACAGCAGCAGGAAACTAGTCTTGAACACTTACGAGAATGACAACCAATGAGTTAAAACAATATGAACATTTGACTTCTGTTGTAAACCGTCATTATAGCGAGAAACATCAATACAGACAAACAGCTGGTGTGAGGATTTAAGATACGCAATATTTCATAATCGTGGTTGCCAAATTTCATATACAGAAGTTTTACAGATCTATTTGTTTTCACATAACCATTTCTTGCTCACTGGCAGACAAATAACTCATCTGACCCAAGACATATAGATAAAAGTGACTGACAGAAATTCTTCACTTGCCATTCTGGTTCACTGAAGTAGGACATACTATGTAATTTTTGGTGTCCTTTATGATTGTTGCTTGTCAGAATGTACATGGTGACCCCACCATGATTGTAGGTTAAATGTCAAAGGAAAGACTATGCAATTTCATAAAATCCTCAAACCACCAAGTAGCATGATATACAACTTAACTAACGCTTGAATAAAAATTAACAGAGTTACCTGGGTGTTTTACCTCACAAATCTAGACCACAGAAACCCAATCAATTCACTAAGCTAATGACGCAGATGTTGTGTATGGTATACATAAAGGACCCTCTTTCTGAAATATAAAGGCAGTTAATTAAATATTTTAATAATATAAAAACAGTGTGACAAAAACTAATTTATACTGTGTGAGGAAAAAATATGTGAGATAATGCTAAATAATTTTGTCTAAAGTTTAATAATTGGCTTTCATCCTATCATTATACTTAAGCAAATAGCTAAAATATTCTGTTAAACATATTTCATTAACATCTGAAGTTAACACGTTACCTCTGACAGCTCTAAAAATGATAATTTTGATAATTTTTTTCATAGATCCCGAGTCTCTACAGAGCTTAGTCTGCAAACCTTTGCACTAAAAAATTCAACATTAACAATTTTTTTCTTGACAAAATGAATTTTTTACAATCAGATGGCAAAAATCGCAGTGTGCACTTGGTTTAACCCCATACGAGCACACATATAACTCACAAATGCTAACAGGCTATTGCACATAAAGCCTGGAACGAGGTGGGTGACGTCTTGCAGATTAAGACATAGATTAATGGATGGCCTTCTGTGACATTAGAGGAGGCAGAATTATGAGTCGGTAATTGAGGATCCTTCAGCAGGAGCAGAAGGACTAGATGATATGAGACCAGAGGGATGGAGCAGCTGGATGAAGCTTCTACCCTTAACAAGGAGAGAGAGAGAAAGAGAGAGAGGGAGGAAGAGTCACAGGGGGAATCAACTTCTCTATGCAACTATCTTTGGCTGCAGCTTTCAGCTCTTCCCCGTCTCTCTGAATCCATCTCTATCATTCACTTCCTTTGTCTTTGTCTCATGGACACAGGTTATAGCACTCTTCTTTATACTTACCAATCTTTAGGGAGATGAAGTAAAGGTGGGGGTTACACAAGAAAGCAAGACAGTTTCAGTGATGGAGACTGAACAAGAAACCAAAGCAACAAGAAAGAAAAAGAGCGAGGGAGAGAATATGTGAAGAGGAAAATATACGATCTAGCTGGAGGTGGAGAGCATGGGGTCACTCAAAATGGCGTCTCATTGAGCACTCGCTCTGGTTTCACTAGAGCTCTGGGGTTCGAAGGAAAGCCAGATCTCTGTTTGAATCAGGTCATATACTTCTACTCTTAAAAATTAAGTTTTGAGGTGACACCATGGTACAGTGTTGTATGAGATGGTAATGCTATGGCTTGTAAATATAAAACCAAGGAAGAAAGCTATCTTCTGTCAACATTTCCAGTAATAACAATAGCAGTTTCTCAACTGGTGCACGCTCACATCTTTTGTCATTTCCACACAGTTTCCAGATAAAGTTTATTTTTGAGACTTAAATGTGACAAATGAAAAACTATATATATATATATATATATATATATAAATAAATTAAAATAATAATATAATACAATATAATAAAGAATATAATATAGTGATATAATATTTACTATTCATATTAGGATTGCAGAAAGAAAAAGAAAGAAAAATATCCCATAACACATGATGTAATACCCATATACCCATGTCTTTAATTTTTGTAATTATGGTATCTCACACTCAAAACTCAAAGATTTCATTCATTATTTTTAGTAATTACATATGATATTTAGATATTAATAAAAACTGTGAATAAAACCAGATTTTAGAGTTTGAATCACCATAATTAAATTAAAATTAATTGAAATTAAATTAATTAATCACATTATTGATATAGAATAGAATAGACTAGACTAGAATAGAAGTTTGAACTGGCAAAAAAAATAAATTTTTTTATGGTATCATTAGCACTCAAAAATCAAAAATTGCATTTACTATTTTTATTAACAAATATATTAAAATATAAAATATTCACCAAAAATTACCATTTGTATTACGGTAACAGCATAATTCTTTATAGTACCACTGTAATACAACTTTAAATATCCCCCACTGTATATTAGGATGGTTCAAAAAAACTCTTTGTCAAACTTTGTGTTACTGTGAAGCCTCAGGACACGGTGATATAATGATGAGAGAAAACGCAAGGCACACACACACACACCTTCATGATTAGACAAATTCAACTTATTTTGGAAGAAATTCTTGTCTCAAGATAAGAACACACCTCCCCCCTTTGCTCTTTCATTAACCCGAATCCCTTGTCTCCTTAACACTGCTCTTAAGAGAAATGAAAGTCACGCACACACATAAGCAAACAACATTTCAGCTGCCTGTCACCCACAGGCCTTTCCAGTGAGTGATTAATCACCTCATGCTAATGAGTTATTTACTAATTAGGGTCTGACGTGAGAAGAGACGAGGAGAACAGGACTGACACGATGACACGGGTGGCTGAGGCACTTAGTGTAGACTCAACCCAACTGTTCACCTGCGATTAGGAAAAAAGAGAGGTGTGCGTGGGGCTGAGTATGCTTTAGTGACAGTTAATGCCAAAACCGATGCATAACACAATAACACATTAGCCAGACAGGACGCCCACATCCAAGCCACACTTAGAACGGGACTTGTACCTAAACAAAGCTGCCACCCGTAGAGCGTTAAGCAGGGAATGTCAGCCGTGAGGTAATGTCTCACTCCGTCAGACCCCTGAGACGTTAAACGGAAGTCTGACCGTTACACAAAGTCGGCTGTCAATCAAAGCTGGCCACGCCCCCAGCCAACAGAGAGATCAGTCACAGGTTTTCAGCTTCCTGACAGGAGCTCCTTCGCTTTCAATCAAAGCATTTAAGCAGAGGAGGCTTCTCATTCCCGTGCCCACAATGGCCCTCGCATAGGTGTAAGGCAACAGGTCTGAATCAATCTCCTGCCTTCTATCTCTCCCACATCCTCCGCACAAAGGCAGCCGAAGCCACCGAGTGTGTGCGGCCACTTTCATCCACAAAGCCTTTCAGCGCTCAGCTTTTGATCCGTCGTTCCTATAGAGGGGTTCGTATCCAGCAGCGGCCTTTATATAATGCTCAATTTTGCCATTAGACGGAGAGATTGACCTCTGAATGTGGGTGTTTTTATCTAGTGGTGTGAAAGTGAGGCCGCTGAGTGTGTGGAATGATGGGACACACACATAAAGCTTTCATAAAACGCTTCATTAGTCTGTCTTATCTGTGTATCAAGTACATCTATATGTATGTCTTTGCATAAAAATTTGAAAAAAAAAGAGGAGGAGGAGAAGAAAGAGGAGAATAAATATTCATAGTAAACAAGAAATAAAATGTTAAATACATATTACATTACAAATCATAATAAGAAAGAAAAATACATTTATTTTTAACTAAATTGTTTTACTAAATAATAGCAATCAACAACTACAGGCAAATATTGCAAAGTGAGAATCACAAGAAACCTAATACAATAAGTCACAAGCTCATGTTTCCATTTCAATAAAACACATTAATATCCACCAATAGTTACAAGAACAAGTCTTTTAGGTTACACTTTATTTTAAGGTGTCCTTGTTATGATTGATATGATTGTTGAGTATTATGATGTACTTACTATATGGTTAGAATTAGATTTTTCACATTATCCTTTAAAATACCTTCAAAATGATATATGATATACTGTATACAATCAGATTCTGAAAAATTCTGAAGATTCCAAAGCAAAATCGCCTACCAAAGTTGCATATTTTTCCTCCAGTTCTTTTCTTAATAATAATTACTAAATTACTAATCAGAATATATCTATTTTTATCCATTTTATTAAAAATAAGAACAAATAAACATTAGTTTATATGCAAATAATAAGAGCAACGAGTGATTCCGTCTTCTTTTAAATATAATGTCACACACCAGATTTTTCCCTAGCCATTAACTAAACACTTGGATCACTTCACGAGGGTTTAAAGAAACACATTTTTGTGAAAACATCAAATTCAGCCAAAACATTTTTCACTTTAGCCTGTAGCTCAAAATTAAACAGTCCGCATTCCAACTTATTTTGTCAGCACAGGTCACAATTTATTGTTATTATAATAGTATGTACAAGTAACAAGGACATCGTAAAATAAAGTGTTTTACTGAAAGTGTGGAAAAATCCTGAAATTCAATCCCACTTTTCTCATATACGAACCAAGGAACATATTCATTGCACTGCAAAGCCACAGGACCATCTATATAAACCTGTGTGTGTGTTTATATTGTTATTTATTTGTTTGTGCATCACTGTCAGACACTGGCAGCCTGAGGTGTGTCAGGTGAGTGATTTTGGCACTGTGTATGCGTCAGACATCCAGAGGTCCTGTGGGTGCAGGGCCCGCAGGTGTCTGTCTCTGCCCATCAAAGAGATCTTCTCTGGGCCTGAGGCATGGCGAAAGAACAGCTGAACCTCGTGGAGAGGTGCCACTCTCCAACTCTCTAGAGCCTGTAGACCCAACCCTGGGCACCTGGGACCTGCCAACCCCAGCTCTTCTTCAGACCACACACACCCGCATAGGCCGTGAGACACTACAGATGTTTGTGTGTGTGTGTGTGTGTTTATTGGAATGTGGGTGTTCGTAAAGACTGATCAGATTAGAATAGACCAAGTGTTGGAGTGCAGGGGCCCACCGGAGATCAGGTTACCATCAATAAAATAGCCTGGCAAATTCAATGTGCACAGTTTAGTCTTACAGCATGTGTAAACCCTGTTAACAGGTCTGCAGAAGGTAAAGGACATGAATAAATGCCCAATGCACCAGGGCAAAGCACGATTTACATTTTAACAGAAATATATATACAAATATATATATATACACACACATATATATATATATATATATATATTTTATCATCTTACTTATACTATTATATAATACATTTATTATTCATGAATATATTCTTGTTTCTTAATATTTCATTTTATTTAACTGTATTTATAACATTTTTTTTATTAAATAAATTTTAAGTTAGGTTTCTTAACTACCATTTAAATATTATTATTCAATTTTATTTAAATAATAATACATTATTCACAATTACTAAGAAAAAGGAAATATATTTTAATAAAGTTTTACATAAATACGTTTTAATAAATAGATAACTAAAAACTAAGTCCAAATAAAGCAAGGTGAGAATAACAACAACAATGCTAGGAATCTTAAGAAAAATCCAATAAAAACATTTTATTGGATAACATAAAAAACAGAATCATATTTAGACATAAAAAAACACTTTCCTTGTCCCACCGCCTGCTGTGCAATTCCTCCACACAATTCTACTGCAGGAGAGCAAGAATAAACGTACTCAACCTTTTTAGATTACAACTTTTACATTCATAGCCCAATTCATAGGTACACGCATACCTGACAACAAGCATCTTTTCATCTCGATGCCAAGTACTCGTGAGCTATGAAGTGTGCTGTGAAGGTTTACTTTCAATGCAAAGATTCCAGCTCTTTGCACCCTCACAAGTTAATTCCACAGAAAAGATTCGGGTGCCAAGTGTTCCATTTATTCTGCTTTCTGAAAGAAGTCACAGCGAAGCTCTAAAAAGAAAAGCAACTTCATGAGCTCCTTTTTAATTTGACCTGAATAAGTTTCAGTAAACATGGTAAAAATGGGAAAAAAGTGAACGATAACTTGCAAATAATGCAACAGGAATACGGCGGGTTAGATAAAGCAATAAGCCACAAGAGGCGACATTTAATGGTTATTTAAATATGGTTACAGGGTATATGATTAATGGTAGAAGGTAAAGCAGCAATTCTCTTAAACTGGACGACCTTAGGTGGTTTATTGCATGTCAACGATAATATGATAAAAGCCAACAATCTTTAAAATATATTTTTCACTATAATAATCACAATAAGCATTCTTCTGTAGCGTAAAATATAGCTTCCTCAGAAATGTAAGTGATATTGCTGTTAAACAGACAGAATACAGAATTAAACTGATGCTGGTCAGTTTGTGTGTGTGTAGATTCTGCAAAAACGCTTCAAATGTGGCTAATCCAGTATGATTTTAGTTTTACCAAAGATAAAGACATAATTAAATTTTTCACAGAAAATGCAAGATCATAAGTCTCATCATTAACATAATGTGCTTCAACACGTGCCTTCATCTGAGTGACTGAAATAACATCATTAACTCTAGGCTAAAAAAAAAAATGTTCTATTAGTCACACACATCCATGCACCTTTGCTGAAAGTCACATCAGATCAACTTAATAGAATGGCAGGTACTCACAGAAGCACACACACACACACACACACAAAGAGAGTGAATGATATAAAGCCCGGTCTACAGTGACAACTGCCCTCTGCGGGTTTGTGTGTGTCATCATGGGTACTGGAGTGTATCATATCTCTATGCAGACAGGCCTATTATTGCCAGCATATTTACACCTATGTGCCAGCACAGCAGCATGTGATAAACACAGAGTGATGAGTGCTGTGTTGATCAGTCAGTGCTGGGGTGATAATGAAATCTGAAGTATGAGCAAATCCACTAATCAGAAATGTCAGCTATCAGCGGCTCTTCATCGTTACACAAACATATGCACACAAGTAGATACTCGACATATTCTCTCCTTTAAAAAGCAATCAAAACATCTATGTTTGTATTCACTGTATTATCTGTATTGTTAAGAGTGCTTCAATTTGAAATTCTTATTTTTTTATTCTTTCTTTTTTTATATACATAATACACATAGATAGATACTGTAGATAGATAGATAGATAGATAATATATAATAATAATAATAATAATTATAATAATTATAATTTAATATAACAATTTAAAAAACAGTCTTATATAAATTTAAAAAAACATTAATCCTATTTAAGTTAATATGGCTTTATACCTAAATTAGATATATATATATATATATATATATATATAATTTTTTAAAATCAAAATTTTGCAATAATTCACATTTTTCATAACATTAAAATGTTGCTTAATTCATTATTTTATTAATTATAATAAATTTAAATCATTTAACAATAATCTTATAATGTATAAAATATACTTTAATACAATCATTTGAATCTTGTAGAAATGTAATATTGCTTAATATATATATACAATTTTAATCATATTTAGCTTAACATGGTGTGTGTGTGTGTGAGAGAGAGAGTAATAATGGGATGAATTTAAGGTGGGCTAATGGGATAAGTGTAATACAGTGGACAGACAAGAGGAAGTACACAGCATTCTGAAGAAAGGATAACAGAAGGATCATAATCTAAGCAGCGTCTAGAGTGGTCTGGATGTGGCAGATAGGCTCACAGCAGCTCACACTCATGGCACTTGCCCAGATCCCCAATGCACTCTCACAAATCCCCTCCAGATCAAAACACTTCCTTCCCTTCTTCCTGCTAAAGATGATCAATTCAGCAGTTTGGGTCTGGCCTGGGTGGTGCTCCCAACACCCTCTACGTGTCCAAAGCAGAACGCTGATCCTCATTCCAGCACTGACGGCGCACATTCACTGTTTGTCCAAGTGCTGGCTGGCACCGGCCCCGGGATTCTTCCCGGAACAGGGCAGCACATTAACATAGGGATTGATTTCCCCATGCCTCCTACATGCCTGCAAACATGACTTGAAATCATTCATTAAATCTGCCTCTTTGGAAAACTGAATAGATTAGGTTGCTTATCTCAGCCGGATCAATAAATGTAAGCAATGGGCAGATTAATTGCTTGTGACAGGAAAAAGCAAGCAGTGATGTTTGTGTAGACGGCAGGCAGGAGAGAAACACATACGGTGGGTACGGAGAGTGCTTTTGTAAATCTTAATTCAAATGCTCTTGGCTCATGGTCAGTCTGGATGTGACTCAGATTGTTCCATTACTCTTCTACCACATAAAGATGAAGGTAAATCAAGTGAACAGAGAAATGAAAGAAAACATAAATAAATAAATAAATATAAATAAATCAGTGTGTTCAAACATAACCTACATGAACCTACTTTCCCTCTACATAGTAAATAGTATGTGATACAGAAAATCAGTATGTCAGAATCTTGTGGAAGCATTATTCTTCCATGACGCCAATTGGGAAAAATGGCTGATGTTAAAAGTTAAATGATTATGACACGAACAGCATTTATTCTATACAGAAATCCTTTAAAAAAAGCCTTCTTCATTTTTAAATAAATGTATGATATCCTTGCTAAAAATAAGTATTTTTTTTAAAAAAGTACTGACTCCAAACTTTTGAATGTTTACAAAACATTTTTCTATTTTTATTTATCAAACAAATCCAGAAAAAAGTATGGCAGGTTCAAAACAAATGAACGAACGAACAAACAA
>JAUMHE010000016.1:3832274-3889673 GCA_032359235.1 Enteromius mattozi
GTGTGTCTTTGTAAATACATAACTTTTATTTTGGATGCAAATAATTGTGATTAATTGCAATAGAGATTTTAGAAGAAGAGATAATTAGAGATTGAGAAGTAATAGTTCACGCTAATTGAAATTTCTTCCAGCATTCTCAGAATTGTGAGATATAATCTTAAAATTGCGATTTGGAGAAGAAAATTCCGAATTCTGAGATAAGTAGTCATAATTACCATTTTAAGTTTTTATTTTGTGGCAGAATCAAGCTTCAATAACGGCTGGGACCTGCCAAGCTTCCAAAATCAACATAGAACTATAAAAGAGCTCCTATACAGTATGTACTCCTTATAATGCTATGTCAAACATTTTATATTTATGAATTGGTCAAAATGAAAATGACATTTTATTTACTTGTTATACACTGATCACTATATGCTTTTGTTGTAAAGAACAGCTTGAAAAATTTAGGTTTGGAAACACATAAGTTTGGGCACCTAATGAAAGAAATTATGGAAGAGTAGGAAGAGTTGAGATTGCATTTTACAATATGACATTGTGCAATAAAGTAAATGTTAAAAAGAACAAAAAAGCCCTTTATAACAGCAGCTATAGTTCAACACTCACAATGACAAATAATAAAAAAAGTGCTTGAGAAATGCAACTGAATTTAGTATAGTAGGGACTGATAAAAGCCTGAAATAGGGGTGAAGGCGGACAAAAACCAGGGCAAGTTTGGTCTGTCACAGTGCTGCGTTTTGATCACAGAAATCTCAGTCTGCTTTCAGTAGTCTCAAGGGCCTAAAGGACAGCTTGTCTGAATCAGGTCACATGTCTGCGGCCCCTGAGACTCACCCGGTAAAAGCCTTTTTTCAGAGTTGTAAATACAATATTTAATGGAAGGAAAAGCCTACTGTAAGTGATGTTTTACATGTTTTACACTCATTGCTTTTGTGACTTTGTCTAGTACAGGTCAGCTTTTCGTGTTTAGCCTTATGACCTCTTTTTTAAGAAAGCATACGTTTGAAAATACAAAAGGCTCTATTACACAAAGCTGAGAAACAACTGTGCTGCAGTGACAAGACGAGTCACATTTAACAGAAGTAGGGAATATAATTAGATGCATTCATCAAAGACATGCTCATTTAATGGGTAACCTGATGAGGAGAGAGACAAGTTGAAACCACACACATATCTAAAAATAAAAGGCAAGAGAATCTTTCATGTCTTCACACACAGGCGCTGCTTGACCTGTTCAAGTTTTTTTAATATGACCCCTCACACCCACAGAGACATAGCGATGGGATCGATCTACTTGTCAAGGCATATTTGCTATCATATATTCTATCAATCAATCAATCAATCAAACACTAAATAAACCAAATCAAGCAATAAATAAACCCACAAATGGTTAAAATGGGCAATCACCCCTTTTATGGCCAATGAAAGGTTCATATTTTTGTTTTGGAAGTCCCTGACAACAGGATGGCATGCATTCAAGGTCAAAAAACATTTGCACTAAATAAAGGCATTTATTCTTACCCTACTTGCTCAACGATTCATTTTTCAAAAACCCTTTCTTTGCGTGATGCTAATCTGTGGTGATTGGTTAGATTGGTCTTATTTTCATGATAAAGCAGCATTCGTGAGTGCAGTTCTGCTTTGTGTGCAGTGTTACCAGGGAAACCGTTATTTTACTGCTCCTAAAGTGACAACTAGTGGCAAAGAATGAATTTGCATTTCCATTCAGACCAGCGCGAAAAGACCAACAAGTGGGCAGGCAATATGCTAATGTCTTGCGGTGATGACAACATAAAACGACTTGGAATTAATTTAAAAAATGACTTGTTTCAACGATTCAGAGTCAACTTTTTCTTTTGAGAGACAATAACTTTATACAGTGCACTTTCAGATTTAAAACTTTGCAGGATGTTTCCATTCACTTACAGGTGAATGAAAGGTATGACACACCACATGAGTAAGTGTAGACAGTAAGATAGATAGATAGATAGTAACTGCACAACATCCTTTAAAACATTTATGCATAAAATGCATAAAACAGTTCAATGGTTCTTTCTGAGTCCTAGGCAAAATAGTAATACATTTCAAACAGACTGTACTATCTATCTCATTTTCATTCACATCAAACTGAATTATTTCCCTGCTCTCACAGACTCCACAGTTAGCCAGAGGTGAAGAACATGGGTTGTGTATGTGAACAGCTGTTCAACAACCCCGCAGCAAATGGACCCTAAAGCCTGCACAACCCTTCTGGTTCGACACTCATCACATCAGTCCCCTCCTCTCCCCTCTCCATCAGGGCAGAGTCCATATTGTGCTGCTGTCCTCTAAACACTGTGCTGCCTCTCACACAGCCCGCAGGGTGCCTTCAGCACACAAGCACACATGCATACATGCACGCACGCACGCTTTGTGCACATGATGACTAACCCCTTCATGCGCTGTCATCTAAAGAACGACAGTGCGGATTTGGCTTGATGAGAGTCTAAAAGGGTCTGTAAGAGAGAGCAGGGGGTGATAGCACTCAAAATTCTCAAATACTCACAAATATCACAGCAAATTTTAGTTAGGATGATGGCTTTGTGTGTGTGCTTGTTTGTTTGGATACATATGTATGTGTTCGTCTTTTGCACTTCTGGCATACAGACTAGTGTGCAGACTTTTTGCATCTAGTTATTAACGAAATGTGACTATGTGGCTAAATATACTTGTCATTTTAGAATTATTTAGTATCTGCCATTTAGTGCTATTTAAGTACTATTGAAGAAAGCTGATATTTTAAATTAAATTTCTTGTTTTCATTTAGGTTTATGTTTTTGAATCTAATATTTATACTTCACATTATTTCTGCTTTAATTTCAATTACAGTGTTTAATTTAACTGTATCTATTTCTTTATTTCATTTAATTTATTTTTAAAATAACAATACTGATACTTGCATGTACTTCCTTGCTAAATAGACCAGCATGAACATCCGTGCTTGAGTGGAAGGATGGATTATGGCTCAAGCTAATAGGGCCAGTGCCCTGGGACCTCTGACTGCCAGGGCCTCAAGCTGAAAGCCCCACAGTGGCCTGGTACCTAGAAACAAAACACTACTTTACAGGCAATCAGAACTTGAATGTATGCCAATGACTGCTGGAACTAGGTGAAATACATGAATAAATATCATTGTCACCTTTGTGTTGAAAACAGGGTATATTCATTTTACTAACAGTGACTATTTATCACAGTTGCAAATGCTTATTATGTGAAATTAGAACACAATGTTTGACCATTTCAACCCTCTAGTTCCTCAGACATGCGATACATAAAGACTGACAGAAATGTAAATAAATTGTTATAATCTATCCATCTACTTGTCAAGGCATATTTGCAACAAGTTGGAATTAAAAGAAGCTGTAAAGAAGTCGTAATTCTCGTTTTTTATTTGTAATGTTCAGAAAAAATTTATCAACTCAAAAATACAGAATGTAAAGTAGCAATTAGTTGTAACTGAGCAAAAGTCGCCAGATAGAAGATACTATAATGTCCTCCCTGGCAAAAACAGTATGTGGGCTGACAAAAAGGGGCCTTTAAAATAGGCTTTCACCCTGAGCTCTCGCAGGACAATAATCCATCCTTGCAGACATTTCTATATGTATGCACCCATAAGTGTGAGATTGCATGAGATGGAGGTACACAACATTCCCGCCAACAAATTCTGTGACACATCATCCTCGCCATGTGACAAAAATCAAGCCTCTATTGTTACCATGGAAACGCGTACATTTCTCACATATTCTACACAGATCCATTTCGATCGGCTTTGACTGTGGTCACAATGAATTTTCCACTTTCTTTTTCCACTTTTCACCATCTGGAAGCTTCAAGAGCGTGGCTTGCATCAGAGAAAAGGCCTGCGGCCCTTCCTTTGCGTGGGAAGCTGAATCAGTGGAAGTGAATATAGGAAGAGCTAGGTTCACAGGAGTGTTTCATTAACTGTGCATTAGTTTAAGAGGACAGACTATTCATATGGTCTAGAGTGTTCAAATGATGTTGTAGCAGTGGATATTCATCTTCAGCGGGGAAGTAAATAACTCATTGATTTAGAAGGAAGGTGAACGGACTAATCCATTGATTGGCAGTGAGGTGAGGGTGGTCAACCAGTCAACCAGAGCCAAAGGACTTTGGAGTCGACCATTAATTGTTAGTTGGTGGGCTGTAATCACCAAATCATCTAGGATAAGGGTCACCGAAACACTTCATTGATTGCAAACAAAGGCATATGTACGGCCTTGTGCACAAACATATCGAACATTCACTGCAGAAATCCTAAAGAAACCTGGATCTGTAAATCCCGAAGGAAATCTGTTATGTTCAGGTTGTAGAGTTTTGTTTTATAAAGTCAATGCAAAGTCACTGAGCAATGTTGATGGCTATGAAGATGGCTATGAATATTTTAATATACGCAACGCAGATCATGAGGTCTGATTTTCAAATAAATGTAAGAAAGATTAACTAGAATTTTGAAATGTTGAATATGCAGCAACATTTTTTTTTTATTTTTCTTTTAATTTTTTTAAAAGCAAATTAATATTTTTATTTAGCAAGGACACATTAAATTGATCAAAAGTGACAGACCATTTAAATTTTTACAAAAAAAAGTATTTCATTAGATGCTGTTCTTCTAAGAATCCTAAAAAAAACCCGAATCACAGTTTTATAAAAATATTAAGCAGCAAGTGATTCATCATTGATATTTAAATATTATAAATATTAACGTTATATATAAAACAAAGATTATTGGAAACAAATAGTTTTCTTTATTGCATATATTATTGGAAACAAATTAGTCTTTATTTTAAGTAATTGAGAATGACTTGACAATTGAAGTCATCTGCTGCAATCATGAACATGCTCTCATGAACATGCACACAACATTTAGTGAAAACTAGCAATTATAGTTTTAAATATGGATATTTTTTTTACACAGCTGCATCGATTCACTTCAGAAGGCCTTTGTTAACCACCCGGGTCTGGGCCTTTTATGATGGATGGATGTACTTTATTGGATCTCAGCGCCCATTAACTTAGTCTTGGAAGAGCCAGGACATTTTAATTTTTTTTTATAACTCAGATTGTATTCATCTGAAAGAAGAAAGTCATATATACCTACGATGGCTTGAGGCTGAGCAAACCATGAAATGTTTATTTTTGATTAAACTAGCCCTTTAATATTTTGGGGTTACAAGTTTAAAAAGATCCAGATCAGAACGGATCAGGAATATCAACATATCGGTCTTGCAATGACTGTAATAAGAAAATACTAATGTCTTTCAACTCTAAGAATAGCGACCATGAGTTACCGTATCAAAGCCGCTGGCTTTTAAGCAAGCAGCAGTAAAGCTACCTTTAAAAAAATACACTGCACTGTGTTCTTATAGTCTGTAAACTTTTTTTTTTCTTTTTCTTTTTTTTTTTTAAAGAGAACCACTTTATGATCTTGATTAATTGTTGAATTGAATTGAATGAAATGAATAAAGACCTGAGGCTGAAGGATATTGGGGTCATTCTTCATATCTTTAAAGAGGAAGGCATTAAGCCAAAATGTTACACACAAAAATCTCAGTAGTTCAGAGTGAAGGCCTAGCATAGTTAAATAAAGCAACAAGCTGTACCCGTTTTAAAAAGTGTGAGCTCAGCGGAGCCGAGGAACCGCATAGGTGAACAGGCAATCCCGTTCATTTGGGATAGGGCTGAGAGGAGTGACCTATTGATCGTGAACACAGAGGAAGGAGCCAACGGGAAGGCAAGCTTCATGGATTGCCAGGATGGAGCTGTGGAGTGTGCAATTGATCCTGAATTGGAATTGATTGAATTGTGGTTGCCAGAACAATAGTTTAACTGACACTTAGTGACAGATAGAGAACGAGAGAAGTAGAAGAGGAAGAGAGAGAAATAAACCCTGATGAGTCAAAAAGACAAAGTGCAAGAGGATCTACACCATTAGCAAAATTATAGAGCTGCCGTCTATTCTAGCTCAAACTTGCCTCATTTTATAGATCTCTGATGCCACACTGCAAGACTCGAAATTCAAGCACAGAAGGGGAATAATTCTCAATCTCAGATTTCAATTAATTTACACCAAATGTTACCAACACTTTTCTAGCATGCATCATGGTAAAACCTGGTTTGAGATCTGGCCGAATATTCTTCAGGTGTGTGTATTTCCCGAACAAGCAAGAAAAAGCCAAAGAAACTGTGAGAGAGTGAAAAACACCAGAGGAGAGTGACGCATTTGGAAGCGCGAGCCGGCTCCCCATGTCTCATCCATATTTTTTCAGCTCCTTTTTTTTTTTCCCCCACATTTTTGTGCAAATCAGTGTAAAAAACAATCACAAGCCCATTCTTCCTATTGTTTTTTTAACAAGCTGTCAAGGATACATTTTTTGCATTGCTATGTGGGTACGTTAGTGTGAGAACAAATTTTTGGGATTGAAGCTACAGTAAGGGGAGGAAATCGATCTTGACGCATCTAGTCAGAACATCAGAAACTGTTTGAAAATGTGAGTCTTTAGGGCTTATAGCTTGCATTTGGCATTAGACCCGTAAGGGGTCTACCGTAAGGAAGTTGTTTTAAAAACACTGAAAATATCAGAGCTCTGGCTCCCAGCAGAGCAAACCGGTGGGACAGCAGTATACGACAGAAGGAAACAACAAAGAGGAAAGGCTACTGAGAACACAACGCATTCAACAACAGTGTGTTTGCAAATAATAAAGTCGGTTGCAGACATGAGACAGGCCTATTTAGAGAACATTTGTTGTGCACTGAGGCAACTTTCTCCACTTCCCTTACCTGATCTGTCAAACCAAGCAGACCCTTGTAAACAGCAAATTCTGCCAGGTCAAGGTTAAATTGAGATGTGTGCCCTGTTTGGAGAACGGTTCTTGAGCGTTTATCAAACACACCATGGCAGACATCTGTTTCTCTGTATCTTTCTCTTCACTGCACAAATCTTCATGCCCACTTATTAAGAGCCGTCATCTGTTGTATTTCTGTAGCGTTTAGCACCCTCAGCGAAACGCAGCTTCTTGTAAATTGAACAACAAAGGTGTTAATGCAGGTTTTTATATTTATATTCTGTCATTATACGAGTTTTTGTAACGCAAAGCATGCCTATTAGAGGGTCTAACGATTGAGACAAGCCCTATTTAAATGAGAATATCGGCATTCTCGCCGCACCTTTTCTGCTGAACAATGTGCTTTCGATCAATGGCGCGTTCTCATTTGATATCAATAAATTGACTTGCATCTGTCTCAATGTGCAAATGAAGCATATTGGATCATCTGTTGTTCCTGCTGTAAATCCCCATCTCCTCTAGGGATAAGACTAGATCCACTTCGGAGGTGAGAATTAAAATGGATTCATGGACTGGCATGTAACTTCACCCCTTGTGACTCGTTAAGTAAGCGACAGAAAGTAGCTTTTTTGGAAAACCAGACAGCGGGAGAATTAAATCAGGTAGACGCCTGGGCTGCAGCCTGCCGGAGAGCGAGCAAAACCATGCTTCATTTGTCCACTCAATATTTTCAATGTCAGATTTTGTTGTGAGATCAGCTCTGAAGGTGCTCAGCTGAATAACAGCTTTTTCTTTCCTCATTGTTTTTCTTCTTCTTCTTCTTCTCCCTCCTTTTTAATTTTAGTCCTTTCACTTTTGATTTAACAGATGCCCAATTAATAGCATTGATGCATCAGCATCTTTTTTTAACCCCAAAGATGCAGGTGTCACCAAGGGAACGTGTCATGTGAAGACTTTGCTATTTTCCCTAAGGGTTTGCAACAGGCGCCCTATTGCCATGGGAACTGCAGAAGCATTTGAGAGAAGGTTACCTGTGATTGGTTCATGCATTTGCAAACACTACCAGTTTGGTACTGGTAACATCCCATCTCAGCCTTGTATTACTAAAAATGTTACTTCTGGACCTTACTCTGGTGTCATGTGATATCTTTCTAGGGATGTGTTATACAATTAAAGCACTAATTTAGTCCAGGAAAAAATAAATAATATAATAAAAAATGATTATTTTATCCAACATCACACTGATCCAATATTTCCAGATACAAAAGGAGATACCGTAATTGAATTTGAATGAATAATAATTAAATGAATAAGGACTGGGGCTTTTAAGCTTAAAAAATATGAGAGTAAAAAAAAGCTATTTATACTGTGTTTTTCATCTTTTCTTTGAACAATTACATCAAAGTAAAAGTGATATTAATTTGTGAAAAAATATTATTTTGAGTCACATATTATCAGTAAATCAGATGATTCAGTTCACAGCTGTATGTTTCATTTACAAAGCTGATAGAATCACTGCTGGAGTTTAATTTGCTTATTTCTATTCTGGTAACTGTGCAAAGGTATGAATAATAAGTTCAGTTGGCTGTTCCTCACACAAATCCATCCCATGTCGTCGGAAAGGCTTCAAAAATAAAATGCAAAAAATCACTTTTATGATACAGTTATGTTGCTTTTGAATACATTTTAAAGGATTCAGCCCAGGTTTCATTGATTTTTCATTATACTGGCCAGTATATTCTACAAAAGCTCCCCTTTCATGTTTCAAAAAAAAAAAAGAAAGTCATATGGATTTGGAACACCATGAGGAGTTTTATGTGTGTAATCTCTTTAAATACAGTCCTTCATTTTGGCCTCTTCCGCAAACACATAAATAAAAATGATCAGTGCTGCCAAACACACACTATCACCCTTAATCAAAGAGAAACAATCCTTTTCATATGCTCGCTAAGTCACAAAGATCACTAAATCCAATTAGGTAACGATTAGCTTATTGACTGGTCATGGTGGGTTTAGATGAACCAAAGCTAGACCCTGGGAGAGATGGGACCCCACAAACAACAACAGGTGGGAGAGATCACAGGTGAATCTATGCCAGGTCTTGCTGCAGAGACCGCTAATGAATGGAAGAAGACCAATTTGAGGATGCTTTGACACATATAATGACAAACACACACAGGCACACAAGCATAGGCTTGCCAACAGGAAGCAACACAGACTCAGACTGCAGGGTCTCCGTTAGAGCCTGGAGAGGCACGATCGATGAAGCCGCGTGCCGTGCAGATCAATCTGGATTAGAACACTTGCGGGAGGCACCGTGAGGCCCCCTCCTCGTCCTGCAGCGAGAGTATGTGGCCAGCAGGGGGCTCACAGAAGAGCCCTTAGGGAGAATCCTGGGTGTGAGATGGAACCATGGGAGCTTGGATGAATATTGATAGGATTTAGAAGCAAAGCAGAAAGAGTTTTGGGTTTTAAAAGAGGATGAAATCTTCAGCTTATGCCACCCTTTGCAACAAGAAAATCCATCCGTAAGAAAAGCGGGTGGGTGGAATGTCCAAAATCACAGTAGTTTCACAGTAACTGTATATATCAAAATAAAGCAATTTAGGCTGAAAAATTCAATTGCAAAATGCCATATGTACTGACATATGTATCATAAATAATCAGTTTTTTCACAAATATGTATGGATGTCAGGTATATAAATATATATATATATATATATATAAAAACACAAATAAACATACATACATACATATATGAATGTTTATATGGTTACACTTTATTTTTTAGAGTCCGCTTAAGACACATTAAGACTTTGCAGTCTGTGCGGCAAAACGATTGTGTCAAGGGATATAAATGAATGGCAGGAGAGAGGTTTAAGCATGACTTGAAGAGGCTAAAGATCTCAGATGTCCAACCCCACCGCTTTCCTGGAAAACGGCAGGAGGTTCATGCCAGTTTGGTAACCTTGAGAGGAAGAAGGGGAGGGTGGCGGCTATCTGGGAGATTTTAGACACACCGCTGGGGTTCTGATAAGCCAGTGAAGATGATGAGTGTTAAGAGACGCTCTGCTGGATGGAGACTCCTGCTCACCCTACTAATAGGCACATCTGCTAGCTTGCCAGTACGTCTGAGCATCACACTGATGCAGTTATGCCCACCTGCCAAGCCCTGCAGGGGGCCACACTGAGCCGACGGAGACTGGCCCTCAGCACACTGGGGTGGGCATCCCATCATGCCTCCGGGCTGGTAGGAAGATCTTTTAGCAGACGAGGACTGAATAATAATTGAGCCATGTAACTTCTGAGAGCTTCTGAAAACGAAAGTCTCAGGGCCTGATCTGGCAAACCGATCAGATCCTTCTGGCAGGTTGAGATGAATGTGATGTGAGGCTTTACGCAGGCATACTGGAGACAATTCTGGAATCTGTACCAACTTATAAGACTGCACACAAAAAAAAAAAAAACACAAAAAAACTCAGCCGTGAGAAAAAAAAAACACAAAACATCGTTGTGCCAGAGGGGGAAGTAAACATTAATTTATACCATCTATCACCACAACTAGAATTATACTCCATCTTTATGCCGCACTGTGGGCGAAATTTGCACAAGACCTGTTTTCTTAACCTTTTATGCTGTCTGGCTTGCTCCAAGTCCACATCTCCTTTTCTTTCTCTCCATCGCTCTTATCTCCAGCAGTGTTGTCAAAATGACCAGACCGGAGCACTGTGACCATTACACCCTGATACTCTCGTTAATTAACAAACCCGAAGATTCTGGCAAAACAAACAGAATCAGACCATCGGCTTCACTGCAAGAATCTGAAATGCACGCAATGGAGGGATATTCGAGGGAAGGAGGAATGCTGAGAGTAGGTGTGAAAGAAATGCCAACTTGAAATGCCAAGAATAAAAGCCCACTATTATCACAAGTCAAATCAGCTATATGGTACATTGTGAAAACATTATGTCTCAATGTAAGCGTATGTTAGCCATGATACAGCATAACCCCTAACGATGTAATGACAGCTGAAAGCTGTCTGAAGCTGTTACCTGGGATTACTGATAGCCAGATGGCTTTGCCGCTGTAATTAATTAGCACTGTGACTGCTGAGCAATCCTTCAGGGTCTAGAAGGACATCACAAACCAGACTTGGCCTCAGACAATACCGCCCACAGACCATTCGTGGAGCGTCTGATGCATATTGCATATAAAAAATGGCAAGAGCTGACTAAAATCACCTATTCAGATCTGACTGGCTGCTGCTCAGCTGTTGGGAGTGGTTACGTAGATTTTATCTGTTCATCAAGTTGATAGTAATTTTATAAAATAAATAAATAGGAATAAAAAAATTAATAATAATAATAATATTGAAATACGCCACCACTGGTTTGGATATGAAAATGTAATGTAAATATTAAACCTTTTTGAATTACAAGCACAGTTATAATTGTCTATTTTAAAGATGATTATGGTACATTGAATTGTCCAAATGACATTGACAGAAAACTAAGAGTCTCTTTAAAAATAAAAGACTGTAAAACGTTTAATTACAAATATTCAAAACACAAATACTCCAAAGTAGATTAAAAGGAATCTTTGAAAGAACGCAGGAAAGAGAGCAAGAAAGAAAGAAAGAACAAAACTGAAAGTCATCTCGCTAATGGGAAAATAATATATTAGACTTGCAAGGTTCATGGCATCAATTATTCGTAGAATATTCAGGATTTTTTTTTTTGTAGTTTACCAAAATTTGCTAGTCCATTGTCCCATCCCCACCACAACTTTTAACCACATATTAACCATCATTTACTATTCCACTGTACCATCACTGCTTCCACTAGCAATATCTATAGTATTTAGCATCCTCTATCTCCCCTGCCAAGAGAAGTAAACAGGAGAACTGAACTTGGATGCATTAAAGGGCCCAAACCTAAACAAGTACTCATTATTATCGTTTGCCACCTTACAATCAAAATGCAATACACAAATTAAGCTGTCACTGCAAAACCATTTAGAACGGCGGACCAGGAGATGTGGGCCCTTCACGTCCCCTGATGGAAAACAGCAACGGCGCATTCTGCCGAGAAGGTAATTGTTCTAATAATTATACAATGCCCATGATAAATTGACTGAAAATCCTGTTTTTTGCCAAACATTGAATCTAATTGGTTACAGAGTCTGTTAAAGAGCAATGATTAATGGATTTCATAATGTGCAGGCTCGTGATGGGGGGGCGAATGAAAGTCCTACAGTTTCCTGGAGACACAATCTGCCACAATGGAGGAAAAGACTGACAACACGGAAACTAGCAAATCAATCAGACCTGGTGAGCAGCACTGATTGCAAGGGGGTCCCGTCTTCTGTTCTTCTAAGTCCTGATCGACCATCAGGGGCATTACGAGAAGATCTCCAAGTGTGCGTGTGTGGTGTATGTCAATTTCCCTCCCTCTCTTTTTTTTTTTCTTAATAACCACCACCATCAGATGGAGAAGAAACACACATTAAAAATAATAATGTTTGCCACTAATGCTATTTCAAATCCTCTGATTTGCAGCTCCAGATGGCAGCCAATGAGCTTTGTATTCACAAGGTCACCTCTGAACTGCTCCTTTCCATCTCGGAGGCACAGTGATTGTTTGCATCTGATGAAATCTCACCTCTTCCTCATCTGAATCTACACGCCTCTGTCTGATGGCTCTTTTATATTCCCTATCATACAGTAGCTGCATTTTATATTCGTATTTAGATGTCGAGTCCGAGGAAGTGGTTGATCCGTTATCCACGGGAGAATGTCAGTTCTGTGAGTTTATTCTGAAGATCAGGGAGATGATTAGTCGTGTTAATATATTTAAGCAGTCTGTTCTGGGATCATGGAGACTATCTCGTAGTGAGAGAAAGCCAAATGGAATGCGGTCTGCTGTCACTGCATAATTGGCTACAAATGAAAACTTTAAAATTCAATAAGAAAGCATTACCCACGAATCCATGCTTCAAGACAACGCAAATAAGGCTTGGATCTGAAGACAAAAGGAGTCTGTGGGGAAATCTTCTTCAAATACTGGAAACCAAATTAACAAATGGCAAAGTTAAGTGGTGAAAGAGTGTCCCGTGATGCAGAGGAATCTACCGCTTTCGAATACTAACAACCACAACAAACATATCTCACACTAATTTCACCAACAGCTACGGGTTCAGTTCAGCATGTACCTTTCTGAAGGCCAGGAAAGAGGGCCCTGATCCCTTTTTTGTTGCATCCGTGGACAGCAAGTTGAGGAATATTAAATAAAACAGTTAGAAATTCAATACTGCAGGCGGCAAGGCCAATAATTCACAAATAACAGAGGGCTTTGTCTCATATGTTGGCCGGAAGCCTCTGATAGGTGGGCAGTTAACTCGGGCACGATAAACAGGAGCAGGTGGATCGGGTTAATAGAGGCTAGACAGGAAATGACCGTCTATTTTACAAGCACACGGCTGGAAACACACAAATACATTAAACATGACAAAATATATTCCTTGAGGATCAGGATATTGAATTCAATTTGGACATATTCACAGGGGTTGAGGTTCAATGGCAACTTACTGAATGGAATATCTCCGAAAGGGTCATCGAAATCATCCACATCATCATCAAGGTATGCTTCAGCGGCATCATGGGGAAAAAAAGGGAAAACAATGGAGACACAACAACAAGATGAATGTAAAAGAAAGCAAAAATTATGCACAGAAAAAAGAAGGCACAAACACACAATACATTAATGCACTGAGATGGAAAGCACTACCCAGGTAAGTGGTTTTCTATAGCTCTGTCTCATGTTTTAAACAGGTTCATTTCTCACGAACGACAGGATGTGACTATACGCCACAGGCCTGCATGTTGTTGAGCTCTCCTGTGGTCTCACCTCGGTAAAAAGATTAGAATGATTTCAGCAGTGGTGACTGAGTCTGACAAGTTTCTCTCCCTTTCTAATTTGCATCTGCCGCCGAGCCTTTCTCGCTTCCTGCCACATATTGATAATAGGAGCGGCAGGGCCTTGTTGCATCTCACTATTAGTTGTGTTATTTCCAGCAGATGAGAACATTACTCAAGGCACATCTTGTTATGCAGGCGGTGGGGGCCGAGACCCTGCTGAAGCAGCGTTGTAAATAGAGTTGAGAGTTTGAGGAGGCCTGGACTCTGACTGTGGCATTCATGCAAACCCTGGACTCAACAAAGCTAATAATTGAACCAAAAGCATTCGTAGCTCAGCCTCACTATTTATTGCGTTGAACGTCATTGCATGGCTCACAACTCGACTCAGCAATCACGGAGAAGCTACTTTAAAATTGTTAACAAGTTTAGAATGAATGAATAAATGAATAACCTAAATACTGAATTCTGCTATACCACATACCAATTGCGCATACAGCACAATGGTTTAGTCAATAAATATGTAAATAAGTTAAAAAAAACTATTTCCCATACATTGTGTGTGGAACATGTTTTTAAGCCTCTCTCTGATTCTGTGTTTTTAAACAAACTGGATAATTGAATGAATCAATGACTCACTTATAAATTCAGTCGCTTGCTTTGTTACTGAATGAATCAATGTTTTTGAATAAATCGTTTGAATGAATGATTCTATAACTCACTCATAATATGTTTAATAAAATAATATGTTAAATAAATAAGAGATTTTAAATGAATCTTTTAAATAAATTTTCAATGACAGTTTAAATACAGCCACTTGTAGCCATAGAGGTGTAACATGCAGAAAGAAGAACTAATGAATAAGTAAATAAACAAACAAACAAACAGCAGCTTAATTTTTTAAGTATTTTCTTAATACATTCTTAAAACAATCCAATTAACAATAATGTTAGCATTATTAGTATTAGTAGTATGTTATCATTAGTGTTACTTTTATTAGTTATGCCTTAATATCTTTAGCTCAGAATGGTAAAGTGAACTTTTAGATGAAGGTGGTTATTCAAGAAGAAAGAAAGAAGAAATTAGAGCAGAATATGGAAGAGACGTCTGAATGGGCAGAAAAGAAAGGGAGGATACCCCCTTTAATGCACAAGATGAAAAGGAAAGATGGTTTGGATGTTTGAGTGAGCAAACAGCTCTCATTTATGGTTAGTTGCACAGAGAAAAGAGAAGTGGAGGTTCCCTCCATAAAAGGGGATTAGACAGTCCAACCAGACAGCCCCCCTCACAAGAAACAATTAGAGCATCCCTACCTCCATTCATCTATGTCATCCCCCAGAACAATAGCTACAATAACTGTACAGTGGGTAAAGAAAGGACTGAAAACATACACAGAGCTTCAGTTATCAGGGTATTTATTTATATCTAGCATATACATGCCCAATTTAATGCATTCATCAATCTTATCTTCACTATTATCTCATTACTAACAATCAGTTCAATTAGTATAGCACTTTTGACTGCATTAGGCAATCTCAAAGAAGAGAAGATAAGAATATTTAAAAGGCAATAAAACATTATGATTATGGTTGCAAACAGACGGATTCTAAAAGGGCAATGCTGTAGAAGCAAGGGGTAATTTTAAAATAAAGCTGTTTATCATCAGCATAGCTGTGAAACATTATGCTTCCTTTGTTTACGATCTATGATCTACTATCAATTAGTGAGAGCACATAGATGAGGAAAAAAATGGGGCCAAAAACCGACCCCTGTGGAACACCATATGTAATGTTGAGATCTTTGATCTGGCCAAGTGTGAACAGTTGTATGCAGTGAGAGAGATCCATTGAGAAGCACTGATCCAGAAGATTACCCAAATACATCAACCTCAGTGCCACCTATTGAAAACAGACAGCATAAAATTTGAGGACAGAAAGAGAATAGTCTAGGGGAAAATTACCTGTAAAAAAAAAAAAAAAGAAATAAAAATCTGCCACAGTTCAGATGACTGACAGCTTACAGCGTAGGCCGTGGCAAAGCAGCAACAGGCCTGCTACTGCTGCTTTAGCAGGAGAACAGCAGGAGAGTGATACAATACATTGCCTCTTTCATCACCAGAGAATGGTTAAAATACACACTTAACCTACTGACCTGGCAAAAACATAAATAAAAAACAGCACAACTGTACACTTCCATTGTTCTGTGCATTAAGCATATGTGTAAATGAAGGTTGTAACTTAAAATAAAGAAAGAAAGAATAAATAGCCATATGCAACCCCTTGTCCTTTCTCTCTCTCCATCTGACATTTTCAGACTTCATTAAGTGGTAAACTCTGGCTTGCTAAATGAGCCTGCCTGCATCAGCACTGTGCTGAGCAGAGTATGATAAGTCATTATTGGTGAGCAAGTTCTCAATTAGCTGTGTGTTGTTGTAGTCAGCACATTTTGAAAAAATGTTGGGTAATATTTTACTACTGTTATGGCTCCCATGGAGACACCCATAAGGGGCCGCAAAGCAAATCACAGCACAGGATGCAGAAGCTTTCAAGATATGTATGGCTTGGAGAGTAATAATTGGAATTTGTAATGGGTGTTGAATATGCTGAGATGAAGAGTGCAGTGGCTACCTGGAGGATAGAGTCCCATTCACCCAGTGTTGTTGTCATCGTGGGCAACATTGTCAGAGAAGAACTAATATTGTATGGCACTGATCAGCATTTGGAAGTAACTAACAGCAGCAGTGCTACTAAATTAACTACATTTTTCAGCAATGAGACAGTAGAGTTTACAGCAACAAGCTACTTTTTGCTTAGGACAGGGATTCCTAAACTTTTTGCAAGCCAACCCCACTTAACCTAAAATACTTTTAATGCACCATGATATTTTAAAGTTAAAATGACATATTTAAGGTTCGCTGACATTGGTTAACGGTCATATAAACTGCAACGTTATGCAATATAATGGTTTTATTTTTATTTTATTTTTAAATGATTATTATTACATGATTAAAGTATTAGTTGTCCATTAATTAACTATACTAAAGTTTGTGAACCCCAGTTAAGGAAACTATGGCTTTGGAGATGCAACATTGTTGAATTTTGAGATAATGTACATGCCACTTTGTAAGCGGATGCAATAACCAAATACACTCTTTCTAAGCTGTGTAGAGTTTGGATTCATTTTATTAAATCAGTTTTTTCAGACAGCTGTGAATGAACAGGCTTAACATTCACAGAGCTCCTAAATATCTTTGCAGTGAAATGCTGCACTTCAAATTCATATTTATTGTATTTAGCATACAGTAAGTGTATCTGTGCCATATATCATGATTTAGCCATTTTAATATTGAGGTAAAATCCTGTTATTGGTTTTGATTCTAATAAATAAATAATTTTAAACGTAATGGTCAAGGTTACTTCCATATAGAAAGTCTGTCTTTACATCCTTTCTTCAAATGGATTTGCATCCACTTGCCCGCAGCAGGAGAAAATACACCACACTGCTTTTGTCTCTGAGGAAACGTTGTCTTTTCTATTCTCTTTCTCCACCCCCGAGCTGCAGTCAACATGGCCATGGAGTGACCTTGATGAGCTTGTGGGTTCACAAACTGACGCGATTTGCACATTTATTAGAAACAGGATGGTGAAAGGATGAAGGTGAGGGTGCGGCCCACTGCTCCAGTAGAGGACATGGACGACTGAGAGCCCTGCTCTCACTGAGCAAAACACCACGACTGAGAGCAGAAATCATAGCAGAACACTTCTTCCTCACCTCAGTAATATCCACAGCATAAGGTAATATTGCTCAAAAAATGCAGTGCATATATATATATATATATACATGATGAGTAATGAAGTTGGTCTCAGGTTATTGTGCTGTGAGATGTGTTTCCCAAACATTTATTTATTTGTGGTGACCTGCCACGATACAAAAACTGGCCGATTTTCCAAAAGGCTTCGTTAAATAAACATGAGCACATAATGCACGTTTAAAAATCAAACCGAAGCATGGGTGTTTTTATATCACTGTATTTCTGATGGAAGACTGTCTTTAGAAAATGTCATTTTCATTTCATCTTGCGTTTGTAAGCTCAAAGCTGCTTTGTCTACAGCCGTTACCGGGGAAACCTCTACTTTCTCATGTTTAAAGCACCTCCTGCTGGCAAAGAATGAGTTTGCATTTTTAATAAATCCATCTGATTTACGCAGTGAACATATTTCGCTTGTTATCAAAAAAATTATCTACTCTAGAAGGACTTAGTTGTTGTTATTGATTCTATTTGGATTTCTACCAGAAGTTAAGTTAGGGCCACAAAAGCATGCATGCGCAGTAACGCCTGTTTATGTTGTTGTCATTGAAACCGTCTATATATGTGCAGTATACATAAAATACAGAAAAAAGGATAAACCACTGTGTGTGACATGAAAATAGAGAAAAGTGTTGCATAGGAAACACAGGAAACTGACTAATTCTATATTCTTTTGCCACTGCATGGGCAGCAGAATTATTTAGATATTAAACTTGAAAAAGTTTAATCTTTCATAGAAGGTTCTCCCACCCAATTATCAATAACACCATGTTTGTTCAGCTAACAATCCTTGTGATGTTCGAATAATCAATAATCACTTTTCTTCTTTTGTGTACCTTTGGTTAGAGCTTGGCACAGGTCGTTCCAGACATAATTTAGAGAGGAACTGCACATTTATAAAGGGTGAGGTTTGTAATAACAGCTAGCCTAGCCCAGAGAGATGCTCCGGCGGCTCTCTGGAGAGGAGGCCAGCCTGGAGATCGATGCCATCAGGAGGTAAAATAATGGAGAAAAGAGAAGAAGGATGCCACACCCAGCGGTCCCTCCCCAGTCATTCGATTCTTTATGAAGTGACTGAGGAAAGAAATGCCAGCCAGGATCAATAATCCCCTTCACTGAATGATGGCAGCTCAAGCCAACACATTAAAAAGTGCTCTGCATGTTTAATATCTTCAGCCCTACAGGGTTGTCTCTTCTGTGTCTTTATTGAGTCAGAAACACAGTTATATTCATTGCTGGATTTGTCCTGCCTGCTGTTATTGCTCTGTTATAGGGAGCGCTCAGTGGAGTGCCGCTCGCTGACTCTGACGAGAGGAGAATTTGGCTCTCCTCCAAATCAGCTTCTTCTGCAACCCTGTGGAAATACAAGACTCTTCCATATCACAAAAATGCAATGCTAAGAAACCCAGCATGCAGGCGGAGAACTCCGCAACCTGATTAGCTAGAGCAACGCTGAAGTTTCATCCAAACATACGGGGCTTTTTATCATTCAACAGTGAGATGGGCTGTCACGAGGGGGGCAGGAATAAATGCCTTAAACAAAAGTGAAAAGTCCTTGGCGTTTAAATGAGTATAAACTGCACAGCTAAGAGTAAACCACCACAGGGCTGTCAGAGCCGCTCTGTCGCACAATTCATCATGGGGCACTAATTCTCTAACAACATTACCAAGTCCTTCGCACTATACATTGTCACCAGCAAACTCAATCAACTTATTTAGACCCAAACACGAATCGCATTGGCTCTGGCCCCTGGAGGCCTGCCTTGGCTGCTGTATCCCGCTCTGTTACACTCACTGAATCTGGATTGATAACATTGGCTAAAATTGTAGGAAAAAAGGGAAATACAGGGAATATTATGTTGGTGTTCCAAATTAAACATGAAAAGAGTAGGGGGACACACTCTACGAGATGACTGAATGCAACCAGAAATCAGCATCAATCCTGGTCGTATTGCACTTCATTTATCATCAGTGCATGCTATTCTGAAAAAGATAAAATAAAATAAAATAACCAGTGGTCTCCAAATATCTGTATATAATGTTCAAAACCATAGGCAAATTAACAGAATTATGGTTCCCTTTAACATATCTCGAATTAGCCTAAATCTAAGGTAGCAAATGTATCCTTCAATGACAAAAAGTCAATTGCAGAATACAATGGGCAAAGTAAAATGTAACTATGTTACATAAATACTGTATATACACTTTTCAGAGGTGCATTTAACCTACAATTGGAATTGCATTAAAGCAAAATACTATAAGATTGATGGCTATTAGTGGGCTTTAAATAAATACTGAAATAAGAAATAAAAAAAAAAACCTTAAATGTTTCGGCGAGTCATTCTTTCC
Organism: Enteromius mattozi; assembly: GCA_032359235.1. NCBI lineage: Eukaryota > Metazoa > Chordata > Actinopteri > Cypriniformes > Cyprinidae > Enteromius > Enteromius mattozi. Next base: position 3,852,188 of record JAUMHE010000016.1, read on the forward strand.
ACCGATTTGTTCAAATGGTGGATTAATTAAAAAAATAAGAAAAATGTAAATGTAAGATGTTAATGTAAGGCAAAAACACTTATGGATAATTTATTGCTATCAACTAATTGTAATTAAGTTATAATTTATATAACTTAATATAACACACACACACACATATATATAGACTGTTTCAACAACAACAACATAAACAGGCGTTACTGTGCATGCGTGCTTTTGTGGCCCTAACTTAACTTCCGGTAGACATCCAAATAGAATCGATTGCAACAGCTAAGTCCTTCTAGAGTAGATTATTTTTTTGATAACAAGCAAAATATGTTCGCTGCGTGAAACAGACAGATTTATTAAAAATGCAAACTCATTCTCTGCCAGCAGGAGGTGCTTTAAGCACAAGAAACGAGAGGTTTCCCTGGTAACGGCTGTAGACAAAGCAGCACTGAGCTTACAAATGCTGCCTTATTTGCAAGATGAAATGAAAATTATATTTTCTAAAGACAGTCTTCCATTAGAAATACAGTGATATAAAAACACTCAAAAAACACTTAATTTTTAAACGTGCATTATGTGCTCATGTTTATTCAACGAAGCCTTTTAGAAAATCAGTCAGTTTTGATATCATGGCAGGTCGCCACAAATAAATAAATGTATGGGAAACACATCCCACAGCACAATAACCTGAGACCAACTTAATTACTCATTAGCTGCGTTTGTAGCCGGTGACACTAACCGGACCGATAAAAAAACACAGACCGGAAGTAAACTTAGGTCCAGGCGCGTGATGAAACCGTCTATATATATATACATATATATTAGGTCTGGGCGATATATATAATAAATATATATATATATATATATATATATATCTATGGAAAGACAAAATCAATGCATCAATACAAATATAATTATAACCACAATAATAGTCAATGTTTCATCTTGTCTTTTACAATGTATTGGTTTTGAGGGCAGTTATCTGGCATTATGGTGCTCATAGAAAAATACAATGAAATGACCACAGAAAAAAAATGAATAGACTGGGGGGGAAAGTGATAATAAATGTGTTCTCAAAAATAATAATAATAAAATTGCTTTCAAGTCCGAGAAGAGAACATCAGGTGTCTGAGAAACTCTGGGCAATGCTAAATCACCATCTTTTGTCGAAAATCAAAGCTGAGAATTAGCACTGATGACTTCCATTACAACAGCGAATTAGAGCACATTGTAGACATCAAATGTTCCACAAAGTAATCAGCCCAGCAGCTGAACACTGCACTCCCACAATCAAACTTCTGTTTCTACAGTGCGCGATCATGTCTGACAAATTAACACAGACTCCGTGTATTTCTAAAAAACAGAAAAAAGGAAAGAAAGAGAAAGTGTTAGAAGAAAACGCACGCACAGCTGTTTTCTTTCTTTTCTTTTTTTTTTTTTTTAATCCCAGCATTATTTGTAACAATAAAAGTCTTTATACAATGTGGCATTCACAATCATTTCTGGCTGCATTGATGTAGGTGCAGCAGAGGCCACATACTGTTCAGTTAGCGATGGAAATTGTCGGTTTTTGGGACGGCAAGAGTAAATTGGTCCTGATGCAGATAAAAGTGCCTTAAAACCACTATTGTTTTGCTCCCTTCAACACAATAACTCAGCAGGAGCGGTGAATGCGTACGTGTGTGCATGTGTGCATCTTCTATTTTTAAGATAAATAGAGAGACACGTAAAGATGAGAACCAGCGTTTAAGAAGAGACAGGTTGATTGGGCATGTTTAAATTTTCATATAAATCACAAAGAGGTGGGAAGCTCTTTTAAATTGCAAGATCCCTAAAATATGATCTGTCTTTGTGCTTCCAAACATCTATTAGAGAGTCTGTGTGTGTTTGTGTATCACGGGCTCGACTAACAGAGCACCCAGAGTTGACATTAGAACCATCTTTGTCGACAGTAAATAACAATCAGTACAGCACACACACAAAGACTGTAGGGTGACAGACAGATGTTCGTCTCAGAAAGGTCAGGCAGCTAAATATAACTTCCATCTTCACCCCCCTTTATGATATATTGTGGTGTCTGATGGTTGGCCAGTGGGCAGCAGAAAAATCTACACAGCATTGAGATGAGAGAGGACGGTTAAGCTTAGATTTACTGGGGCCCGATTGATCGGCACACATAAAAGGCCCCTGCGTCAGCCTGGGTCTGTTTCATTAACTAAAGCTGCAATGTAATGAACCCAGCAATGGCAATCTTGACTCCAATATTCTACGGGAAGCAGGAAGAGGACAGAAGGAGACCTCTCAAGGGAGAGTTGTAAAAGGCAGGAATATTTAATGCTTGAATCAATGTCCACGCTGGCTACTGTATATCATCTAATTCATGTTTTAATCATTCGCTGAGATCAGTGTAATTCAGATGTGAGGTGCGGACTCTGCCGAAGAAATTTACAAGTGTGCTCAACATAGAGATTTTATGAGCACGTCTGCTGGCTGACCGTAAATTTTCGTAAATGTTTGGGAAAATGAAAAGCACAGCAGCTTGTCACTTTATTTGTTTGTTTGTTCAGAGTTGTTGTCGAGGTCTGCAAAAAAAAAAAAAAAGTTGCAAATTTTAAACTCCATTTATGTGTCAATTTTCCCCTTAGTAAAACATAAAAAAAGAAAAAGAGGAAGAAAATAAATGAATGAATAAATAAATAAATAAATAGTACTTTTGACAGGGCTTGCTCATTTATTTATTTACATTTCGGGGAAAAAATCTAATTAAAAGTATTAAATGAATAGTAATTTCATAGTAGTTATCTTATATTATATTATGTTATAGCGAAAGTTACAAAAAAAAGCAATTGTATTCCAAACTAATACTATTGTGATAACATGCCATCGGCATCATACCTTTTCGTCTGGCACAAATGTGTGAGTTTGTTTACCTTCCATCAAATTACTCTATGACATTTCCCTTCTTTACAACTTTAGTGGAGGAGGTCGATACGACCTTTGTGGAGATTCACAAAAAGCTTTTACTCAACTTCAGTTCTCAACAGTTCTGACAGAAAAGAGAGAGGCTTCTTCACAAATGATTTTATCCACTTCACTGTCAACCACCGGCCATATGGAAATCTGAATGTTGTTTATTGACTTCTTGTTTCTATTGAGTGTTAAGATAAGAGGTTAAACATTTGTAAATGGCAAAGGACAATAGAGTGAGGAAAAAGTAGAAGTGAATTGAAGTTCGTGCGTAGCTGGTACTTAACTTGGAGTGGCCATTAGTCGATGTGTGTAAGAAATAATTTGCGAAAGCTGATACGTTTCATTGAGGGTCATTAGTTGTGCAATCAAACTCTCAATTTGAGTTCACCTCAAAGAAAGAATGAAATAAAACATTATTTCAAGAAATATATTCTGGATCAATTCCACAACTCTCCCACCAATCAACATCCTTTTCTTGCTGTGCATGCAAAGTAGCGAAATATTCATTAAACACATCCTGCAAACACACAAACCCCTTCATGCATCTGTACGGTGTTACTTTAGCCCACATGCAGTCAACTCATTTCAGCGAGTATCAAATAATTCCAGTCTCCTCTCTAAGATATGAATATCCCAGCATGCAACTTTGATTTCTCTCTTCTTCTACTGATGCTCTTTTCTTCCTTATTAACGAGACCTCTCCTGATGCTCCCATTACAGGATTGATTGCAGTTATTTGCAGAGAGCCTCATTCATACCATAATCTTCGGCACAAATCTCACTACATGTCTGCAAAAAGGGCCGCGTTCGGTTCGGTTCAATCTTGTTGGTTTAATGCAAGTCCGCCCCCACGTTGTTGCAAATTTCGCATTAACCAAAGCATGATTCATGGTTATTCATTCAGAGTAAGTGGAGCTGTTAAAAAAAGGAAAACAATTGCAGTTATTGTATTAATGAAACGAAATGGTCAGTCCCACAATCCTCTGTTATGTGCTGCACGTCTATGGTCATGGGCCTCCTACACAGGCAGACACACACAGCAGGGAAACATTTAAGCTTCAAACTTAATTATCTTAAACGTCTTGTAACAGAAAACGAAGAAATCATCAAGGAGAAAACACAATTTTTCAGAGTCCCCAACAAAGCTTCTTAAACGCTTAGTGATGCAGATCAGTGTGGGAGAATACAAATAATCCAGCAAACAAAAGCCGCCCGCTCTTCTCGCAGCATGGGGCACCAAGGTGGCTTTGTTTACCGAACGTGATGCGAAACGCTGATCGCCGAACCGCTGCCAAACGCAACTCGCATGGGACTGCAACCGAATCATGGGATAATTTCTTATCTGGCTGGAGTACAAATACTTATGCAAACAAACATGCTGCAGAGTGCAGCAATGACAGACAACCTCATCTGGACATCCGGCCACCAATTCGCACCTCCACGAACGGCTGTGTTCACTTATAATACTGGCGATAAATACTACAGAGACAGCAGCAGGAAAAGACAGCACCCATGCAGCGTAATGGAGCCCCAGACACGTAAAGATCACCGACTCTTTGCTCTGAGAGCCGTAGCATGTGGGCATTAATCAGTCACTCGAATTGAAGAGGCTCCCAGTCATCCAGTCTGCTTAATAAGACAATCACCTGGCCTCATTATCAAGCTCCCTGTGCACCTCACCTGGCATCAAAAAGTAGTGAGGAGAATTTTCTAGGAGGATCACATGGAAGAGATACCATTGATAAGCAGCAAGAGTCAAATAAGGGTTTGTTTTAGCCGTCCCAGAGGGAATCAAACTCTTTAATTTACTATTGACTCTTTTAAAGGGAGATGAGTTGAAACTATCTGATAGCGTGCACAGCATGAAGGAAGGTGCAAGTACAGTATGAAGGAAGCTTTTGTTATGATGGTGAATAATGTGCTTTTCTAAATTACTGTTAACAAACAAATGCTTGGTGAATACAGTTCCTAGAAAACATGTAAGACCTTTATTAATCTTCGGAAAACACAAATTAAGATATTTTTGATGAAATCTGAGAGCTTTTCATAGACAGCAACTGAACTGCAATGTTCAAAACCCAGAACGACATTGTAAAAATAGTCCATGTGACATAATTCAACCTTAATTTTACGAAGCTACAATAATACTTTTTGTGAGCAAAGAAAACAAAAATAACAACTTTATTTAATGATTTCTTCTCTTTTGTGACATTCTTCAATTCACATTTCCGAGAGTAGACAACGTATGTATGTCTATATTTTAACAATATCCGTACTAACTTTCTGAACCTTGAACATGGTAGTTGTGTTGCTGTCTATGCAGGGTCAGAAAGCTCTTGGATTCAAAAATAATAAAAAAATAAAAATATCTTAATTTGTGTTCCGAAGATAAACAAAGGTCTTACGGACTTGAAACAACATGAAGGTGAGTAATTAATGGCAAATTTTCATTTTTGGGGGAACTATCCCTTTATTGCTGCTTTATACAGTAATTGAGCTAAAATGACCTTAAAAGTGCTTTGTGTTTGTTAAACCATATTATTTCTAAACAGTTAGTGGTTATTTGGGCATCCTTTGACCTTCATTATCTGGAGACACTCAGGATTTGAAAGTAGCAATGGAGTAACGCACCAAATAAAAAAATAAAATAAAAAAAGTTTTTACAGGAAATTCGAAAAAGGTATATTTCGCAAAACTGCAATGGAAACGGGTTTTACACATTTATAGGTCACATGGCATATGTAAACAATCAAATGATCATTCTTCAATGTAATATAACCTCCAAGAAACACTTAATATGTGGTCTTTCTCGAGTATAAGGGGCTTTCCCTGCCATTAATGCTTAGACAGTTTAAACTGCACACCGCGGCCACTCGGTTGATGCTTGTGTTTATTTTAGCCACATCACGCATGTTTCTGAAGTATCTCTCTGTACTTTTGTATGAATATGTCCAAAAACCATCAAATCTCGCCAAAATCCATTGTCATGACTTATCGCGAGAGGCAAAAGGTTACGCTATAGTCACACAACATTGGATAATGGAAATGGCAAATCTGTAATGGAAACGTGGCTATTAATTATGATACTTCACAAATCACTGTCATTATGATAAGACTTGGGCTGGCTGCATAAGTAGCTATGGCAGTGAGGTGTTGGTATGTCTACATCAAAAAACAGCAACAACATGGAAGGGTTGGCAATACAGATGTTGTCTAATAACATGACAATGTGTAGTTGCGGCACTGGACTACTAGCAGCAGCAGAAACGTGGGAGGATGGTCTGCACAGCATTATTCTCTACGCTGGTCTCAGAATTCAAAGAGGAGTGCAGAGCAGGCCGACTAGCAGTATATTGTTATTTTCTACTCAACCTGCACTTCACAACAACAATTTGTTTCTGCAATGACTTTCAGCATGTTTCTTTCAGAAATGTCTGACATGTTTAGATTTTTTGTGGTGCAAAATCCATTCGAAGCAGTCAGACTGAAAGAGATTTCCATAAATGTGATTTGAATATGATCTCAAACCCCACATGAATGTAGGCTAGCTTAAAACGGATTTTTAAAAATCATATTTCATGTGATAATTTGCCGTTACAAGCAAATATGCACACAAACTGGATTTGAACAGACAGTCTGAACAAGGTGTTTATGCAATAAGCCCTGATTGATCATTATCACACTGTCTCAAATGACAAATTTTAATTTTCACACTGCAGCCGCTGCAAATAAATACGGTCAACTTAGATGTAACAATGATTTTGTATAAATAAGATAACTATAGATGACCTAATGAGATGTGCTACTACCACAGCCCATGCTGTTTTTTGTGATATGCAATAAAACATGGCTGCTATTAAATTTGATTAAATGTCAGATATTGTTATTTATATGCACCAATGCCTTTTTTCTAAGAAATTAATCAAAGGTTGCAGTAAAGACACTGATAATATTACAAGAGATTTTTATTTCCAACTAATGCTGCTATTCTGAAATTTCTATATTCATCAAAGAATCCCGGGTGAAACAGTTTAATGATTTTCAGAGCATAAGATACTAACATGGTGATATATATTGCACATCCAGTGGTATTTATTTTTATATTTATGTTTTTACTTCTATATGGCAAAATCCTCAGACTCGAATAGTGAAGAAAATGCTGCATTATTTAATAATGGTGTGTATTTTACAACCTACTACATGTCTTGCAAAATCACATACTGAATAAGTTAAAACTGGATTTAATTTAAATTCAAAAAGAGGTTCTGTATATTTCATCACAATAAACCTCAATCATGGCATCGGAATAACTTGCATTAATTTTAACAGACTTTAAACAACACTAAACAAATAATTAAAGCCCAGTGCTGCTCAGTCTTCACTAAAAGCTGCTTGTCTAAAGAACCTAGAAGAGCAACTGCTATTTTTATCTCAACAACTTCTGACTCTGTGCCCAATCGGATATTGACTAGTATGCCCATGTCTAGACCTAACATCTCAAAAGCACAAATGGATGTTTTTAGTCAAAGCGGGTGGTAGACTTTGAAAGCTGCTTTTACGTCTGGGAGAGTATTTGGAAAGAGTCAGACAGAGGGTGATAATGGATGAAAATTTTCTTCTGACCCCATTCGCTCTCCCTTTGTGAGTGACACCTGTCTTTCAAAGTGATTGGTGCTTCTGACACATCCTTATAACAAGGCGAAAGAGGAAGATGAGAGAGAGAAGTATATTGAAGTGCATCAGCATGCACAAAAAAAATTGTGTAAGAAAAAAGATAAGGGGCAAAGATAGGGGTGAGGCTTCAAAGCGTGTTAGAAGTGGAAAGACAGAAATGACAGATTTACTTGCTTCTATTTTGAACATACGCTTTTTTCCTTGTGAGAACACATCCAGTGAAAGTAATATCCCGCTTCTAATTCAGTGCAGCTGCAAGAAAGCTTGATTTTCTAAAGCAAAGACTCACGAAAGTATCAATCACACACTATCGATGTACGTTTTTCATATGTATATGTATACATATAGCCACAAGCAACAATCCAAGAACATGTTTGGAAAGCATAATAGGTTAAATGGATGCATAAGGCCAATTCTGGGTAAAACAATATTTATAGAATCATACAGAGTCATATTTTTTCTCATATAACAGAATATGTAAGAGCAGTATGCTAGCATACTATTAAGAATATTATAATGAATACACATAAACATATTAAAATATGGCAAAAGCATGCAGTAGTATGCTAGTATGCAAATATTACATCGAATTGATGTCTTTAAATATTTATAGTGTAGTGTTACTCATAGTAGTATGTCATAGTAGTCCTCTAAACAAAACAAAACAAAAAAAATATCACAACTCATATGTACTGTATTGATTGTGTATTGAATCTCAGATTATTACATTGCAAGGCAGAAAAAATTAAAATAAAATAGCCTTCAATTTTACGGTTCCTCTGTGACTCACACATCCTGCACAGATTACCAGGCACAGCCTGGGCAACGTTTAATTGGGATTTCAGTGGGAATGAGCCACGGTGCCGCACTGAGAGACGGTGTCCAGCTCGCGTCCACTGCTGTCGGAGCAGACAGGCATGCGATCTGGTGACTGGCACATGCTGTGCCCATGCGCTTCCCGTGCCGTAAAAACCGAAGACGGTGCTAAGAAACAGCGGCCGGGAGATTAGCGTGGCAATTATCTGTGAAGCAATTATCAGCCGGCGAGATGAAGACGACTGCCTTCCAAGGTGTTTCTTTATGTGTTTAATAGCTGTAGAGTAGTTTGATAAATTGTCAGAGCGAGTTTGTGCAATGCTAGAATTCACGGCTGACGGATCTGTTTGAGGTCTGATACGGTGAGAACTCAATTAATTAGGAGGAGTTTTTGTCTTTTCATTAACCTACTCTGACCCTTTCTCCAAACTATGCTAAGATTTAAGATGCCACCAAATTAACGAAGAGTGTGGAATCGAGGAACATGTTGCCGAATTTCTGCCAGGAAAGGTACCGAGAGGCACTCAGTCGTCAACAATAACATCCATGCAGGCAGATGTGTGGAGAAAAGCGTGGGGGGGGGGAGAAAAGCCACAATGTTTTCGCTTGATGAACACGTGTCCTTTGACATTTTTAAAACTTCTCTCGGTGTATGAACTTTTTATATTAACTGAGGGTGACATGTCACGCTGTATCCAATCTATTTATACACATCTTCAGTGGCAGATAAGCTTTAAAGTGCTGCAGTTTGACTAACAAAAGCAGATGTGGTTTGGAAAATAATTATCGATGCACAGTGACACCCAGGTAAGAGCAACGCAAAATGAAATTCATTCAGCTCTAAACGAGTCAAACAAATAAAAGTGAATGTTTTATCACATGTTGCACATTTTTGGCATCTGTTCTCACACACCTTACACTCTAAACGCCTTAAAGATTTCTGTCGCACCCTCCGTTTCTCGTAAACACGGCACTCGCTCTTTGCTCTGCTAATTCTCGCATGCTATCTCTCACCTGATTCGTCGTCAGACTTGTTCTCATTCTCGGAGTCGGTGAGGGTGAGAGCTGAGTTCTCCCGGCTGGAGAGGCCAGAGCTGCGGCGTGACTTGATATCGTGGCCAGCCCACAGCTGGATGGCTCGCTCTGGTGAAATCGGGCCCTCTGGGTCAGAGTCTGCGTCGGAGCCGGCGCTCAGAGAGTAGCCGCGCTGCAAGAGACCGATGTCCGGGCAGTACGCGTTCTGATGCGGGGCCGGTTCACAAATGCCAAGCTCGGCTAGAGTAAAGTTCCCTAAAGTGGTAAAAACAAAGCACGACCTGTAAGTCGTCGATGCATATGGAGGGAATGGCCTGAGGCAGCTGTGAAGTGTGAAGAAACTCATTTACACACACACTACTCACTATGCAGCTATACTAATCAAAAACGTTAACTAACCAACTAATGAACTATTTTTAGACAGTGAATATTGCCCTTCTAATAGCATCCAAAATTAAAAACCACCACTTGGCAGAACATAAAATGTACAGCACTTTGGTAACGAATTGATACCAAGACAAAACACACATATTATGATGCCATAACAGAATAATTATAGTGATCAAGCATAAAACATTAATGTTTTAATTTAATTATATATATATATATATATATATATATATACGCACACACACACACACGTGTACATACATACATACATACATACATATACATATATACATACATATACATATATATATATATATATATATATATACATATACATACACATATATACATATACATATACATATATACACATATACACATATATATTATAAAGAGTATTATAGTTTTTCACAGTTGCTTTGGTGCATTGCTCAGATCAGAAATGAAATGTTCAAAACTACTTGTCCAACCTCCACATCATCTAGCCACTTGTGCACAACATAAAAGCAGTTCATTGTTCATTCTTTTGAACAAGTTACGATTGCTTGGTGCATTCATGCAACTATTCATGTATGAATGGATGAATGCCAGAAAATGATCAGGGCAAACAGCTGAGAGGAAGAAGAGGAGTAAGAATGCTTGTTGGAAGAGTACAGAGGCAAAACAGGAAGGCCAAGGACAGAGGCGCATTTCAGATTAAAAAGGGCCACTATTGTGGACCATGTTGTTAATCATGGCCTTACAATGGCTGAAGGGTGCAGCTAAATTCTCATCAATCAATTCTTTGCAAACATGAAGATTCGAGAAATGCATCAAAGTGACTGAGAAAAACTGGATTTAGCATATTAGTAATTGATGCGGTATCACTAATCGTGAAATTTGGTATTGGTATCAACGTCTATCAATCATCTGCTGCTTTTCTAGACACAAAAGGAGGAGCAGTGAGTGCTTATATATTCTTGATTCATTTATACTTTCAAAAGTATATTAATAAATAAACAGAAAGTCTGATATGCACGCATGCATGCTTGTGTTCAAGAAAGTCTAAATGCACAATTATATTATTACAATTACAATATCACAAAATAATTATCACTAATTCATTTATCATATAATTAAAATTGTCAGACTCAAAGTCATTTACACAAAGTGCAATAACATGTCCAAAACAAATGTTATGTACACAACCTCTTTTGCATCTCTTTCTGTGTCTACAGTACACGCACACACACTTTTAAGGCACTATTCCTTGTAAAGCTGCTTTGGAACAATACAGTATGCGCTGTTAAAACCACTATACAAATAAATCGAATAGAACTGAATTGAACATTCAAACTATATTAAAGCTGAGACTCACAAAGCAAAGGGGGGCAGCAGGAGCCTGAGGTTTAACAGCTCAAATCAGTGGACGTCAGCTCAGACGTCAGTTTATGTGTGGTGTGGTGCAGGGCTAAGGGGCCTATTTTATCCTGCAGCTCTTTACCTGCTGTGATATTTCCCTCACCACATCACACCTCCTACTTTGATGAGTGTGACTGTGCTCATGCACACACAGAACCTCGACTCACCACATTCACAAAGAGCTGGACACAAGCACTAACTTGTATATGCATACATAAATATAGTGCACGTCATCCAAATTAAAGCACATCAAACTGAATCAATAAACACAACGGAGTCCCAATTAAGGACAGGCTGTGGGAAAACAATTAAAGGATAAGGCATGCACAACCAATTTCTTCTCTCCAGTAATTAAAAGAGTCAATGCATGCCCTCCAATCAGCTGTAAATGGAGAAGCAATTTCATTCATTAACACTCTTTAAGACAGGAATCTTTACAGCGGCAGGGATCGATATTGTTAAAATCAAGTGACCTTCATAGTTGCTTTATTCCGAACTATGTGGTAGGTGGACATAAAACACAAAACACCTCTGATTATAGTAGCTTGAAGATAATTATTCTTTTCTAGATGACTTAGGCGTTATGTTATAACTACTATACACAGCTACAAAATAAGGTTTCTATGCTACTAGTAATGCTAAAAACACAACTAGTACTGCTATCAGTCTACTGTGGCAGACCGTACTGTACCTGACATGAAGTAGCTCAGGAATGGGGAGAGATCCATGTACTCTGCGAGGGCAACAACAACACAAAATAACATCTTCAATACCCGACAAACCCGCATCTAAACTCATACATTTATCACATCTAAATGACATACTGCACTGCTAACATTTCTTCCAACACCTCACAAATAGGTTTTCCCACTGTAGACTGTTTATTATTGCTTTTCATAAAAGTGCACAAAAGAATAAAACAGGTTGGTATAAAGCAAAAACGTTTTTGTTGGCAAACCAAAACTAAAATGTTATTCCTAGGTTTGTATGGGTGTCTACAGTGTGTAAAATTTGTAAATGATTTTCATGAACAAATATAAAGAGGCTCAAAAAGTATTTAATTACACTTCAAATCAAATGTAAAATCTATGAATGCTATTCAATTTAATATGAAATAATAGATTAGACAGACAAACAAACAGACAGATAGATTGATAGACAGATAGATAGATAGCATATGCACAAAGACATATATGGAGATCTGCAGACTGTGAAGAAACAGACCATCTTGTTCCCTTCTTATGTTGACAAATCTCTAGTACAGCCAGATGGAAAAATACCATAGTAAACCAAAAGAATGGGCATCTTTTTCTCAAACTGGGAATCGTTCCCGGAGTAGGGACCGATCCCAAAAACACACTCAAAGCCTGTCTAAATCACAACTCCCAAAGGAGGTGGTCTTTCACAGAGAGAGACGACAAAAACAAACCCACCATCTTCACGACCTTGTAAGGCCATCAAAATGTCTCATAACTTCAATATGTTCTTTTAAAGTTCTCCAAAATACAACATATTTGTGTGTGTGTGTGTGTGTGTGTGTGTGTTTCTTCCACTATTCTTAAACACTTCAGATGTTCATATTTTTACATTGGCTAGAGGATACAGTGCTTTTTACAACATAAAACTCCTATTCTCTTGTGTGTTATCAATTACACACTTTTCATTACCTTTGATAATTTGGACTTGGACTTGATTGGATCATGCTTTTTCTTCTCTGCACACACTTCACCTGTGCTGTCGGTGACCACCGCGATTCATATATTCTTGACCCCTTGGCTTTCTATTTCCTGTGCTCATTCTTCTCCTGACAGTAGTCTTCAAACAGTAAAACTCAATTCTTACATGTCATGCATTTGCTGAGGTTACTAAACTGCTTCCTGCAGCTAGCAAAGTCAATGGTCTCTGAGGCAGTAAAACAATTTGTCCTTGTTCTGTAGTTGTCTAAAATGTCACAATTTTTATAATGAACTAATGTTTACCAGCAACACCATCTGAAGATATACTGCTTACAGGTCATATTTTTTCATATTTTACAAATAAACTGCAACCTGTGCACAAACCTGTAATGTAGTTTGAAGTACATTTTTAATTGTTTTAATCATATTTTACAGAATGGTATTACACTGTAAATTAGATGTTAATACAGTATTCGACCAAAAATACATTGCACATAAAATATCATTATAAAAGTTTGGCATTTGGTAAGATTTTTACAACATTTTATGACATAAATTTCTCATGCTCACCAAGGCTGCATTTATTTGATCAAAAATACAGTAAAATAAATAATAATAATAATAATACTGTCAATTATTATTACAATTTAAAATAGCTGCTTTCAATTATATGTGTATATATATATATATATATATATATATATATATATATATATAGAGACATATATGGGTAGATGAATAGATAAAATTCTAAAAATCTCAATGCAAATATACATAAATTCATTAAAAAAAAAAATTTAAAAAAAAACTTTTTTATGTCTAATGTGTACATGGTTATTTAACAGATTGTCATATCCACAAGCTCTTAGATTTTGGCTATTCCAGCTTTATCTGTGCATATGAAGTATAACATATTCACCCTCTTACATCAACAGTATGTGCATTTTTAAACTACTCTGAAGAATCTGCCAAGTTAATGTAAATATAAATGCAAATAAAAACAGTAAAACCGGTAGAGAATGTAGGAGGTAGATCATTGGAGAGAGAGTGAGAGAAAAAAAAGTGATACATTTTCACAGTGATTAACAGTGTGTGTGCACTTCACATATGTACAGCTGAGTAAGAAGCCATCTGTGCAGATCTGAGTTCACAGTTGTGGATGGTGTTATTTAAAGACCTGTCAACTGATCTAAAGTAATGAATCTATCTCTCTATCTATATATCTACCTATTCATCTACCCATAACTCCTCAGAAACGACTTTCTGTAACCTTACCAACATCTTTCATTTCACGTTACATTTTAGGTGCCAAATTAGTCTAACATGTCTTAAGAAAAAGTTCAGAACTAGTTTCAGTGATTTAAGACCACAGGGGGGTTGCGTAGGGTCTTAAAAAAGGGGCTTTTAGAGACTCTAATTTGACATCCACTGCTTATATCCAGGCTGGAGGTGTGTCGCCTATGTTTTTTGCATTAAAGCCTTTTACAGGTGCCCGGACACACACTGAGGTAATTTACGGGCCTTACACACCCCCGAGGACTGACTCAAATACCATTTTAGGCCCCAAGAGTGGAAATTGTCCTCTGGTCATTATGTTTCATCAGACTCATGAAAGAAGCATTTGACTTTCCTGAGAGAGGGGGCTGATTGGCTGTTTGAGTAATATAAAAAGACCTCCGCTTCAGCAGGGAGAAGGATGTGATTTGTGCGTCTAGATCTGCATGCCTCTCTGTAGTCTCTCTATAACCCCCTCACACCCCACTACTGATGATGGCGGGTAATGGACCTGCTCCAGAGAGCGTCTTTGTGCTGCATGTTTGTTCATGTTCTGTGGGCTGATGGTTATTATTGTTACTGAAGGCATGCGCTGAGGAAATGGGACTCTGTGGGAACCTGCGAGAATAAGTGAGCGCTGGCTGAAACTTATTTAAATCTGCCACTTGACAAATTGAAACTTTACCTCTTTTAAAAGAAACTTTGGGAAGAGTTACGTGTGGGGTACACCATTTTTAAATCGTCACACCTACATAATATATGTAGGAGAAATGACGCACAGTGAATCCAAAAAGCATTTGGACACTTTAGGTGTATTTTAAAATAGATAATTGTCACTGTGTTAGTATATCAAACCCAGTGACATTTAATTTATATTTATTTAAAGAGCAAATTTCACAAGAATATCTTGGCTGGATGACACCAGCCTTGTTGGTTGACGAAACAGCAAAACAAAGTCAACTGAGTTCTAAGAATCTCACTTTTTAAAATATAGATTTCACGAGTTCACGCTTCCTCATAATAATAAAAGCGAGTTTGGCGTGCTGTCCGGGGGGCGAGCCGGGAGGTCGGCGGACTACGAGCCCTAGTGATTGGAATCCTAACGAGGGCAGAGCTCGGCGTCTGGCTCGGACCCTGCATGCCCCCCCTGTGAGGGAAAGCGCGAGATGGCGGAGAAGGGACGGAGGAGGGATGCGCAAAAGACGAGATGCGGAAGGGAAGAAAACGGTTTTATTTATAGTGGGTATGGTAGATCTGATTGGACGGATGAAATGAGGTGATTGATTAGATAATGCTGCGCAACTGCGGTTGATTCGTACACTCTCCTCCCGAAACTTAGTTTTGCAACATCACTAAATGTCAAAATGTTTTTAGAGCTACTGTATATGCTGCAAATTATAAAAATGTAACAAATAATAATAATTCAATGTGAAGCCCCCTTTTCCACCATGGAATTAATAAATAAAATGTACATTTTTTTCTTACAATTCTTATTCCATTCCATTCCCAATTGAGTTTGCATCTCAAAATTGTTTTCTCTAAATTTTAATCATTTGTTTTCTATTTGCCATGAAATAAATAAATAAATAGGTAAAAAAAAAAATGTATATATATATATAAACCATTTACAATTTTTTTGCATCTCATGAGATGTGAATTACGAGTTTGTGTATCTCTCAAAAGTGTTCGGCTAAAACAGTGAAACTTTAAGTTAATTTTCTTCACTAACAGCGCCGTTGTTACCACACTTGTGAGAAGTCAAGTTGTTTTTAAGTTGATGTTAAGGATAAAGTCGTCAGAGTGACTTAGCGTTGACATTAGCACATATGTTAATGTGTGTGCATCTCTGAGGGAGAGAGAGCGGGAGAGATAGAGTATGTGCTGTATATTGTTTTTATCATATTGATTCCTATATTTATTTTTTTGGCCAGTGTCATTGTGGGTTTTAGTTATTTTGCTGTTGTAAACATAGACATGTATATACTGTATATCTATGGTTGTAAGACCTTTGAAATAATAGAAACCATTAGGCGAAGTTCTCCGTGCAGTTCCTTGAAAATAATAGCACACCATAGAATGTTCGTCAGCCAATCGCATTCAAGCATTCAACGGCCCCATAGTATAATATATATAAACTATTTAGAATTTTTTTATTTTTAAAAAATATTATCCTGTGGCGGCAACAGACTTGTGCAGTTACTTGCTGTTTATTTGTAATCAATGAAATTTACAAGCAATTTCAAAGTGAAAATTGTTTCTGCACCAATTTTTTCTCAGTGTACATGGTTAAAACAGAGAATATGAAGGCGAATAAACCCTGATATAAAGAAAAAAAAGTATGTAGAGGGAAAGGAAATAAATAAAGGTCAGTCTGTTGGGTTCAAGGCATGGTAGAAGTGAATCGTGGGATTTTGTTGGCATTAATGAAATGACACCGCTGGCTCTGCGTCCCTCAAGGTATATCTACACCCAGGTCCGTTGGTTTTCTCCACTCACGCACAACCACAACACCTTCAATCAGTCATCACCCGTTCAGATTTGCCTCTTATTCAACACTCACTGTATTGTGCTCTCCAAGCAACTCGTTAATGCAGTGCTCTATAATTATATTGCTATGGAGACGCAGTTGGGTTCTCCATCATTCACTCGTGACTGCTACACCTACATTTGAAAGAGATACAGATTTTCCATAATTGACTGATGGTATACTGCTCTCCATGGGAAATCAGCTCCTGTCACAGATACAAGTAACAGGTAACATGTTATATATATATATATATATTGTGGAAACTGTTATATATAAGTATTTTATATTAGGTTCTTTGATGAAAACAACATTTAAAAGAACAGCATTTATTTAAAATAAAAATATTTTATAACAAATTTCTTTACTGTAAAAAAAAAAAAATATATATATATATATATATATTACATTAATTAAACTTTATATTAAATGGCTTTTATTTTGGCAGCACTGCATTTCAAACACACAAGCACTTTTACAACTAGAGCTGAAAAAATAGAAAAATAACTAAAAAATAACGTTTTCATAATACACAAATTGCACAATATTTTAACACCTTACTGTTAAAATAACATCTCCCAGCACTGCAGATACCGAGCGGAAAGCACGGTTTCGCTTTGGCTGAACCTGTGGGGATCACATCTAGCATGCTGTCTGATTCAGAGCCTCCTACCTGTCTCTGTGACATCAGATCCTGCGTGGGGCGTGCTGGCGCTGTAGATGGTACATGCAATCATCGGTGGTCTCAGAAGGGCAGGGTGTTAATTGAGAGGGTTTACGCTCAGCAGTGGGCGTCCGGTGAGTTTTCGCAGCATACTTTGTTCCCAAGATGCATAGCACATCATTAGGGCCCCCATTAATGTTGGGACATGGAGTTAACAGCTAAGCAAGAACAGGGCCCTCAGTGTCAAACGCCCTGCCCCATGTGAGCCACCTGCACCGCGCGGCCACTCAACACCTTTTAATTGGGCCGCAGAAATAGATCTGACCCCACTGGGAACCATTTTGTTTCTCATAAAGCACCTGACATAAGCCCTTGGTTTTAACACCATCACATTTGCTGCAAAAGCATGACATGTTTGAAGACCCAAAGGAAGCAGATCTAAATCCCTGGAGAGCGCTAAGAGGGTGAGTATATATTTTTTTGCCATTCGAGTTGGGGTCCCATCGGTGGCATCTGGTTAACAGTTTGTAAATTTGTGGTGACAACTTTATCGAAACATCTGTCTGCATTTGGCACTCCATTACACCCGTATAATAGCTTGAGTTGTATTTACTAATCAAACGAGAGAGCACCAAAACGTATCTCTAATTTATGAGACCTTCAGTATTTCCCATTACACCACAAGCTCGCTGCTCATTACACAAAGTGTCATTTTAACCTCTGAAAAAAAAAACATGAGAAATGTCTGAATGTTTTACGGAGAGTCTCCAGGCGCTCAGCAAGATGCTTTATAAGACTGGATTTGACAAAGTATTAAATATCCTGCGCTCGGCAGCGTAGTGCCATAATTGAACCCAAGGGCAAAAGCGCCCCAAATTGCAGCCACTTAGCCACGCTATACTGTACCAAACATTTAATAATTAAAAGAATCCTTCCTACGGAGGGATAAAACAACAGCCTCGGAGATACAGGGAATGCCATCTGCAATTAGACACAGCTTAGCAGGCTGGTGTCAGAAGAGGTGTCACAGCTGTCCAAACTCTGAGTTTAACCGGCATGTCATGAGTGCTATTAAGCACCAGCTGACCCCCTGATGGCCTTCAGGGCTCAGACTGCCCACTGAGTCTTGTCTTTTTTGGATATGTTGCCCTGGTACCGCGGTAAGCTCCTTCATTAGATGTCTCAGCCACCCGCTGCGGCTGACATGGACAAAGGTAGGACTTGAAGGACCGAGACCCACAGGGACATAACTGGTAACCTATATTTAATTATTTACATCTGTAAGTTGTTTGCCGTTGCCAAGCAATGTATTAGCTTCAACAAAGAGCTCACAGGTTCTTATTTATAGTCCTTTTACAGCAGCCTTGAACATCCAATCAGAAAAAAGTCACTATTTTTAACCTTATCTTTATAAAAGGTAAAATGGCCCTATGCCAATCCTATATTAATTATTAATTATTAATTAAACTATACTAATTTTTAAGCTAGCTGTTTGTGAAGGGTATGACACTTTTCACACGAGCACACACACAATAATACAAATAAACAAATAAAACTAATTTTAAAAACGCTGTTATATTTAGTAGTGGTAGTAGTAGTATAAATAGTTATTTGGACTAAATAACATAGGCCATGTGTACATATATGCATATAAAATTAATGAATGATTCAGCCCTCACGGGAATCGAGATAACATAATGAAACAATGTTGGCTGTGTTCATAATGTGCATTTGCCTTGAGAGATTTCTGAACAGATTAAAGGCTTTCAGCAAGAATATGCCATATTAAATTCTTAAAAGATTAAGCGACGTGTTAATGCAATTATTGTAAGCCTGCTGGAATATACGTACAACCTAAGATCAGCGGTGAGCGGAGACTGTCCAAATACCAAATATGCATTGTTATATGTATAATTGTTAAAGACTAATTCTGAGTACTGGGACAGAACACACATGAAACTTAAGAAAAAAATAATAATTCAACTCATAATTAACAAAAAAAAAAAAAAAAGTAATAAAACATACATCAGCTCCAATAGCCTTGTGGGCAGCGCGCCGACATACATACATATATAAGTAAATAAATAAATAAATGCCGGATTACTCTGTTTAGAAGTTTTTCACCTAAGTTTTAGTGTAATCTCCCACTGTTTAAGCTTTTCACAAAATGCATGTTTTTCCTTGCCTATCACTCAATATGTGTCACACAGTCAGATACAAAAATAACGTGTCAGAAATGTATCATGCACTTCAGTGAGTTAATGAATTGAGACTACAGGATGATTTAAATGATTTTCAGCTTAATCTATTGAACTGGTACCACCGTGAGACAGAATATCTTTATGTGTTAAGCTAAATTATGTACTTGACAAGTTTTTGTTTTGCTTATGTTGGAAATGCGTGACAGAATTGCACACCTCAAAGTTTTGACAGAAAACAAGCACTTAAATACTTCAATTTATACATTTATAAAAAAAGACTAAATCAATATCACATATTATTTGCATACAGTACACACTATTCTAATAATTGAAATAATAATAATAATAATAAACATTTTTTATTCTATTCAATTAACTATTAAAAAAAACTGTATGAAATATATAAATATATAAAATAGAAGAAAAAACTGTTTTATAAATAATGGACAAATTGCGGTTCTGATGACAAATGGTTTTTAGGGTAGTGAGGAAAATGTATTGTTTTTTTTTTTTATAAAATAAAGAGAAATCAAATGAAACAGTACATACTGTATGTGCTAAATCATACACTCTATCAAATCTAGTGATAATGAACGGCTCTTTTTAAAATGTGCAAGTGAAAGTGTTGCTATTTGCTAAACTAATGTAAGGTAACGGGGTTACCGTTTTGTACCATGTCCAAAGGATAGATGTTTGAACATATTTCTGATGTTTTGGGGGTTAATTAAATACCTGAGGCATAAAAATCTTTGCCTTGAATTGAACTTCTTTGCTTGTATGCCCTGACAAGCAGTTACAGACAGAGGAGGCGTCTGAAGCTTCAGGGACACTTGAAACCAATTCCCAAGCCATCAATGAGCAAACAAGAAAACTCTCAGCTGTCTCAAGGTTGATGTGAAAAGAGTTTCAGGGTGTTCAAGAGAGTGGACGAGGCTACAGGGCAATGAGAAAAAGAATGTGACGAGGACAGCGAGAGACAGAGAGGGAGAGACTGCATTTAATCGCACAGTCTTTTATATTTAATACCCGCCAGGTTCTTTTGTTCTCCCTTTGATCTTTTCCTGCCAAGATTGATTGCGGTACACAAACAAAGCACAGAATCAACAAAATAAAATAATCAATGAAATGCGTGACTTGACAGCTTATTCCACATCAAAACAGCAGCTGTGGGGGTGATGAGAAAGGGACGGAGCTGGAGAAGTCGAGTTCAGTGTCACAAACAAACTGCTGAGGGTCTCCTTAACAGAATATGACTAGCTCCTTCTTGCTTCTCTCTCTGAATACTATCAGCTTGTTTTAGATAGCTCATAAAGTAGGAATTAGAGGTTAGGCAGGGTGCCTTGGTCCTCCGAAATCCACAACAGAGCCTGTGACGTTTGGAACAAGAACCAACACACAAATCCAGGATCAAACTGGATCCAAACAAACACCCAGAGGGACCGCTAAAGCTCCTGATGTGAAACTCATTAGTTCGGCAACTAATTGTCATTCTGTGTGGCGTGACAAGTGATGACAGTCTATAAAAGACCCAGATGCACATTTAATACAGTCAGGTAGATCTGTCAATTGATTAAAAAGTTCATTTTTTACTGTTTTATTTATTTATTTCGATGTATAATTAATTGCACTAATTTAACAAATTAAATTAGCCTCCCTACACAAAAAAAGTGCAGTCAATAGCACAGTTGATGGTGTTGCGGGACGGGCCGTCTCTCCTGAAGGCCTGTGCAGACACAGATGTGCCTCTGCAGACGCAGATGTGCCCCTGCAGGGGTGTGAAGACATGGAGGGGCGGAGAGTGATGGAACATTCGATCTACTGCCCTACTGCTCACAGCTGGACCATACGCTTGAGAGTCACCAGTGAGCCAAAGAGCCCAGCTCAGTTTTCATTTTCACCTAAGAGGGGCCATTACTGAGACGTCTAACACATCTGTTTATAGAAATGAGTAGCCAGATCAATTATAATCAAAGCATGGGATACAAGCAATCTACCTCACCTCATCAATTCAATACTATTTCATTTACAACCATTTTGACTGATTAAGTGCAATTTTCCACTGTTCTGGCTAAAATGCCACTTCTAACAACTAATTGCAAATTACTTAAAGGGATAGTCCAAACAACAATGGAAAATCTGGCATTATTTACTTATTTACAATACCAATGCATTGTTTTCTCTGTGGAACAGAAAAAAAAAATATTTTTTTGGTTATTAAACAGTTTCCTTTTTCAGTGACTGAACTGTATTCAACTGTATTTTTTGTTTATATAATGAAAGTCAATGGGAACTAAAATTGTTTGGTCACCGATATTCTTAAATATCTTATGTCCCACAGGCAAAAAAAAGTAAGCCATAAATGTTTGGATTGACATGAGGGTAAGTAAATAATGACTGAACTTTAATTTATCTTTTTTTATAATTAATATAATTTTATATATGTACATGCAGTTTGTATATTTTTGCGTAATTATTTTAACATTAAACGCAATTGACTTTTTCTGGCTAAATGTAAATAAACCGATTATTACAAATGTTAACTTTTTTATTTTTCTTATTGGCATTGCTAAGATTTAATCATCCTAACGATCTTAAAAAAATACAACTTGAAAACTGGCTGCAGAAAGTTATTAGGAATGTGCTGGTATTAAAATTCTGGCTGATACTGGTCAATTTATGTTAGTGTTTAAACAATAAAACACTTACCATCTAGATCAGTACTTTTAAATGATACAAATGAATTGTCACAACATTGTAACATGCAGTATCAAAATAGATATTAAATTTATTAAGAATTACATTTAATAAAATATTTTTTTTTTATGTTATGTTATTTATTTAATATGCATGTATCCATGTATGAATGAATGAATGAAAAAGCAAGCTGATAGCAGCAAAATTTCCATGTATCCCTAAAAGATACAAATTATGTAGTATATACATATAAAAGTACTCCATAAATGCTTTAAGTACAGAATTAATGTTGTCTGATTGACAATCCTGACCTGTGAGCATGTCCTCATACCCCACAGATCAAAGAAACTTAAAGTGTCGAGCATTAAGAATCAAATTTACTCTCAGCGTGCTCTGAGGAGTATTAGGAGCATGCAGCGTCTACAAACACCAAATGGAGTCAGAGTGAAAGGTTGGACTGTTCACTCGGACAGAAAATAGCTCTCTTTAAAAAAGTTGAAAAGTAATATTTCGCTTCCTCTCCGTGCAAGCGGTAACGTGGGCTGTGATGACTATGTGAGTGAGCGGGAGAGAGCAGCGTAATTTGGCAGTGCCCTTTGAGTGCTGTTACATATGGCCCCTGCACGCTGTTAGTCTCCCGTGGCAACACTTCCCACGGATGCATCTGCAGTCAGTGAGCCGCTATCGCCTTAAGTAGCTGAGCGCCATCAACCTGACGGCCACCAACTCTCTGCTTCTCCACAGCCACTGCGCCTGTCAGTCTGTCTATCTGTCCTCCCTCCATCCAGTTCCCTACACCTTCCCATAATTCTTGCTCACTGTCGCTGTCACCGCACGTCCCCCAGGGACCGCAGGCCACTCCACCCGGGGCTGAGAGAGCTCTAGGATCTGTTGTCAGCGGCTAAGTGCTGTGGCAAGAAAGAGTTGAATGGAGGGAGAGAAAAGAGGCTGCAATCTCTCTGGCGGGTTTGTCTTCCTCTTTCGCTCGGTCTGGCTGTGATCAATGACATCGAGTTGGAATCCATTTGGGTGAAATCAATGCGGCACCGGCAGCGGCTCACACAGAGGACGACTCGCAAGCCTGACACTGCTTTTCTCAGCGATGACCCATCCGAGGCTTTGCTCCGGATTCGTGGCAGCCAGTTCATTATGATGCCACAGAACTCGTTCTCTCTTCCTGTTACTGCTTCCTTTTCCAGCCAGCCTCAGGTGAAGCAGGTTGACTTCTCTTATTAGCATCATCAAAGACGTTCAAAAAGGGACGTAAAACACAAAGATTAAACAAGGGGTACAGCATCTGAACCAATCAGTTTGTCTGAGCTAGTAAGCCAGTCGCGTTCAATCAAAGGCCTGCTGCTATTTTCGCACGCGTCTGCAGTTTGGCAGTGTGCCGAACATCCCTGCACAGACTCAGCAACAAGTCTACAGCCTGAGGCATGAAGTGGGTCGACCGACGTAAGTTATAAGATGGCTAAGACTGAACAGGTGACGGGCGGATCAGTGTCATCAGGCTGGGGAACATCTGCTGGGAATTGGTGACACGTTTGAAGCAGCAGGGGGCGGAATTGGAGGTACTTCCTGTAACTGAAATAACCGCTCTGAGATCGGGTTGCATTTTTTCTCTAGCAGCATGTGTAAACACATAGCTACTGGTGACATGGCCTGCAACTCAATACACTGTCCTGCTTTTGTGTTTCACACCTTCACTGTACAATGTGTGTCATGTAGGAGCACAGATATCCATGTCCATAAACATCTAATCACACTATCATCACCCTAACATTTTCACTGCACATACCCTAAAATAAGAGGGAAATTCAGTGATGTTAGTCTCTAACTGGTGTGAATCATGATCTGATTTCAGAATGATTCCTGATCCGTTTAAATTTGATCTCATTCTGCTGTGCAAAAGCAAAACACAGTGAATATAGACTGAACTATTACAGTACAGCATGCTGCCTTTTGAGTGCAGAACTGTCATAAAAACTGAAGCACACTGATTTTATGTTCTTTTAATCTCAGTTTAATTACATGTTAAAGGAATTGTTCACCCAAAAATGAAAATTCTGTCATCATTTACTCACCCTTGAGTAGTTCCAAATCTGTATGAATTTCTTTGTTCTACCGAACACAAAGGAAGATATTTTGAAAAAAGTTTGTAACCAGGCTGCTTTGTTTCACCATTGACTTTCATAGTAGGAACAAAAAAATACAATGGAAGTCAATAGTGACCCAAACTTTTTTCAAAATGTCTTCCTTTGTATTCAGCAGAACAAAGAAATTCATACAGGTTTGGAACTACTCAAGGGTGTGTAAATGATGACAGAATTTTCATTTTTTGGTGAACTATTGCTTAAGGTGGCTCTTTACATTTAGAAAAAACGGTAACTTTAGAATAGGTGACACTTGTTGACTATTAACTACGACTTCTCCCTCAGTAAATTCTTAATTTGCTATTTATTAATAGTTAGTAACTTGTTAACTTTATGTATAGGGTAGGATTAGGAATGTATAAAGCAGAATAAGGCATTAACATGTGCTAAATTATCACTAATAAATGGCTAATATTCTAGTAATATGCATGCTAATAAGCATCTAATAGGTGTAACTGTAAAATAAAGTGTTACCGAACAAACTATAAGTTATGAACAAAATCCTATTTTAACCTCTTAAGACCCTGCGTCCTCATATGAGGACATTGTATTTTAGTGAATTTCTCTGAGACTCTACATGCCACAGGATGTTCTGTAAAGAGCACATTCAGGGCTTTTCGGAGATACCAAATGATTGGATGTTTGACCACAACCACTCCCTTTCCTTGGTCTTCAGAAATGTTTGAAATTAATTTAGTGACACTCTTATGGAAATATGATAATATTTTGCAATTATTATTTAAATCTGTCTCAATTTTAAGTTGTGTGTCATCAGTCAACATCTCAGGAAAATGTTATGGTGTTTCAAAATCAAAATATGACTTTCTGTTACCAAACAGGATGTTGATTTTATACATGTCCTCATGTGAGGACACCGGGACTAAAAGCATGTTTATTATGCAATTTGGGAGACATAACAAATTAATAGGGAAAAAATTATATATATTTATGAAAATCTGGTCAGTTATTACTGCCATTATTACACTTTTTTCACTACATGTTGCCCCAAAAACACATTAATATGAAAATTAGATTTAGTTTATCCATTTATGACCATTTTACACCCGTTTTTCAGAAAGGAAAATTGTATTTCGAATCATTCTGTTATAACATAGTTGAGAATCATCTTTATACAAAGTTTGGTAAAAAAATGCATTTTGAAAATAAAAAAATGTATTGTTTTTGCCTGTGCATGTTCATTCATGTCTATGTCAATTTTTCTTTTTTACATTACTTTTTAATGCTCTAAACAATGTAAAGACATGAAAAAAACTAATTTTTTCCTAAAACTTTTTTCTCGGGTCTTAAGAGGTTAATATTTATAAAATTAAATAATTTTCTTCCTTTGAAACACTGCACTACATTTGCACCTTTATGAGATTCATGAATTTATACTTAACTGTAGTATGCAAGACTCAAATGACTGGATGGACTAGTTAGCATGCTCGTGACTCATGTTTCTATTATCATCTTGTCTATTATCATTTCTATCATAATTTGGTTTCTAGTGCCACATAAGTCCCACCACGCAAATCTGGTCTAAAACAGTGCTAAACATTGTGCATATGTCATAATTAAAGGCAAATTATTATCAAGTTTGTTATATATACATTTTCATTCAAAAGTTTGGTGTCAAAGAATAAATAATTATTTTTAAAAAATGCTCACCAAGGCAAAGCTGTATTTATTTTATTAAAATGCAGTGTATATTATTATAACAATAATATTATAATATTAAATATGTAATATATTTTATGTGTTGTACTGAATTATCAGCCCACATTAGTGTTTCATGATTCAAATGATTCTAGAAATAGTATTAATTTTGTGTCAAAATAATAAATAAAAATAAAATAAATAAATACTGTATATATGATCATTTAGTGCTGAACCCTGTATAATGACCAATTATGTGCTGTTTATGTGAGCATGTCTATACTTTGTGGGATATTTGTGTGTTTTTACCTCCTTGTCTGGTGAACTCATCTGCTTCATGATGCACCAGGTCAGTCACGCATCCCCCATAATGCAGGCGTGACTCGTGATCGAAAGCCTTCAGGGTCTCGCTGGAGCTGTAGGACTTCTGGGTGGGCACACGGCATTCGTCGTGGTCCAGGGAGGAGGTGTTGAACTGGAAATCTTTCCCACAGCGGCCGTGGGTCAGTGTGCGGTGTCTGCGCTCCTTCAGATCCATGACAGCTGCTGCAGCCCGATGATCAGATCAGTCCGCAAGATGGAGGTCTCAACAGCTGTACAGTCCTTCACCTGGTAATAGAAGACAACACAAATCAATAGAGTACAAAATATATATTCCCTGCTGAAACGACCAGCATGGATTGCTGATTTGAGCTGGTTAGTGCTGATCTCGCCAGCGGAACAACATAGTCAAGCAATTCTCATCCAAATAGGCCTTCTAGAGAATCGTACCGACTAATGAATTTCAACAGCACTACATCATTCAAAATACAAGCAGAAACAGAATCAGAACTGATATATGCACTTTATTTTACAGTACATGCACTTGCAGTGTGTACCTACCTAAAAAAAGCACTGCGATGTACTGTAAAATGACTACATGGGTCAAGGTTAGGTTTGGTATTAGTACCTAGTTATTGCCCAGTTATTGTAATTACTATACTAAGTATATAGTATGTACTTGTGGAACAGGACTGTACAAAAACGGTCTACCAAAATGTATCTTTGTTAAATGGTGCATTCATAAACATAACAGTAGAGAAACATCTAAAAAAAAAGAAGCAGCTGTCATTACAGCCGTAATCACAGATGAAATACTGCGGCAGGAACTGAGACGTGTGGAGGACTGAAGTCATGATGCCGATGAAGAAAGAGTGATAGAGTGAAAAAGAGGAGAAGGGGGAGGAGAAAGGAAATGACTTGAGGGCATTGTGAGTCTCTCCCTCATTATCGCAGACAGAGTGAGAAAAGCTCCCTCTGTGGCCGTGAGAGGATAATCACAGATGCCTGGATATGCCGCGGAAAACAGGGAGCCGAACACAGCCCGGCCCGATCGTATCACACACTCACACACAAAAACACCAGCACTAATCTATTTTAAATCCCATGCATACTGACTGAGACACTACCCCAGTCCTGATCTATCAAAGATAAAAACCAACACTTTTTCTTTTTTTAATGAAAGTGCTTTTAATGTTGAAATATTTTGCTAATATTTGCTGATATTTTGTTTTTTTTATTATAAATGTGAATTAATATACTACTACTACAACTATTATTATTATTATTGTAGTTGTTGTTTT
Organism: Enteromius mattozi; assembly: GCA_032359235.1. Classification (NCBI taxonomy): domain Eukaryota; kingdom Metazoa; phylum Chordata; class Actinopteri; order Cypriniformes; family Cyprinidae; genus Enteromius; species Enteromius mattozi. The sequence continues at coordinate 3,879,927 of JAUMHE010000016.1, forward strand.
TGTTAAAGTCAGTATTGAACTGCACATAATAATTTAATAATTAAAAAAACACTACAATTCAATTATTTTAATTATTTATTTATTTATTTATTTATTTGATTACCTTTTTTTAAATTAGTCATGCCTATAAAATATATATATATATATATATATGTATATATATGTATGTATGTGTGTGTGTGTGTCTGTGTGTGTGTGTGTGTGATTAAATGTGATTAATCACACTAGCTGTGACGCATTTAATCATAAGTACACTCAAAAGTTGGTGCAAGAAAGAAATTAATAGTGAGCAAGGATACATAATTATTACACTAGTGACATGAGGGACATTTATAAAAATCCCAAATATTTAAATTTTAAATAATTGCTGTTGTTTTGAACTTTCTATCCACCAAAGAAAGAAAAAAATAAACAAACAAACAAACAAAAAACTGTATTAAAAATTTGGTTTTCAAAAAAGGTAAGCAAAAATATTTTTTGAAACATCATGTGACTGAAATATTAAGCATTGTAATCATGTGAATAAACCACATTTCTAAATACATTAAACATAATACTGTTATTTTAAATATTATAGTTTTTACTGTATTTCAAGCAAATAAATGTTGCCTAGGTGTAGGGCTTGGCAATACATTGCACAATATATTCATGTGCATCTCGTCAGTAAAGCCATTTCTTTAATAATCTAAATCTCCATTATCTGTTTTCAAATGAAGCGTCAGTTAATACACAGAGACGTAGATCACTGACAAGCTATGCAATACCATGTTCAGTTTCGCAGGTCATTCTTTGCGAAACTGAAAGCGATATTGCATAGAAAAATATAGTGCGATATATTGCCCAGCCCTATCTAGGTAAGAAAAAATAATAAAGATAATAAATAAATCAAATTAAATAATAATAATAATAATAGTAGTAGTAGTTAGTTCTCTTTGCACAGTTTTTATTTCCCCTGACACTGTGCAGCTCTTCAGAGCATTGCACTACCCACAAAGGCCATATTTCTGACACAAATGCCATTCTAACTTCAGACATGATTCCACGGTTTTAGCGTGAAAGCGAGTTGACAGTAATTAGACACTAATTAAAAGTAAATTCACCCACACTCGTCCAGCTGCAGGCAGCCTTCCTCCACAAACATGCACAGTTATTATACCTGAGCCGTCTGAGTACAGAGAACATCAGGGGGAACTTTAGCCGGCCCCTCTGCGCCTGTCTGTTTTACTAAGTGCGGTCAGAACAAACTCGGCCTGCTCCTGTCCCCCTCAACAAGCACTCTCCATGCTGTTCCTCCTGCATTAGCTTGATTGGAGGAGAAGTCCACCGCCCCAGGGACGGTCCGGCGCTCTGCGCGGAGAGGATGATTTTCCTGCACGGCAACAGATCGTTACATAACAACACGGCCACTAGCTGTCCTGCACATACTGAAAATAATTGAATATGCAGAGGAAAAATAATCAGGTCACCTAATGCAATAATTATTTACTGCAAAACACTCGCATAAAAGAACGAGAGAGACAAAGCATGCGACATGCGGCTTAATGTGGATTCATTAAAGGAGACTATAAGGTCATTTTAAGATTTGCCTCCAGTGTCTGTTGATTAGAAGCGGATATTTAATGTTTATAAAAGCCTCATTATGGGCTAAAATAAAACATTCAATCACTGAGGCCATTAACAGTTCAGAATGGGAGTGTTTACTACAGCGAGTTTAAAAAGTCTTTGCTTACAAATGAATGGCCAATTACCGTATATACATTGAAACTGTCCATTTCAACTCCTATTCATTGCATCTGACCTTTCTTCAGTCTAGCAAGCTTGCACTAGAAATCTTTGTTGATGTCTGGAGTGGGTTATTTGGTCAGCCACTGGGCTGGCGGGGCCGTTCAGAGCGCTGATTTAAGGTGCAGTGACATTGTGGGTTTCTGCGAGAGCTTCGCATGCGTGGGATTGTGGATGGAGGAAGGGCTGGTTAAAGGAGAGCCCTGGGGCTGCTCTAACACCACAGCGGTGAGATGATGCACGATGGTGTGGAGGAGAACCGGGTCAATATAAGCCCAGGCTGCAGCACAACCAGGTCAGTCTTTCCATTCATTACAGGCAGTGGAGGAGAAGTGAGGCCTCAGGGCTCAGAGCAGATCCTGGAAACTGCCTCCCTCTCCTCAGGCTCAGCCCACTCCCCCTCATACCCAGGACAGCCATCCTCCCCAGAGAGAGTGATGAAGACAGAGCCATGGAGTGAAGAGGAACAACAGGACGCTGGAAGAATCTAGGACAGCTGATCAATCTTTCTTTCTTTCTTTCTTTCTTTTTTTCTTTCCACATCTATGCTTATCTATCCATCTATCTATACATAAGTCTATCCACGGTTTTGTCTATCCATCCATCTATATATCCATCTATCAGTCTGCCTTTGTCTATCAATCTATCTAACCATCTGTCTATCTATCAGTGTGCTTTTATATCCACCCATCTACCCATCCGTCCCTCTATATATCTGTTTGTCTGTCTATCTGTGTGTTGTTATATCCATAAACCCTCCCACCCATCCATCTATATATCTATCTATCTGTGTGTTTTTATATCTATCTATCTTTCTATATATCTGTCTGTCTGTCTGTATGTTCATCCGTCTGTCTATCTATACAGTATGTGTGCTTTTATATTCATCCATCCATCCGTCCGTCCGTCCGTCCGTCCGTCCGTCCGTCCATCCATCCATCCATCCATCCATCCATCCATCCATCCATCCGTCTGTCTGTCTGTCTGTCTGTCTGTCTGTCTATCTATATGTGTGCTTTTGTATCCATCCATTTGTCTGTCTATCTATCTGTCTGTCTATCTATACTTGTGCTTTTATATCCATCCATCTGTCTGTCTATCCATCGTCTGTCTATCTGTGTGCTGTTATATCCATCCATCCATCTATCTGTGTGCTGTTATATCTATCCATCCATCCATCCATCCATCCATCCATCTGTGTGCTTTTATATCCATCCATCCATCCATCTATCTGTCTGTCTATCTATCTATCGGTCTGTCTATCCATCCATGTCTATCTATATGTGTGCGTTTATATAGCCATCCATCCATCCATCCATCCATCCATCTGTGTGCTTTTATTTCTATCTATCCAGCTACTGCTTGCATGTGTGTATCTACATGGATGCTTGCTAAAAGCAGTAAACACACTTGAGTGAACATGCTCACATATACACACACACACACACACACACACACACACACACACATATACAGATGAATGAACATTAAATTTTAGGTTAAGAATCTGTGCTTAACTTCTTTCAACACACAAAATGCCAGTCACAAACTATGTGAGACATAGGAAAGCGATGATTGCCAGAGAACAGAGAATGTAAATAAAACAGCAGTGCAGACCATGAAATCGCTGCTGAACTGAAGGCTTTACAGGAGAACGATAGAAGTGCTGTGAGTTAATCTGAAAAATTACAGAGGCAAAATTTTGGCACATCGAAGAGCTTCTGCCTAAATTGAACTTTCAAGGGCGAGAGCTTAAAAATGACACGGGTCTCCACAGAGACAGCTCAGTATGAAAAATCTGGCTGCTACAGAGAGATCACCACGCATTTAAGCTGGGAGCACTCTTATCAAGGCAAAGACATAAACAAACCCTTAACCTCAGAGATTCGGAAGTTGAAGCTTCATTGTAAATAATGACATAATGTTCTATTTAAGATGGCAGGGTCACATTCTAGTCTAAATGCTTTCACCAACAACATTAAACCCAGAATAACAAACACAGACAAACATGGCCCTGAACTCTCATCACAGTTTACTGTCTGTGGTGTCTGTGGCACTTCAAAAATACAGCTATTACTTGAGTCATATAATGTAAAAATGTTAAAAATGCAGAGTAACTGCAAACTGTCAAGCTGAAAAGGTATTTTTTTATCTAAAGTACTTGCTAAATGAAATGTATCTTTCTTCCTTTGAGATGAATTTAAATGACATTAAGTAAATCAATCAACATACAAAGCCTTACATAAATCAGTAATAACTTGACCTCTGCTGCTGTAATTTAGCAAATTACAGCTTTTTCATCTGCATTATTCCTGGCCAGGCTGTGGGTATATATTTGTATTTACTTGATGTGTATTTCCAAAGGCAAGTAAGATAGAAATGAGATAAGACATTTCCTTACCAATTGCACTGAATAAAATTGGCATAAAACACATACACACCAGGGCACAGCTCTTTGGTTTAATTTTAGGAGGAAGTCAGAGGGGAGAGTTTCCTTAAGCATGTAGAGCATGTAGAGCATACAGATGTGCGTTTTATGTGCACTGTAATTTTAACGTGTGACATTAGTGCCTTTATTTCACAGACAGATGAGAGGAACAGATCTGAAATTGTGCCGCAGCCTTGATGGCGAGGCAAAACAGAACAGAGAAGAACTGTGTGGCTTTTGATTAAGATTTTAATGAGTGCATCCTTTCCCAGGCAGGGGTCATTAATCATGTCCTATATGGAGGTATGACCGACAGGATAGAGTCTGTGCATGGCAGTCTTCAGCTGGAGCCAGGCCACCATTTTAGGTCCACACATGACCAAATTCTAGTGATGCACTTATGTTCAATTTCTCCCTCTTATTTTATCTTTCTCTCTTGCACCATCTCTCTCTCTATATATATATACCTTTACTTCCCCCATCTCTCCAGGGAAACCCTCTGCTCTTCTATATCTCACCTTTTGTGGGAAAAGACATATTCATATTATCAGGCAAATAGTGCCAAGCTGCTCTCCATTCTAAACTGTATTACAACAATCACCTTTGGTATGAGTTGACCTGTGAGAATATTCAAGCCTGCACAAACAAGATGAGATACAGGTCACATTCATTCAGTGCAATGTTATTTCTCAATGTTATTCATATGATTTATATATATACTAACAAATATTTTAGTTTAATACATTATACATTACATTTTTACATTACACTCATAAAAAAAGAAAATCAGATTTTATATAAAATCAATATTATATTACACAATATGATTATATATATATATATATATATATATATATATATATATATATATGTGTGTGTGTGTGTGTGTGTGTGTGTGTATGTGGTTTATGAGGACACAAATTTGCATAATGACATGGGTATGACATAGGTATTACAATATGAAGGTGATGAATGAGGACAGTTCAGTGTCCTCGTAATTCAAAAGGCTTAAAAAACATACTAAATAGTGTTTTGGGTTTTTTTTAAATATAAAAATGCACGCAGTTTCCTGTTATGGGTAGGTTTAGGTGTAGAGTAGGTGTAGGGCAATAGCACATACAGTTTGTACAATTACGCCTATGGACAGTCCCCATAAATCACCAAAACCAATGTGTGTGTGTGAGTAATATATATATATATATATAAAGAATTATAATTACAAAAAATTATACAACATCATCTGAAAACTGAATAAATACGGTTCACATTTATGTATGGTTTGTTAACATAGTACAATACCACTCATAATTTCAATTGTCTCAACTGTCCATCAACCCTCTAATTTCACACTTTCACAACAAGACTGTCTGTTTATTAGACTAATCCCCAAATCCACATCCGGCCCATGCTCTCAGTTTCTTAATCTGGCTTTAAACAAAGGGACTGAAGCAGTCAGAGGTGCTGTGCTGACACGTCCCTGCTAACACCAACCGTCACAGCCGTGTAGTCGCCAGAGCGAAGGTGCAAACGTGTGCGGTAATTAAAGACAGACAGAGGGAAGCTGCTGCAACGGGAAACAGTTAGAGACAGCACACGCCCTGGTCTGCTGGGAATTTGAGTAATGACTTCCTCTACAGCTCCGACGAGATTACGTCTAAACCCACGCCATATCACGCACAAGCAGAATAACATGTACATTAACCTACAGCTCACGTAGGGTGAAATAACCGAGATGGCGCGGTGCTCCGCCGAGCGTTGCCATGCAGAACTGGAAATAGGCATATCTAAGCACACTTCTTAATGTAAACGTTTCTTTTTTTTTTTCCATTCAGCGAGGTGTGCAAACATATGCAGAGAGCCCGACGAGAAGTTCAGAAGTTAAGAAAAGCTGACAAGCCTAACGCCTGCAACAACAGCAGATGAAGAACACGAATAGCACCAGGTGAGAGCGTGGCTCAGGAGCACAGGTGCACCTCTCATCTCCTCTCCACGCAAACTTGATGAGGGTTAAAGAGACATTGGGACTTTGACACAGACGGTGCAGAGAGCAGACTGGGAGTGTGTGACCCACGGGCCGTGCCAGGGCTGCCAGAGCCGGTCAGACGTCACCCGCCGGCACCTCCCAGCATTATTAAAACAATACACTTGACAGCCTCGTACCGTCATCTCGGGGAAGATTAGTAAATCTGTGTCACAGCTTGACATTCTTACCATCTGCTGGGCAAATTATTCAAATTTGCAATAAATGCCACCGTAGAGAGTGGTGATGCAGAGTAATTAGCAAACTGACAGAGGTGCCACGTTAAGGCTGAGTGAAGCTGCGTTTTTCTTCTGCCTTGTTGTTGGTTTTAATCTTCATATCACAGGACACGAGAAGGGCAGGGCAAAACATGTTAGAAAGCCACAGAAGCACTGTTTAAACACCTCCTGGGTAAATGACACGCGCGGCCAGGAGCCGAAACCTCTCCACGTTGAATAAATGCCAGTGGAGACACATTTCCTGTGCGGGAAATGTCAGCGGGAGAGCCGCGAGTGGGCCGACTCATCTGCGGTCTTCATCAGGTGAATAGGACACCCCTCCTCATCATCACAGCTCAATTTAGAAGGCGGTGATAAAAGCACCGAGATCACTTCACGCCCTCACTGTCTAATTTAAACCCACTGAAAACCCCACACTACTCATACTGGACATGAGGGAACGGGCTAGGATTGGCTCACAAATCAATTTACCCATCACCTTTGTCATCATAACAAATTTGACATATTTATTTTATGTTTTTCATCAGTTTCAGAGCTTCTAAAAATCCAAGATAACTACCTCATTTTTAAAAAAAGAAAAATAATAAAAATAAAAACACCCTTACAAAACTACTCAAGTTGGGAACAACACTACAGTTCAAAGGTTTGATATCAGCAAGAAATTAATACTTTCACTCATCAAGGATGCATTACATTGGTCAAAACTCAAAAGTGACAGTAAAGACATGTATAACATTACAAAACGTATTTTAAAAAAAAAGCTGTTCATCCAAACTTTCTATTCATCAAATAATCATTTAAATAATAATAAAGGAGTTTAATGCATATATATATATATATATACACACACATAAACTACCACCAAAAATACTACCACCAAAATATTAAATAAATACAATTTGGTTCTAATAATGAAATAAAATTTGGTAACACTTTATTTTAGGATCTCTTAACTAGTTGCGTATTAGCATGCATATTGCTAGAATATAAGTTATTTATTAGTAGTAATTAAGCACATAAAATACATGAACTTATTCCACATCCCTAACCCTACCCTATACCTAAATTTAACATCTACCTTACTAACTATTAATAAGCATCAAATTAGGAATTTACTGAGAGGAAAATCAAACAGATTATTTTGATCAGCTATCTCTTTAATGTCAATGAGGCTGTTGGAAATGTCTCTATATAGTTAATGAGTCTCACGGGTGCATAAAGCCATGCGACTGGTCACCAGAATAGCTTTTTAAGCTAGATTTCCCAGAATGCCTATTGGCCATGGGTCACCACACAACCTTGCACACATGACATCATAATCAGGGCCTAGTCAGAGCAAACAAGTCTGGAGGGAAGCAATTAATGTCCATCAGATGAAGAGTCACAGATGACTGAAGGCTGGTCTGGCCAAGGGACAGCTGAACCCAGAGGGCTCAATGACAGGAGGAGGGAATATGCAATATGCTGCACGCTCTGAGGATCATTGCCAAAGGACGCCAGATCTTACAGTTGGAAATTCAAGATGGACCTGCATGATAAACAAGACAATAACACTCACATCTCAATATGACAAAGAAAATATTTTGCGGTTGTATATTGGCAGGTCTTTGAAAAATGACACACACCTTCACAAAGGCAAACTGAATTAACATATTTCTTCTTTTGAGTAATATGTGATGTATGTCACTGTACATCTGTGGCCAAAATGCAATGTTCTGCAAATGACAATAACGCAAATGCATTGCAAAACTATCAAAGAATGTATTGTATTTCATTATATACGCCACTGAACAGATTGCTTGGCTACTAAAATAAATAAATATTGTTATGAAAAACGAACCGATTAAAATATGAAACTCTGATGCGATGCATGTATAGAGGCAAAACATGTTTTGATTAAATTTGCTACAAAACAAAGCATGCAGGTAGAGACATATCCACTGATAGGTGCATAAGAGGCTGTTGTTTGAAGGGCCACTAATGAAAAGATTGAACAGAGAAAAAGTTTAGAGTGACGCTCAGTGGGTGATACACTGTTTCCCAAGGGCACTTCATCCTCCCCAGCTGTGCCACATGTATAATGTGCATCATTCTCCTAGCATGCCCCGTTTTATCTACAACCCAGTGCTGGATGCTGAAGAGCGTGCTACATAAACAAGTGCCTTACAATTTATGAGTTAACATCCTGCAAAGTAATGACAACATTCACCGGCTCCTCTCTCCGTCGACCACCAACCCATTCCAACACTTTCTGCACTTCCTCCCCCTCCGCCCACCCTGGTGTCACAGGGCTGAAATTGCCTTTGGGGCCAATAGAAACATGGTTCCAGCTCCAATAACATAGTTCACTGGTCCAATTAAGCATGCTAGATTTAGCGTCATTAGGAGAGACATCTTTTGGAAGGAAGAAATTCGGGATGAAATGAAGGGTGCACCAGAGTGCAGAGAGCAGGAATGGCTGCCTTTCCCATATATCCAACATGGCGGTGCATTTCACATTCAAACAACACTCAAGAATAAGCAAACGTTCAGTTTAGACCAGGTAATGCACAGCTGTTTGAAACATAATATTCTTAGAGAATAACCTAAATTGTATAGCTGACTGATTTGACAGATTTCCCAGTAAGTAAATCTATATAAGAATAAAATATTTTAAGCACTGAGTACAAATTTGATTTAAACATTATATATATATTAACATAAAATCTTATTCACCTTAATTTTAATTAAATAATTAGTTTATATTACAAACACATTTTTTATTTTTTTTAACTAAACTAATAATATGACCATAAAATACTTAACATTAAATATTACCGACCCCCCAATTCATATAAGATCATAAAATAAAGGAAAATGAATTACTATAAAAATAATAATAATATAAATATATATATATATATAATTTTTGTTTTATATATATACACTGCTCAAAAAAATAAAGGAAACACATAAACAACAAATGTAACTCCAAGTCAATCACACTATTATGAAACTGCCCACTTAGGAATTGATAATACTGATTGACAATCAATTTCACATGCTGTTGTGCAAATGGAATAGACAACAGGTGGAAATTATGGGCAATTAGCAAGACACCCCCAATAAAGGAGTGGTTCTGCAGGTGGTGACTACAGACCACTTCTCAGTTCCTATGCTTTGTGGCTGATGTTTTGGTCACTTTTGAATGCTGGTGGTGGTTTCACTCTAGTGGTAGCATGAGACGGAATCTACAACCCACACAAGTGGCTCAGGTAGTGCAGCTCATCCAGGATGGC
>JAUMHE010000016.1:3889773-3903823 GCA_032359235.1 Enteromius mattozi
TTTTTGCAGTGTATATTCTGTGCTTTGTCCCATATAGGTTATTATTGACAAATATATTTGTGTGTGTTGTACTTTTTAATTTAATTTTAAAGTTCTTTTATAGCACATGGTCATCTTAAGCTGTGTTTAAATGTGTATAAATGAACCTTGCACTTACAACAATGATGGTAATAATTTAATGAATAAGCTTCAAGTGAACTTGAGAGAGAGCGAGTGTGCGTGTGTGCAGTGTATAGTAGAGAACAAGTTCTGACTTTCAAACAAATCCTGTGAAATTTTCTGATTTGTATTGTTCTGTATATTTTTTTATAAATTATTTATAGTTCTGGTAGCTCAGGTGGCACTTGATTTTTTTTAAAAGTCTATATATTTGGCAGACATGTGTATGTTTTTTGTGTTAGTCCATTTTTATTTTTATTTTATTATTATTATATATATATAAGGAGCAACATGTTTGTGCACTTTCTAAAGATTTTAGTTCTGTTTTTGAATAAAAAGTTGGAAATGAATGCTTTCCTTGTTTTTGTTTTTTTTAAAATCCGATTCATCGATTAATCGAAAAAGTAATCGGCAGATTAATCGATTATTAAATTAATCGTTAGTTGCAGCCCTAATGCTATGGACTGGTCTGCCCCGTTCCCCAGACCTGAATCCAATTGAGCACATCTTGGACATCATGTCTCGCTCAATCCACCAACGCCACGTTGCACCACGGACTTTCCAGGAGTTGCGGATGCTTTAGTCCAGGTCTGGGAGGAGATCCCACAGGAGACCAGCCACCATCAAAGTTGGATCAGCCTGTAGTGTGTTTTTCCACTTCAATTTTGAGCGTGACTCCAAATCCAGACCTCCATGGGTTAATAAATTTAATTTCCATTGATAATTTTTGTGTGATTTTGTTGTCAGCACACTATGTAAAGAACAAAGTATTTATTAAGAATATTTTATTCATTCAGATCTAGGATGTGTTATTTTAGTGTTCCCTTTATTTTTTTGAGCAGTGTATATTATAATTGACTTATTTTCGTTTTTAAAAAAAAAAAAAACTAATATGAGCATAAAATACTCAGCATTAAATATCGCTGACCCCCAATTCATTTAAGATCATATAATAAAAGAAAAAGTATACAATAATAATTTACTATAAGAAAAAAAAAAAAAAAAAAATATATATATATATATATATATATATATATATATACATACTTATAATTTACTTATTTTAGTTTATAAAACTAAACAAATATGAACATTAAATACTTAACATTAAATATCGCTGAACCCCCAATTCATATAAGATCAAATAATAATAACAGTGATGATAATAATAATAAATTAAAATTTTTACTTTTATAAAACATATAATTTGTTTATAATAATAATATTTATGTTTAACTTTTGATTGATTCATTGATTGATGGATGGATGGTGACAGCTTTATTCTTCTGTCATATCCATGTTGTTTTTTTTGTTTTTTTATGTCCAGCCTTATAAAAAAATATTTGGCATGGCAGTATTTGAGCAATACAGAGAGTGCTGTCGGCCATTCATCTCCACCAAACAAATGACCTCCAAGGTGGCTTGATGACCGTGAACACAGCATGGGTGACAGTGGAAGGTTAAGTGTGAGTGGGACCTCCAAGGAGGCCCGAGACAGTGGGTGTGAAGAGATCTGACCCTCAGCAGAAAAAGAAACTTCACAATGCTTCAGGTCAAAGTCACTGGATCCCCCACTGATAACAGTCATTATGCCACAGCAGCCAGACTCTAAATCCAAGGACATCAGCACAGCTAGTGCATGTTTCAAAAAGTCAGCTCAAAACTTCAGAAGTGAGCAACCTGTGTGCAACAACATGTGTAGGAATATACTGGATACAGATCAATTAAAAAGTGCAATGGGAAACATCGGTCTTGTAAAGCAGAAGTGTGACGTACAGTAGTTGTAATTTTGATGGAAATGAAAAGGGAAATGTGCTCTTCCTTTACTTCACCGGGGCCTTTGGCATTTTATGCTAAATAGACATCCACCAGTCACTTCGCAGTGTTACTTCCCAGTGAGAGCCTACAGGCGATAGTGCTTTTTTATTTGTTTGTAATGTTAAAGCATTCCACAAATGGCCGAGTCAGTGGTGTAAATTGTGCGTACTTACATTTAGGCAATCGACAGAGCTCGTTACAACAAAACACAGTGGCTAAATTTATTTAGAATGGACTGAAAATCCAATACGCCAGTGGGAGGGAGTGAGAGAGAGGGAGAAATAGGCAGAGGCGTAGAGGGACCAATGTTAAAGAGGAGACGCTGAGAAGGTAAATTGAAAACGTAAAAGATTGCACAGAAATTATCTCCCGTGAAGATGCTATTCTGAAAAACAAAAACAGATGAATGATGGGACCAGGTATAGCACACCGCAAACAAAGAGCATCTTTCATTTTGCTGTGTTTCTAACTGCTTATTAAATAGGCCTGTAAATTGAAATATACGGGAGCATGACTACAAGACAAGGAGGTCAAGATGCATCCATTACATGTGAGGTGATGCTAAAGTACATCGATTTTCTTTTGTGATGGTTTTGCAACCCTTTTTACTTTAGTAATATGACATATTTATGAGTGAAACATGATAATCAACTAGGACCAATGTAGGACAGAACTTATCGTAGGGAAAATAAAATAAAATATTGTGCATATCTGAAAAAAAAAAAAAAATTATAATAATAATAATAATACAATATAGTGCCAAACAAACAAAATCAAGGTAATAACAATAAATATTAAATATCAATATAAATATTTTTGTTTAATGTTATAAATCAATGCTGCTATTTGGTATTTATTCCTTTTATATTAGCTAAACCTGCTTATTTACAATAAATACAGAACACATTTCTCTCTTTCCCTTTTCATTCCATGTCTTCATTTATACCCATTCCAGTTATATTTATATCTCTCCTTCCCCTTTTCAATAGAAATCAAAGGCTTTTTGACATAAACTTGCAAAAATGTCATAGGGGACTTGCACAAATGCTTATTTCTCAGGAACATATTCATTAGCCGTGCCCTTCATCATTATATGAATTCTAAACGGCATTTTGGGATTATTATGTTTACGTTTGCATCTCAAGTGAATTGTCTTCAGAGAAACAAGGTGTCCTTGTAAAGTTCCTGAGTGCATAAACTGAAAAAAAAAAGACACTACGTTGCCCTGATGAAAGAAAAAGAAAACTGGAAGAAGGGATTGAGAGAGTGTGAAAGCAAAGAAAGTGTCTGATGCGGCCTCCGCAGTGAGAGCGCTGAGGGAGCAGACGCCCTCTACAAAAGAACTGCTGTTTGATGAGAACATCTTCTCCTAACCTAAAATGCACTGCTACACTGCTTTAAGTAATACAGCACAAATGATCTTCACTTTTCCGTCGGTCTTGCTTCTCAGTCCCTCAATGGCAATGAAATTTTCTTTATTCGACTCTTGATTCTATGCTGGATGGACTAATTTAACAAAGGAGGTTGAAGGGTGATTACGGCAGACTGATTAATCTCCATAGAGTGAAAAGATTCAGAGTGGGCTCAAAAGAGTGTTTGAGAAAACGCCTCATATTCTCACCTCCGACGTGGGATGTTGGGGTTATTAAACACACACACACACAAAACACACAAGCATTGTTCTCGCTCATGTGTTCCTACTCTAATTGTATCCACTCAGCATCACTTTCCATCCCCTTGTGCTTCCTTTCATTTTGTGTAAAGTCTTCCTCTGTCCCTGTGGCTGGCAGCACATGTCATCCTGCAGTAATTATCTTCACCCATTCCGGAAAGTGACCTTCAGCAACTCTGAGAAACATACTAATCAGAGAGCAATTAGAGCAGATTTGTCAAAAGCAGGCAATGTGAGCCTCAACAGCGATCGCTCCTTGCACGGGCCTGCTTCTAGTTAGTAAAGCGGTAGAGGCGTACAAACATTCAGTGCTTTACTCCACAGGGAATATATCAACCATGGACAGGAATCATTCTTGCAAATATTCTTTATTTTTATCAGAGATGTTTGCAATTTTTTCACCCTGATGCAACAGTGACTCCTGCCCGAATATGCGCTTAAGCTGCTCTAATAATGATTAAATAAATGAACTCAGGAAACAAAAATAAAGAAAGAAAATCGAGCAAAACAAACCAATAAATAAATAAATACCACTGTCAGTTTATAAATGAATTTGAATCAAATTACATGATGAATTATTGCAAGGTCTGCTGATTATTTGCTAAGTATGTATAGTCATGGCAGGGGGTACTCTTGTGTTAATTACTGATGTTTTCATATAATTAATCTCACTAAATAAATGTGATACACTGACAAAACTAAACAACAAAAAACAAACAATTAAAAAAATTTTTACTAATAAATGTTACGCAAGCAAAACAAGGAAAGATTAAAAAAAAAAAGAAAAACTGAAATATGGAGCAAAATAAAAAGGTTTGCTGATTATTTACAGACAAAACAAAACTAGACAAGACAGGAAACATCAGAGCAAAGCAAAACAAACATCTAGAACAACAAAAAATAAGATTAGACAAACATCAAAAGTCAAGCAAAGCAAAACTGAACGGAAAAATGTATGGAAAACAAAACCCAACAACAACAAACTACATAAAACAAAGCAAAACAAAAAGCAAGACAAGACATCAAAGCAAAGAAAAACAACATGTAAAAATGTATAGAAATAGGGAGCAAAACAAAACAAACAAAGGTTTGCTGATTATTTACAAACAAGACGAGACAAGACAAGACAGGAAACATCAGAGCAAAGCAAAACAAACATCTAGAGCAAAACAAAATAAGATTAGACAAACATTCAAGCAAAGCAAAACTGAATGAAAAAAATGTATGGAAAACAAAAACCAAACAAACAAAAAACAAAAAGCAAGACAAAACGTCACAGCAAAGGAAAACAAAATGTAAAAATGTATGGAAATACAGGACAAACAAAAAAAGCAAAACAAATAACAACAACAACAAACTATACAAAACAAAAAGCACGACAAAACAAAACTAAACATCAAAGCAAAGGAAAACAAAATGTAAAAAATGTATGGAAATATAGGACAAACAAAAAAAGCAAAACAAATAACAACAACAACAAACTATACAAAACAAAATCATGACAAAACAAAACTAAACATCAAAGCAGAGGAAAATGAAATGTAAAAACGGAAATATGGAACAAACCAAAACACAAGATAACAAGACAAGACAAAACATCAAAACAAAGCAGAAAGTAAAAATGTATGGGAATCTGGGACAAGGGACTTAAGAGTGTTCTCTATAATTTATATAGCAACATGCAACAGAAAACACATTAGCTTGAATGCATGAGTAAGGAGACATGCACACGCAATGAGTGCCTATTCAAGATGTTTATCCTCTTGACATTTACAGCTGTCATGATCTAACATGTCTGTCTCTCCATTTTAATGACTAAAAGTGCTTATGGACAAAGTATCTGCAGCATTTTCCACTCGATTTGGCTCTCATCTCCACAAACACCAATGTAAAACATCCCACATCAAAGCACTGCACATTCTCTCGGTCTGATCACATCTGCAACACTTACAGCTGCATTCTGGCACATGCAACAACACACTGCAAAAGCCTCATTCTGTTTTTGCCATGTAGATGAGAGAGAGATACATAGCGCTAAAGCTATTTCCAGGAAGAAAAAAAAATGGCAATGTTGTGCACTGAATGTCAACATCAGATGACTAAGTATGGGGTGTCTAGCTAAGTGAAACACCATTAACAGTTTCAGAAACTTGAAAGTGCACATTTTCAAGGACTTGCAATTACCTTAGATACAGATACACATATTGGCTTGTCACACTTGGAACTGTAAATCCTGGGTCAGCATACAAACATAACCCTTATTATCTAGTTCCATGTACAGTATTACACTTTTTATGCCTCAACCTAGGTTAGTAATTAATCCTGGGTAATTAGGTTATGAAATTTGATGCTGAACATCCGTAACTCCGGATTAAGATTCTTATTTGCATATTTATACTGTTTATAACACTGATGAGACAAATACAGCATGCAACCTGTTTTAACAAGCGCTCGTCCATCTGTGGAAATGCCACCACATAAATACCTTCTGGATATCTTAAGTCAAGGCAATAATAGTAGTGTAACTTCATCACTCATTAACACATTTGTCAGCGCTGTTCAACTTTTACACAGTTTTTCTCAGATGCTGAAACTAAAACACAGCATGAAGATTTCTGTGAATGTGCAAAGTATATGAAAATTTAATAAGGTACGTGCTGAGGCAGTTTATGATTGGTTGCCTGTATCTAAACAACTGTTAATGGTATTGCGATTTGGAACCAGCACTGCAAAACTCAATGCTTAAACAGGTGTTAACCCAGGGTTAAATGCAATGTGAAAACCCCAGATTAAGAGCCAGTAAGAAAACTAACAGAAGTCTAAAGTGGCTATAAAGTACATATTGAAACCTCTATGTGGGATTTTTATAAAACTGCCAAAAAAGATATATATACATACATACATAAAAACCAAGTCACCTCCTCTTCTAAAACCCAGCACAGTTCTGTTGATGGTATCTAAGACAAAATACAGCAGCACATACCCACCTCTGTCACTCCCGCTGTCTCATACATGCACGGTTTGAATCCAGCACCGCGGCCAAACGCCATGACGCAAATAAGCCGAGGACAAACTTCCAGCTTTCTGTCAGCTCTCTCCATACTGCCAGCACTGCTCCCAGCAGTGGGAGAAAGTCTTATGGCATCATGCTGACAGCTAAAAAACTCTATAGTAACTAATGTAAATAAGCCAGAAAATGCCTACACTGCCTAAACATAAAGTTGCAATTCAATCAATCGCAAATAACAGTATGGGCAGTCAGATTGTGTTTGAAAACAAACCAAAACTGTCTGCAGCGTAAACAGACTTTATAGGATGTAGGCCATTTTAACATTCTATTTTCACTACTTACATCCTGAGCAGTGCTAGCATGCATTTTAAATATATTTCTCTAATATTGTGACTACATGGTATCAGTGGCATGTAATTAGTGCACTGATACATGCAGATCATGAACAAAAACATGTGCATTGCTTATTTCTGTCTACCCTTGTGTGTTTGGATCAAAAGAACATTGCACCAATTTTACACATGTATTAGATGTTTCTGTTACATGCAGATAAACGCAGAGTGTGCTGCAGAAAAGAATAACCATGAAAGATAAATAGAATAGAATAGAATAGAATAGAATAGAATAGAATAGAACAGAATAGAATAGTTGCATTGAAGCTGAAAATGAGCACTGTGTCAGGGAGATGGAGGTGCAGATGTCTTCAGGCTCTAGGTGAATGAAACACGAGGGCGGCCAAGCGACAGAAGGAACACAGAGATAACCGGCTCCTGATGATGTTGTTATTATTGTGCGTTATTGGAACGTGCCACACTGGCCCAGGACTGAATAAACACCCTAAAAATGCTGTGTACAACAGCACAGAATTATGTCTAGCCAAATCACAACATATTTCTATGACACAGCTATGAGATGATACAGACGATTCATTCCGAGACATGATGCTTTTTCAAACAAAAGCGGAACTTCATCCAAGATTTTTAAATGCAACCTCCAAAACATTTTTCCAAAATATATATTTGATGTATTTTTAAATAAAACAATAAATGAAATCAAGCCCAACAAATGACATTATCCAAAGTTTCCCACAATCTATCATACAAACTTCACCACGTCATGACGTGTAAATGGGAGTTTAACGCATTTAACACTAGAAAACCTGAGCGTTTGATGTTGAGACACTTTCAGAAACACACTAACAACTACAAACACCCTTCTAAGTGGATGCTAAGCGGTTTCTGGCACTGTGATGCTAGTGGGTGTGGGAGAGAGCGAGCTAATGGACGGCATTAGTTCTCAGGCTAAGACACTAATGCACAATGTGTCAGATTAAGGAGATATTTATCAACACAGGTGGCTGATGGTAGACAGGCAATACACAGATACATCTCCCATTAGACACTTATAGTGAACATTATGCATTGTGTTCGGTGACATTAGAACATCGGCCCTGGGATTTACCTTCTTTACCTTCAGGTCTATAAAGTCTCTTTAAAGTTTCTCTGCAATGCTAAGTCAGCACTTATTCAACAGTGGACACTATTAACAAATGATATGTTAAAGCTAATTGAAAATAGAGTCGAAAGCAGTATTTTTACTGTTATTATTGTAAAACATTTTAAATAACTATTGACTCAATCGCAAACTACAGCTATACTGTATAAAAAATAATTCTTAATATGCTTATTCGCTGCTCAAGAAACATTTCTTATTCTCACTTCTTATTTGTATAGCAATTGCAGCTTTGTACATTCAGTGTTCCCAAATCATTCACTTTTAAGGTTCCATGCTGCCTATGTAGGCAGCGAGGCAGCTCATTAGGTTCTGGAACAGAGCTGAATTTCATCTAAAAGTGTTTGACACCTATGGACGATTTCCTTCAGGTATATGCAAGTGGGATATGCTGGAGATTAAGACTGAGTTGAGTCTGATGTCTTTCTGACAGGAGAACAGTACACACTGCCATCTCTGTATCATGCGGCGAAAGTATAACGTGTGAAGACACTTTGAAAAAATATAGAGTGAATGAGGCAGTTGATAGGAGAAATCATGGAATCCAGTCGTTAACTGGATGTACATGACAATACATGACAACGGTTATTTTACAACTCATGTCTTTCCAACAAAATGGCATAACAATGTGTCATTGGGAGAATTACAGTTGCTGTTATCAGGCAACGATTTCACCACAATCTGGAAAAAAAAGACACTTGGGTAAGAGCTTACGGATATGCAACAATGGCTCAAAACAGCGGCACTTGAGAGTGGAGAACCTGCCAGCTTGAAATGCGAATCTATCGCTTAAAAACAAAAGGAAGAATCTCAATGATGTCGGAACTGAAAAAGTGCCGTTCGTTGACTTGGCAGAGCTATTAAAAAACAAAAAAATCACAAAGAATACATTTTGCTTTGTTCTGCTCTAATTGCGCAAATGGCAACCTAGGCTGTTATTTACATCTGAACGCATCGTTGCTGTTCTGATTGTGCAGCAATGTTTTGACTGGGCGTATGGATCTTTTCAGAAGGATGTCAACACACAGCCACAGCTATTACAAGGACAGTTAGATCCCCATAACCTCAACCCATTGTTGTTTCTCATTATCATTCCGACTAAATAAAGGCACGATAACGCTGATCCGCAATGAAGCCCTCTCACGCATGAATAACAGACTATTTCATAACACCCGTCTTCCCCTGCCGTAGACTCAGGGGGGTGGGGAGGGGTGGGGGTGATAAGCCGCGCTTCACAGAAAGAGATATCAGAAATGGAGAAGATATCAGCTGGCTGTTATTCATACCTGAAAACAAGACAGTGCCAAAGAAGCTAGCAAAGCTGTCTATTTCTGAACTGTGGGAAATGGAATGTGTGGTGAGAGCTAGATGACTCAAGATTGGCTACGAGACCTCGTTCTCTCTATCGGTCTCGATCCGAATCGTTCATTGCTCGGTTGTACAATTTTAACTCCAAATACACTTAATTTCCAAGTAATCTTTTGGCCATGAACACATGTTCATTTTGAGCAGATGGCATCTGGGCTAAACATGGATTCAATCTCATATATAAGGGAAAAATTGCAATAATAATAGCAAATAATACATATTTGGAAACTAATGTGCCATCATTTGTAACATATGGTGCATAATTTGAATTTTAAACGTCATCTGGCAGATTTGCTGTGAAATAATTCTGTAGAAGAGTAGGAATCAGATAATATTAACTTTAAAGTAGTGGTTCACTCAAAAAAAATTATCATTCACTCATGCCTATGTTATTCCAAACCTGTGACTTTCAGGGAAAAAAAAGAGAAAAATGTCATAGTATTTGTTCTGAAAAAAATAAAAAATACCTTTTATGGCTGGATACAATTTTCCATTGTAAGGGCAGATACCATGTCCATAAATACTATACCTTAACACCATCTCCAGTCTTTTCTACTGCTTCGGGTTTTCTGAATGCTCTATCCTAATGCACTCTTGGTTCATCTCAGCCATTACTAATGTGTGACTCAGTTTGGAGAGATTTCCTCCATAAGGTGATTTTTGTAGAGACAGAAAACCACAAAATGAAAAGTGAAATACAAGTCAAGGACAAAAGCAACTCTCGACACAGTCTTCATCTGCGTGTGAATCTGATTTACATTCAGGCCAGAGCCACAGATTTGACAAATTGGAGTGATCTCAGGACATAAGACTTCTGCAGGGGAAAAGTGTTGCTTCCTGCAGTCTGGCTCTGAACGGAGACTAGGCACGGTTGTGCTGGAACAGAAGCGATTCTCTCCAATTACCCACACTCCCCAGCGATGAACATCAGGGAGGGCCCAAACTGCAGGCTGATCTGACAGTCACTCCGCAGGTGACAGAGTCAACCACAGTGAACACGGCCAGGCTGCTCTCCTCTTCCTCCCTCCAGACCTGCGGCTCACGGCTTCGCTACCGGTGCCGCTCTCATGCGTAAATGACAGAAAGAACAAAGAACTGTTGAGCTCATGCGACGCTTGCCGCAAGCTCCGGCTGACAAAACCTGATGCTGATGGAAATCAGCACAAGCTAAGGGTGTTTTTACACTAGAGCTTTCTGTGCAAACCTGAATCTGCTTGAAAATGGAATTCTGAACTTCTGGGTTACAGTACAGATGGCTAATTTGTCAACATTGATACTGATAATGCACTACTGATATAATGAGCTAATGTTTTGTGATTTTATTAATGCTTCAAACCATATAGCTTACTTTCTTCTGCAAATCATAAAAGATGATTTCAGAAATGTAATAATAACGTAAGTATATAACAAATATATTTCTGATGTAACCGCTTTTGTCTTTTCAATGAAAGACAAGGGAATCCAAAACACTGCCATTTATTGTCACAAGAAAGAAACTCATACAGGTTTGGAACAGCATGAAAATTAAGAAAACGACAAACACTTTCGTGAATAATTCCAAAAGTAATATTTATGACTTGCCTGAAGAGTGTGACTAAGAGTGTGACGAAGAGTCTGACTCATCGCTTTCATATGTCAGAGGTGCTCTTTGAGCTCTACCAACCCCAGACACTGGTCTTGGTATTGACTGTCTTGCTGTACAAAAGGAACACTGCTGAGGCACTGACATATGAAGGTTATGAGTCACATTATTTACGTTTCAGGGCTCTAGTTGACTTGGCACAGTAGTTGGAATGAAATGGTTTGGTGGGTTAGTCACTTACCTAAAGCCGGGCCAATGGCAGGAACAGAATGGAGCGGAAGAGTCTGCTGATAATTACTTTTATAGTGACTGGTGCGGTTTCACTTGTATATGGTCAAAATATAGGTCCTAATACTACTCAACTGAAGACAATAAATGAATGAATGCCATCTTATATAAACAAACTAAAACAAAACTATAAACAAAAAAAATACCTTCCCATACAATCAAATATTTTGTGGATTGAATGCTTATAAAAAAAGATTTGCCACAGAACAGCCAACAGAGACAGCAGTTTTGAGGCAGGTTTATTTCAAATTGATTTTGCCACATTGATAAATTGTGTAAAAAAAAATGGTAAACTGTTTCACAGATATCAGAAAGCAGCAGAAAAGACTCATATGTGGTCATAATTTCTATCTGTCCAAAAATAACAAGAACAGATTGTTTCACAGACATAACTCGGAAAACAAACTGAAAATACAGTTTTGCTCATGGCTCATCTAGTTTAATAGTTACCAAATGTCTCAAACAAAAATCTGAATACTGTGCAAAGATTTGTTGGCACCAGAGTGAGATTTCATTTTCAAAGATGCTTGCTGTATCTACACAATCTGCATCTAAACAATACTTCGATTTCAAGCGGACTGGACTTCAGCCAATCAGATTATAACTTTTGATTTTAGTCAGCTCTTGCCATTTTTTTGTACATATAGTAATACACATGGTCGGTGGGAGCTTAGTGGGCTATAGACTACCAGCAAACCTGCATGTGCTGAAGATTTTGTCTTTTGACTACAACCGAATTAGTGACTAAGCTCAAGGAGCAACTAAAAAAGTCCAAGATCTTGACCTTAACCAGATTATACACTTGAGAAGACAAAATGCTGGTGAAGTGGGACAGAAGTGCAACACACACACAGCTCACAGTGTCGACCGAAGAATACTTTAAGTTCAGGTTACATTAGCATTAACCCTCACATTTTTACATGCTGTCTTCACAATGTCTCGCATAAAAAAAGCTTTTGAACTCTTGACCCTTATGACTACAGAATCAGGGGTCAAAGCCTCTGCTATAGCGTGACCTCCTAGCCTCCACTAGGGTCTCGAAAGGAAGAAAGGTCCGTGTTAGTTTCACCCGCTCTAAAATATTAATCGAAGTCAAAAAAGGAAAACTTTTAATACACATGAAACTAAAGCCGGCCGCATTGTTGTTGTGCCCAATCTATTCTCCTGCTCGCTCTCCTGTCCATTCCTCTTCCTCTCCCGTCTTTTCTTTTTCCTCATGAATAATGAAGGGAAAATATCCAGCTTGTCCCTGCAGAAGAACACTGGGCTCTCCGGTGTTGATCAAATACGGCCTGTTAAATAATTGAAGGGAGCCTTTGTCATGCAAATGAAGGGCCTCAGGACTGGAGAGCGGCGCAGTTGGGCCGGATGCTAATGTCTTACGTTTGTTTGTTCATAAATAGGTTTTTTTAAATCTAGTTTTGGAGGCCTTTTGGGCCGAACACAATGAAAAATAAAACCCAGGGGAACATGTCTGATCGCAGTTGTTCATTTTGTGGGAATGGGCAACCTTGGGCTTATAGGGTGCACTTTATCAAAAATAGAGGTGTGGCCTTCCACCACAATACTTGGAGGAACTCCGTTTAACTCAAGGACATCCATCAAACACAACTAGACGTAGTTTGTGACAGTTGGAAGAACTCTAAGTAAAGTTGAGGGCGCTCCGGCGTTAGGCGGGGCAGCTGCTCATCAGAGAGTGAGCGAACATGAGCTAACACAAGCAGGGCAATTATACCCGCAGATAAAAGCTCATTACACAATCAATGAGCTGCTTTGTTTCTGGGGCCTATTATACCCTGTTATCCTCCACTGGAAGCTCTCACTTCCCCCATCCTTTTATTCACTCCACTCTTTTTTCTCCTTTGTCCCTGGCGATTTTGGATGAATGATAAATAGCTTAAATGAAATAGCGGAGTCGAAAGAGAAAGCAAAACACGGTACCCGGCAGAACAAAAGACTTCCACAAATATGCCTGCGCTGATAGATCGGATCGAACTAGCTCTTAGGAAAGGAAAAACACAGGAAATCAGTCATTAAACATTATTCTCTTTCACGCACAAAAACAAACACATGAAGACTATGAAGAAGAGGTACAAGTATGGTGTTATTAAAATCGACAGCATGCCATTTCGGTGTGTATGTATTGACAATGAATCACACGGGTGGGAGAGTGTGCTGCAATTTCACATTTAACCAAAGGGGGCAATATCCACAAGCAGAAAAGGGTCAATTCAGGGGTGCATGACAGTGGCATTTCCCAAAATGACCAGAGTAGGGTATGTGTGGAAATGTCCTTGAAATGCACCAATACAGAGATCTTTATGTGGCTTCCTTCCTGGAATGATGCTCCGATTACAAAGAGTTACAGTAAATAACTCAGACTGGACAATAATACACTCACACAAAACCTTACAAACTAAAGCAATTCAGCACACACACTTTTGAGAGAGAATATTTTCCTTCTCATACTGATTTAACAGGAAAAAAATTACATTGTACAAAAAAAAAAAGACAAGGCAATAACATGCCTACACACAGTTTAAATTTCCAAACATTATTTTTGACATTAATTGTAATAATGCAGTGAGATTATTGTCTACACAAGGAGTCTGACAACAGCCAGTGCTCCACACAGAGATCT